>CAMRHE010000281.1:0-600000 GCA_947044405.1 Leptodactylus fallax | reverse complement strand
TCCTGTGACTTTCAGGGCATGTTGGGAGTTAATTTTGCAACACTTGGCCACAGGGTACAGGATGAATTGATGCCCCTCATCCACATCATGGTGTCCCAGTAATGGTGAGGCTGGTTGTACACATCAATTGTATTGTGCTGTATATTCTACCTTCATCTCTTTTTGTACTGGTTGACCAACATAGTTTTTCCAAGGATAAACCCAACTTTTCTCGCTATTTTTAACAAGGCTGCAGTAATGACTACCCCCACTATAACACCCCGATGACAATGACGTGTTCTCTCTGTGCGCAGCTTACATTGTGTTCATCTATTGTCTCTCTCAGAAGAGTTGACTTTCCTGACTTATTCTACCACATATTCCCTACATTTCTTAGAGAATATTTCTTTACTTAACCACGCATTGATCAGACAATGCCTATAGAGCAGGCACCAGGATATTTCTGGCTAGCTCGGCTTTCATTGTGCTGTGTACATGGTTCTTATCGCTCTATTTTGACCTTCAGGTATATTTAAGATGAATGACCCGACTTTTCTGCCTGTTTTGTTGAGGCCGTCTCTCTAGTACTTGACATGGTGATGAGACAATCCACAGTAGAGAGTCCTGATCAGCCAAGCTGTGTGTACATAGTATATTGGGTAAGGTAAAATACCTTTTCTGGCCATAATGGGAAACACTTCCCGCTCGTAATAGTCACAGCTAACAGGGCACTTCCTATTAGTGCCACATAACACCCCCATAACAAGGCCAATCACCTAATTCCTTCCATTATTTGTCTCCAGACAGTGCCCCCCAGATCATGCACCATTTGCACCTAACTGTTGATGTTTCCATGTAATATGCAGCCGATATCCTGTGGAAACTGCCGGGATTGGAGATAACTCAGATCTAGACGGCTTAACTGCTTACATGCCATAGTTAATAGCGAATACATCATCTAAGTGAGTAGATAAGAAGATGAAGATTCCCCTGTCATCCCATCGCTGCCCCACAACAAGATCATGGGGAGTCAATGGGCCCCTATAGACAAAGGGTGGTTAGCAGTCCCCCAGTGCTGCTGCTATGCCTATTAGGTTATGCTTTTGGTCATAGATTACCTGAACGTTTAGTAATAATATTAAATTGTCAGAAAACTTAAATGAACAATACCAGTGAATATAAGAAACTTTGTAATATATTCTATTAGAGAAAAATGCTTCTTTCTCCACTTATTAATCTTTATTTCTCCTCCCCCCTCTCTCCTAGACTGACATTCACTCTGAAATATCTACTGGATCTGTCTTGATATCACAAGATGGACTGTCAGCTCACAGAACTATCAGATTACAGCTGCCTGAACAAGTCTATAGAGAGGAAAGGTGGAGGGCGGAGGAGCCCAGTAGGAGAGAAGCATAAAGATGTGTCCTCCTAGAATTTTCCTCTGGGTTAAGATATGTGTGTCAAAAGATGAGCAGCTTTTAGTGATATGATATCACAAAGTGATATGGCACCTATCTTATATGTGTCTATATGCAGCCCCCCATTAGTTGTGTTGTGGTTTGGAGCCAGTATAGGATTTTACTAACATGTCACAATATTGTTATAAATTGGGTTTATGAGAAAACGGAGCACTCATCCGAATAAGGGTGGACAAACATGGTGCTGCAGCTAATGGTAAGTTTTCTATCTTACCCCAAGTTTTTCCTTTTTTCATCAATAAAAGTCAGTACATATTTTAATGTCCAAGGTAATCCTACTGCTTATGAGTAAGAGACTGAGAGTTATGGAGCGGAATCTCCTGTTTTTTCTATGTGCTGTCTATGGGAGACAACTTAGTAGCTAGTCTCCAGCCACTGGCTAAGGGAAAACTATAGAATTAGAGACTTTGAAGTGGAAAACTGCTAAAAATGTAGGATATAAGTTATATAATGACCAGAAATAGTGTCATATACACACATGGCAGCTCATCCTGAGAAGTCCCCTAAAGGTTACCTATAATTTAAGTATTCCAAAGCTTTATACCAGTGACCAGTTAGAGCTTCATCTCTCCTTTAGACTGAAAAAAGTGAATATAGAAAAAAATGAAGCTAAAAAGAATTTAAAGTCATAAAAAATCCCGAAAAAAAAGTTTTTATTGTGCATAAGTCTTAAAAAATATATAATATTTGGCCACATTCATATGGACCTTTATAAAGACATTAACATTATATTCCAACCACATGGTAAACAACATAGAAAAATATAACACGCTTCAAATATCAAAAAGTTAAATAAGCTTGATATACCCCCCAAAATGCTGCAATTGAAAAATACAGCTGCTCATGCAAAAAGCAAGGCCCCCCCCTAATTAATCGAAAAATAAGCAACTGCAAAAACAAAAAACAATTCTTCAATTCCTATTTCCAAGTTTAAAAGGGTTAATAGATATTTTGCAGAACTTTTTTTTTTTTTTTGGCACCAGAAGAAACTTTTGCCTAATAACAAATTGCTTTTGTACTTTTTACTCTGTGACACTTTAATGGCCCCGCGGTTTTATTGGTTTGTGACTTTTTGACTGCCACAGGTAGAGCTACGGAAGAACACACACAAATAATAGCGGGCGCCAATCTTATGCGAGCACCGCCGGCTGTCAGGATAACGTCTGAATAACTTTCAACAAGAGCCCAGCTTGAGACGCAGCCTCCATGTAAAGACAGGCCGAGTTAGTAACGTAACCGAGTGTGAAAATGCAGGTGGTGCTGTAAGTTGGCAGTGCGAGGAGCAGATATTACTGGGCATGGAAAACAACATCTATCTGACACACTCATTATGTCTCCCGTTACTTATTCTACTGGAGATTAACCTCTTCAGCCCCCAGGCGTTCGGATCGACTTTGTATATTTGCCGACGACTTCTTGGACCTTTGAAGGAGAAGACCAACAGCAGGCTCAGTTCTGCATGAGCAGACCCAATCATTATATGCATCGCTGATAGGATTACTCCATGCACAGGAAGACTACAATGTTACACGGCTTAATGACAAAGACATTAAAGCGCGAACAATCCGTGTAGATCTGCGGGCGAGAAGAAACAAAGCACATTTTTGTAAGCGGAAGAAGTTGCCCGCGGCGCTTTTCATTTTTTACCCACTTTTACATTAGGAAACAGACGTTTCGAGAAGGGAAGAACAGCTGCATTGACCGTTCATGGAAATCTTTAATGTTGGTTAAATAAGAACGTGCTGATATAACACACAACACCCGCGCCACGCCACTACAAAGAATGGGCGCCTCTTTCTGCGCAATTTCCCCCAGTGCATGAACAAGGGTTTGGAACTAAATTGTAGCCATTATGGAGACGGTGCAACAGTGTGAGAGATTGAAACAAATACGTAACTTTCATCGAGGCAACGGGGCTGTCGTACAGATGTAGCAGAGTTGATTGACACTTTGTATGTTGGCGCATCTTAAAGTGGTATTCCGGTAAGGGTAAGTAAGTTCCTATCCATAGGATAGCTGCCTGATCAGAGGGGGTCTGACTGCCTCATCCCCCACCAATCATGAGAACGGGGTCCTACGTGCCCCATATCAATGCAGTGGCAGGGCGCACATTTCTCTATGGGACTGCAGAAGTCGAGTACAGTGCTTGGCTGTCTCCTGCCGTCTCATAGAATGGAAAGGAATGGCTGCACATGTGACCTGTCACTCCATTCATATGGGACCCCCATTCTTCTCAACAGTGAGGGTCCCATCAGTCACACCCTGCTGATCTAGCAGTAATCCCCTTGTCCTGTGGATAACTTGTAGATACTGGAATACCCCTTTAAATTACAATGTATTGTGCAGTATGCTATATGTGCAAGGATTCTGAGAAAAAATATATAAGTATCACGGATTGATCTACTGAAATGTTGGAATTTGTGCTTGAAAATTGCAACTGAATATCTTTCTAGCATGAGATGGTGAAAGTCGAAGTGGTTGAGAATTGCGACTTTTCCACAAGATTTCGCTCATATACATACTACATCTCAACCAGGGAAAGCTGTGTGGGACATAGGCATTATTTATGTATTTAGCACCAACATAATCTGCGGTGTCAACACTGTCTCAAGTAGGGCTCAAAATCTAAGCTCTATGGGGCAGATGTATCATTTGGGGAATTTTTAAAGTCTGTTTTGGGGGAGCCTGCGTTGGGGTAATTTGTATCAAATGTAGCGCAATGTTTGTTAAATTAGGCACATCAGTCCTGAAATGTTACGTCACTTTCTATGCCACTCATTGACTGGAGGAAATTTTCAACAATTTTTGCATCTTTTTAAAAAGTTGCAGTTGATAATTCTGGAGTACAGACAGTTAGACTAACCACACCCACTGCCCCACCCACTTTGGAAGTGGAGTGAGTGGTGCAAAAAGCAAAAATTTGCTGAAGTTCTGCGCAAGTGAGCTCAAATAGTCAGAAATCTCTGGTTTATGCCAGAATTCTGGAGCTTAGGATTTAATAAATCACCTCCTATGTATTTAGAGTGTAGGAAAAAACCCATACAAGCTCCATCCAGATGTTGCCCTTGGCTTGGCTTCGAAACCAGGACTCCAGCGCTGCAAGGTAACACTGCTAACCACTGAGCCACCATGCTGATAGTATGGAGCCCTAGTAAAAGTTAGTTTTGCAGAGATCTGTTGGTAAATTCAGTTTCCTGGTCTGGATTCCAGTGGCAGGTTGGATCTAGGACACATCGCCCCCTGGCTGTGCGGCACACATCGCCCCCTAGCTGTCCGGTACACATCGCTCCCTGGCTGTCCAGTACACACTGCCCCCTGGCTTGACAGAATACATCGCCCCCTGGCTGCCCAGCCCACATTGCCCCCTGGCTGTCCGGCACACATTGCCCTCTGGTTGTCCAGTACAGATCTTCCAGGTATCTCAGCCCAGGTGTTGTAGCTCAGCTCATTACAGGGGTATAAAAGTCTACAGGCTGTGCAATGTCTGCACTTCACAGGGAGTTGTGTGTGAGGTGGATCCTGATCCAAGAGGCTGATGCTAAGACTTGCTAGTTAGAACTTTTTGTTATTTTCTGGGGTTGCTCATGTCACTAGTTTATAGAGCAGAGTTATTAGTAACCATTATGCCACTTGTATAGTCAGGGCTGTCTTATGTTAGTTACAGTAGTGTTCAGCGAAGAAGGAGTTAAATATTATTTTCTTTTTATTCCTTAATATAAATTGATTTTTCATATGCAACAAAATAAACAGAATTGCAAATCCCTGTTCACACTGAACTTCTGTGTCACTTTATTTGGACTCTTTGTAGATATATCTATAGATATCAGATCTATAGATATATCTACACCTACAGACCAGCCATACGCCTCCAGCTCCATCTGCACAAATGCAGTTCTGACAAATACCTACACCTGCTCCATATACCTACAGCTCCCCTGTATACATACAGGTCCTGTACACATACATCTCCTCCCGACACCTACATATTCTGCATCTCAGTACACCTATAGCTACTCTGTATACCGTACCATGCAGTTCTGCTTCATCTACTGCTCTTATACAAGGCGACCCCCATGATATAGGAGCACGGTCTCTATTCTTTGCTCAAACACTTGTAGGTAAAATCCACAAAGTAAAGTCTATGATGAGAAATTGATAATCTGATCTGCAGAACTTGTGAAGTTTTTTGTTAGAGATTTTTTCTCTCATGTAGCAGTGAGAAATACTTCCGGGATGTTCTGTAATATCGATGGCCTAAACTTCATGAAACTAGGGAGTGATCTGAGGAAATTCTACCATACGGGAACCCCACAATCTGCAGACTGACATGGTAGAACCGTTTGCTGGAGATGTGAAGATCCTTCACTGCAGTGACCTACACACTGACCCAATGTCCAGGTGGCTGTGGCTGGTATTTCAGATCAGTCCATACTCACTTAAATCTCAGTCACCTATTGATGACCTATCCTACATGTAAACTCTATCTTGTATAGTCTGTGGCTATCTATACTCTGCTTTATACGATAAGCTATAGTCTGTTGTTTGTAGCAGCCTATACTCTGCTGTGGGTGACAGTCTATACTCTGCTTTGTATGGTAAAATAGAATCTGCAGTATGTGGCAGTTTACACTTTGTGGCAGTAGAGTCCATACTTTTGTCTGTTTTGTAAGGCACAATGTCTGTAGTTCACTGTACACTGTAGTCTGAAACCTGTTGTTTAGGGATGTGGCAGTCGGTAGTCTGGTGTGTAGAGGTATGGCAGCCTATAGTTTGTTGAGTACAGGTGTGACAGTCTATAGTCTGTTGTATACAGGTGTGGCAGCCTATAACCTGTTGTGTACAGGTGTGACAGTCTATAGTCTGTTGTGTACAGGTATAGCGGTCTATAGTCTATAGCACAGTTTCCCTTCTATATCTATGTACATGGCAATATATATGTGTAGGGGGCAGTGTCATGTAGGTTTATGCCTCCATAAAGAATCAGAATTGGACAGAGAAGCAGCTATTCTACCTGGGGCTAAGGAACTGGTGCCAAACTGAACTGGTGCTCCCCTCTCTATGGTGTGCGTGGCCGCCCGAGGTGTCCTTGTATGGTCCAGGCCCCTTGGCTATACATTACCTGCGTAGGACTAATCCTCACGTCATGTCTCAGCAGACTCTCACAGCCATAACCCTTAATTCTGTGTAATAGCGCTGCTCTGGAACATCACATTACTCCGCTGCTATCAGCCCTAATGGAAGCAAAGCAAAAAAATAACGAAAATAACCATTTAACCGGGTGACATGAAGGTGAATGATACCCTCTATAAATGGTTAACTACGGCCCGGGCCAGCTGAAGGATAGAAATGACCGGCCGCGGCAATCACAGTCACCGGAGATGCTCACAATATCTTTTCCTTACATCCAATGCATAAAATTTGCTTTGTGAAGAAACTGCTTGTCCAATCTGACCCAATCCGGCGGTGATAGATGCATCGGCCTCGGAAACTATTAAACAGCATCATTTAGCTGAAAGTGAGGACGAGGCGAGCGGCTGCGGGGAGATACGAAACACCAGCGGCTACACCACGTCTCCCGCACAACAGTCATCACTAATCAAATCTACGTGTTGGGTAAATGTTGTTATATGGAAAGTATTTCTCCTGCAGATGGAGGAGTGAAAAATGAGACGCCAGCCCGGATCGGAAAGGTGAAAATGAGCTCCGAGATAATCATGAAAATTAGGAGCAAAGCAAATACGTCTTTGTGGCGAATTGGATGAGGATTGGATGTGAAGATCCGCTATCAATCTTTAAGTGCTAGGATTTACAGTGAACACTAAAAAATTCATGAAGAAGGACGACACAGTAAAGCCATCCTAATACCCACCGGAGGTGGCACAGACTGCTCCGAGGAAAGAGAACCAAGAGAGACAGCCGGGCACAATGGAGTAGGGGGGCAGGATGGCCTTGGACAGTGTCCTGTGCAGAACCTTCTATCGACTGCCCTCTTTTATTATGACATATAAGAATGCAATGATTAAAATAATACTGCCACATAGTAACCTAACTAACGCCGCTCAATCAATAAGTTAGGGACTGTAGCTAGGGCCAATTTTGGGCTAAGGTTCCTTGGGCTCGCCAGATAAAATGATTCATTGTTACCTAAGATATAGAACAGTATAGTACCCTACAAATGTGGGTGACCATCTTTGGAGGATCCTCTAGTACTCTGGTGGACCAGTCCAACATTGACTATATCCCATTGGTTAGAGGCACCAATTGTGGAATTGGGGATACAAATTTGGCATGCCAAGACAATCAGGGCCAAGATTATCCTTCCAAACCATGCACCGCTATGGCTACATAGATTTCACACCCTATGGATATGGGTAGAAGGCACAACTGCCCCCAGTTCTCAAGATACTATATGTATATTACCTTATCATACTACCAAACCCTAATACAATCAACCGATATACTGCTACCTCTGTGCTCCTATTAATACATGACTGTTATGTAATATATAGAGCCCCATAAATCATAACAGCCATGTTCCCCCATTTAGTATAGCATAGAGGAGGATTTGGGGTAAGAAAATAATATTCTGTTAAATCTCCATTATGTTGCACAAAGAGTGAACCATCCGCCTACGTCTTGCAGGGGGTGAGGAGGACAACTCTCGAGGTTTATATCTTTTTGACTTCATCTAGTTTACTGATGTGCTGGGCTTGTCTGCTGAGACCGAGGAGGAAGAGCTTTATCTACAGCCTGGACACAGAGTTTTACTTTACAATATGGTTGATAGTAGTCACCATATTTTTTTTCTTAGAGGGACAGTTCTTACATTATACTATCAACATCAGCTTACACTATGGGGCAGCGTGCACCCAATATTTTGTTACTTAATGTATTGGTTTTAATGTACTTGGCTTTTCCAGGGCAAAATCAATGGTTTACTTTTTTTTTTATGTTGTTCACCACTCTAGTCTGTTACAATGTTGTAAATGTTGCAATACCCTATGGAAAGGGCTGGTGGTGTTTTTGGAAAAAAAATAATTAAAAAACAAGCCCTTGTTTCTAATTCGGATATTTAAGATCCCACAAAACCCTAAATAGTCTCATGTAACATGGGAAAGGTTCTGTCCTATTGTCTGCCCCTGTTACTGGGAGAATTCTTCCAGACCTAGTGTTAGCCGAGCCTCCTGCTCCTGCCTGCACACAGATAAGACTATAAAGGATTGGAGCAGAGATCACCTTGTGCCGATGTTTGGAGATGAAATATTCGCACACCAGGATAGACCCCGGGCTGGCAGCTTTGCATATAGCTGACATAAATATATCCTCTCATTACTGGAAAGCATAGCACATCGCCCGCTCTTATTATTCATTCTCCCATTTTTGTATAATAAAAATTCTTGACACTCTATAAAAAGCCGCTGCTGTCTCCCCAACACAGATCTATTTCCCTCCAACAACAACAGTGTTTATTTTATGTTAAGAATGTTATACTCTCCCAGACATGGCGGAGATTTCACACCCGAGAATTTCTGGCAATTGGAAAAAAAAAATCGCATTATTTTTTGCCCTCCTGAGAACACGCACTGACAGAAAGATATAAAACTGTCTGATACCCAGCTCTGCCGAAAGTGAAAAGTGACTGAAAAGCTGCAATTCATTCATTGACTACAATATCACATACAGGACGTAAAGGATTAATTCACCAATAGTCACCCGCTATACAGTACACAAGTATAATATACATAGGAGCAGTATTATAGTAGTTATATTCTTGTACATAGGGGCAGTATTATAGTAGTTATATTCTTGTACATAGGAGTAGTATTATAGTAGTTATATTCTTGTACATAGGAGTAGTATTATAGTAGTTATATTCTTGTACATAGGGGGCAGTATTATAGTAGTTATATTCTTGTACATAGGAGGTAGTATTATAGTAGTTATATTCTTGTACATAGGGGCAGTATTATAGTAGTTATATTCTTGTACATAGTAGTATTATAGTAGTTATATTCTTGTACATAGGAAGTAGTATTATAGTAGTTATATTCTTGTACATAGGAGGTAGTATTATAGTAGTTATATTCTTGTACATAGTAGTATTATAGTAGTTATATTCTTGTACATAGGAAGTAGTATTATAGTAGTTATATTCTTGTACATAGGAGGTAGTATTATAGTAGTTATATTCTTGTACATAGGAGCAGTAGTATAGTAGTTATATTCTTGTACATAGGGGCAGTATTATAGTAGTTATATTCTTGTACATAGGAGCAGTATTATAGTAGTTATATTCTTGTACATAGGAGCAGTATTATAGTAGTTATATTCTTGTACATAGGAGGTAGTATTATAGTAGTTATATTCTTGTACATAGGAGTAATATTATAGTAGTTATATTCTTGTACATAGGAGGTAGTATTATAGTAGTTATATTCTTGTACATAGGAGGTAGTATTATAGTAGTTATATTCTTGTACATAGGAGCAGTATTATAGTAGTTATATTCTTGTACATAGGAGCAGTATTATAGTAGTTATATTCTTGTACATAGGAGCAGTATTATAGTAGTTATATTCTTGTACATAGGAGGTAGTATTATACTAGTTATATTCTTGTACATAGGAGGTAGTATTATAGTAGTTATATTCTTGTACATAGGAGGTAGTATTATAGTAGTTATATTCTTGTACATAGGAGCAGTATTATAGTAGTTATATTCTTGTACATAGGAGCAGTATTATAGTAGTTATATTCTTGTACATAGGAGGTAGTATAGTAGTTATATTCTTGTACATAGGAGCAGTATTATAGTAGTTATATTCTTGTACATAGGAGGTAGTATTATAGTAGTTATATTCTTGTACATAGGAGGTAGTATTATAGTAGTTATATTCTTGTACATAGGAGCAGTATTATAGTAGTTATATTCTTGTACATAGGAGCAGTATTATAGTAGTTATATTCTTGTACATAGGGGTAGTATTATAGTAGTTATATTCTTGTACATAGGAGTAGTATTATAGTAGTTATATTCTTGTACATATGAGCAGTATTATAGTAGTTATATTCTTGTACATAGGAGCAGTATTATAGTAGTTATATTCTTGTACATAGGAGCAGTATTATAGTAGTTATATTCTTGTACATAGGAGTAGTATTATAGTAGTTATATTCTTGTACATAGTAGTATTATAGTAGTTATATTCTTGTACATAGGGGCAGTATTATAGTAGTTATATTCTTGTGCATAGGAGTAGTAATATATTAGTTTACCTGTGAATATTTTGTTTCATTGTAGAATGATGGACTCCAAATGATTTAAAATTGGCCTTATATCCCTTTCCAGATTTATGGGCAATAATATTATATACAGGAAGTAAAGGATTAATTCAGCCATAATCAGATGGATGGGCAGCACCAGTAGCTTCTCTAAGATCATTGCTGATGCCTTTACTCCTTGGCATTGTGTTAACACACTTGAATGTTCCTGACCTGCAACCTACCAAAACATCTGCTTTTATAGAGGTATATACTCTTGCTACACCTGACTGCTTCTTCTTCTTCTTCTTCTTCCCCTCTTAATTCCTATGGAAGCATTAAGGGTGGACTTATTCTTATTATATACCGCTTCTGCATTTTGGCTTTAAGATTCCTACCTTTTTCAGCATCATGATGTAATCTGCAGTGCCCCATGATGGCCAAAAGTTTGTGTAAGTAAAATATCAGCTGCTACTTGTTGGAATAATTAAATAGGTAGTGGGGCCCCCATGATCTCTGTGGAGGACAAACAATTGGGGGCTTAATGGTATGTGGGGGCCAAAAAAGGGGGAAATATTATGTGTGGGGGTCAATATATTGTGTGGGGACCAAAATAATGGGGCAATATTATGTTCAGTGGATCAAAAAAAGAGGCAGTATTTTGTGTAGGGGCCATGAAATGGGGCAATATACTTTTGTGGGGGCCAAAACCAGAGGGTAATATACTGTATGGGTCCCACAACTTGCCCCTGAGACTACAGGACTGAAGTCACATCACTCTGATACTTTGTTTTCAAGTTGTATCTTACATGCCATCTCTTGTAATTGCGGGGGGCGTACAGATACTTTTAAGTGAAATTTACATGAAAACAGAATCATTTTATGTTTAAAGTATCAGTTTCATGATGAGTGAACAATCCAGGTCTCTGCACACATTGAGAGCGGCGCATTGAAGTGTGTAGGAGGTTAAAATGTGCGGAGCGGAGCTATAGAAAAGCCTCCGAGCGAAGAAAGGCCTCAAATTGTCACGCTGCAGCCGCCCAATCCGACAAGAAAAGAGACGTTCCATAAGTGCGATCCGCGGCGTCCCCAGCAACGGCCACATGGAGAGATAATGTACTGAGTGATTATGTGTGAAGAGCGCAAACGATTATACAGCTCGCTGGATATATACGTGACTCACCGCAAGGTAACAAGAACCGAGCGCCATTGAAAGATTCTTATATTTTCTATAAACATCAATTTATGCTTATTATATTCTGGAAATGAGGGAAAATTATGTCAGAAAAAGGTCGAAACTGAGCTAAACAGGGGATTTCTGAAGAAAAAAAAACGTCAAGTCCTGAGGTGAAGCAAAAAAGTTAAGTCACAGTACCACACAAGGCCAGCTTAGATACACAACTCGGCAGACATGTATATGGTTCAGTGGACAGTATCATACGTGATAGGATTAGACGCACAGTTTAGCAGAGAGTATCACAGATGATAGGATTAGATACAGGGCCGACGACAGAGTCTCAGCAGTCTCCTGTCAGTCATGGTAATCCATTACATCCAGTGATCACTTTGAATCATACAGTATTTATCCATAGGTGCACAGTATATATATATATATATATATATATATATATATATATGTATCTGAACTTTCTCTATAGACTTTCCCTTCTGTTTAAAACTATAAGAAACCAGATGCAGGAAAGTTTCTGTCTTGTATCTGTCATAACAACAAACTGTAAAGTGTGAACCTGGCCCTACTCGCACAGTCCTGTAAGCTCTGGTCGGATGTATATATCAATATAACTATCATACATTATAAATCATTCATTGTAGACTCAATACACTTTCTAACAAATCTTTATATAAAACCCCACAGTTTAAGGCTCTGTTCACATCTGCATTTTGGATTCTGTTGTAAACACAAACCTCGCCATGGTCTTGTCTTTGTCTCATCTTTACTTAACAGATCCCATTGACTTATAATGGTGTCCATTGAGTTTTATCATTTCTTGCTCTTACATGGACATTTGCTGTGATGATTCCTCCTGACAGCTACAAATAAACATAATCTCGACAACTGTGTAACAAGGCTGACGTACTGCAAGTCCCAGGACAGAAGAAGTGTACAGTAGACTGACTTATACATTTTAGCAAATTAACATGATTAACACTTTCACTGCTTATCTATCACTTATCTGCAGCCACTCACATACCAGCTGTCCAGGTCAGTTACAGAAGTAATATACATCACTCGGAGACGACAGCGACCACAAAGGGGTAGAAGGGGAAAGTTTAGGACATGAGATTGTGGATACACAACAGCAAGACTGAGAGCTGTTTTGTAATAAAACTGATGGTTTCGGTTCTCAGCTGAGCCAGTGGACCCGGCATTTGCCTGGGTTTGCCGGGTACTGACGCCAGCCCTGTTTAGATACATAGCTTAGCAGAAAGTAGCACATATAGTTAGCTTAAATACAATCTTAGATCCAGCGGCTTCTCAGATTTTCACACATGATAGGTTTAACTACTCTAGCACAGCAGACATTACACTTGATAGGATTAGATACATGACTCAGCAGACTGTATCATGAATGGCAGGCTTGGATGTAGCGGCTTAGCAGACAGTGTTGTACAGGAACCTTTGGCACCAAACTTAGGCGTAACGGCCACCTCCGCACCCTCTAGAGGTACACCTCTGACTATCACATTTAAGACAATTAGATACAAGGGTTCTGTAGACAGTATCACATTTGATAGGATTAGATACACAGCTTAGAAGACAGTATCACACATGATAGAGTTAGATAAGTTCACACTGAGTGTATAATACAGCTGTGCTGCATGTGTAGATATTTTCCTTGTAGCTTAGATACAGTACATAGATACATAGACGGATGCAATATATGTAGGTCACAGGACTTGTCCTCATCTGTCAGTCTGCTCGGGTAGCACCAGTCCAAGAGTATTTTCTCCAGATAAAGCAGACGATATGTCACGTGGCTGTTGTCTGTGCCCTTTGCCTGTGGCCAGTTCCAGGCAGCAGCTGAGCCTCCTCGATGTGCAAGGACGTGATAAGGTGTAAAAATGCTCCATGTTCTGAGGGCGAGGAGAGCGGGGGCAGCAGATGGACACCTCTTGTCTTATGGGTGAAAATCTGGCCCAGGACTAAACACATTCACATTGACATATGTCTTTTGTTTCTGGGTAATCTAATATCTAAAGATGCTGAAATACTGTCTGCTTACAGCATATCTAAGCTAAGCAACAAACTAATAGAAACCAATAGTCCTGTTTGTATACATGAGGAGTAACACTACATCTGGTATATTATGTCACTTGTACTCTGCAGTTTTAACAGTTTTCCCCTCTACAGGCGCTCTCTATAATTCTCAGTTCTTCCTGAGCTAATGGCTGGAGACTAGCTACTATGATGTAAGGGTAGAATTTGGTTATGATCCCTAAGATAGGGATCTCACTTTGTCTGTGACCTTCCAATTCTTAAGCACCCTTCTGGGGGGAAAGGGAAAATTCCATCCCAGAACACAATAGACACAAGACTGTAGCATGAGTGAAGTCTTCAGAATGGTCTTCTAACAATCTATATGTTATAGGAACCGGACTTACAATTTAAAACTAGGTTTCATCCAATGGGAATGCTGCCTTTAGGGTGTCGCTTCCAATCAGAGTTGCCATAATATATGATGCATACATACATTAAATACATAATGCCCAAGAGGAGACTTATACAAAAGACTATATGGCATCTACAATATAGTGATAAGCAAAAGATGTACCAAACTACCAAAAAAGTAGAATCATGTTTAACCTTATATGTTGTTTAAACTACCTAATTAATGTCTCCCATAGAGACATCATTATGGGAATAAAGCACTTGGGGTTATATAGAAACTTCCTAATAGCTGCAACTCCATATTAGTACTTTTCCAGTGTTTGGTAGTCAGGCAACATATCTGCTTGTGACTGGTAGCCTGATCTTGTAGTCTAGTAGTCAGGTTCCCTATGTCCGGTAGTCAGCATCGCTCTGTTTTGTAGTCAGATTCCATGTGTACAGTACTCAGGCTACATGTGTTTAGCAGTCAGACTCCTTATGTTTAGTATTCAGTCTCCCCATGTTTAGTTGCCAGAATCCCTCTGTCCAGCAGTCAGGCTCCTTGTGTCGGGTTGTCAGACCCCCGTTTTCTTGTAGTCAGTCTCTCTCTGGTAGTCAGGCTCCTGTATCTTTTCTCTCCCCTGTTTCCTTTCTGCTGGTTACTGTATAATTTCCCGGCTCTTCTTACTGACACAGAGTAACGGTACGAGGAGACTGCTGTGATTTCCCCTGCTGGTAGCAGTGACTGGGATAAGTATGAATCAATCAGAAATGATCTACAGCTGATACATAATGTCTGTCTCGGAGATGGAGTTGCGTCTGCTGGGGATTGTCTTTGCTTTGTTGGGGGTTGTAACTTTTGGCTCAGGTACATTGTATTATATCGCAGGTTCTGGGCCGGTGCACACAGTCAGTTCAGGTTCTGGGGCTGTCGATCAAATATCCAGGAGCGTGAAGTGAGGTGAAGCTCTGCGGTCATAAGACGACGATGGAAAGTTCTGCAAGTGTATAAAATATGACACAATGTAAGTTCGACCATTGTCAGCTCTCTGCTTGCTGTCAGTGATATTGTCTATACAGCATTATAATGGAACACTTAATGGCAGTATTTATTTATGGGGACACTCAGGGCTTTATTACTTTCAAGGGGAAACTCAGAGCATAAGTATGTCAAGAAGGCATTATGGGATACTATTAGGGCATTATTACTTAAAAAGGGCACTCGGGGGCAATTTTTTTTATTTAAGGGGGCATTCAATTATATTAAGAGGGCTTCATTATCATCAATTTAAGGGGGCACAAAGGGAACATTACTTTCTATTGCTCACATAGGGGCATTATTAATTTAAGGGGTCACACGGGGCATTAATACATTGTACAAATGTATCACTTACTGTGTGGTGCACAATTACTGTCTGGGGCACAATATGGGGCACTATCTGTTTGGTGCTGTTATTTTTAGGGCAGTCTCTGGCAGTTGTTTTCAGGGGTGCTGTTGGTGTGGCAGTATTTTTTTGGGGAGTTAATTATAGTTATAATATTATATTTGTACAGGTACAGGCAAAGGGCAGGAGCAGCCACAGAAATGAGGGCAGCAGCAGGATGGGGAGTTTGTGTAGGCGCGGAAAAGATGGTTAGAAAGCTGGAAAGGTGGGAAGTCAAAGATGTCTGCGTTGCAAACTGGAGGAAGCCATCATGGCAGTCTGGGCTGGAAGGAGAAATTATTTTTAAGCCTACAATCAGGGAAGACGTCACCTGTGAGTTTTACTGCACATTTGGGCCCCATTACATTTATGCACACAGAGGCTTAGTACAGGGCCACACAACCTCCAATACAAGTGAGAGAAGCCTCATACCCTCATTCACACACTGCAGAAAAAAAGCCACATATTTTTAGTCACCCTGCAGACGTGCAAAGAGTAAACTCCAGAAAGCATACAAGACATCCTGCATCATGTGAACTTAGTCTAAAGTTACTGTATATAGTAACATGAGCTCAGCAGCCTGCAGAATTATGAATGCAGCTCTGGATGGGAATGTAGTATAAGATATAATATAAAGTGAGTTCAGTAGTATGGAGTATTATTACAATAATTCATCTTTTGGATCTGATTAGATTATGACATATGACATAACATGAGTTTAGAAGCATACAGAATTAAAAATGCAGCTCTGGATGTGACTGGAGTATAAGATATGAAATAAGGTGAGTGCAGCAGCCTGAGCAATTATGAATGCAGCTCTGGATGTGACTGGAGTATAATTTAAAACACAACTTCATATCAATACATTGATCTTGTAATGCTCCTCCACATTATACATAGACTATACAGAATTATGAATGCAGATCTGGATGTGAATGGAGTATAAAATATAACGTAACTCCATATCAGTATAGAATGAGCTGGGGATTTGTATACATGCTCCTCCACATTTTATGTACAGTAGATTAGACAGAATAATGAATGCAGCTCTGGATGTGAAGGGACTATAATATATAACATAACTCCAGATCAGTACAGAATAGTCTAGGCATTCATAAACATGCTTCTCCACATTATATGTAGATTGTACAGAATTATGAATGCAGCTCTGGATGTGATTAGAGTATAACATATAACAGTACAGGCTTCTGCACATGATATGTGGATTATACAGAATTATGACTACAGCTTTGGTTGTGATTAGACTATAACATTTAACACGGATCAGTACAGGCTCCTGCACATTATATGTAGATTATACAGAATTACGAATGCAGCTCTGGATGTGATTAGAGTATAACATATAACAGTACAGGCTCCTGCACATTATATGTAGATTATAGAGCTATATAAGCTCGGACAGGCATCTGTGTTGTGGCAGGCAGTGTTAGCAGCGGCGGGCAGCTGTAAAGTGAATCTATATATGTACAGTATATAGGCTGCATATGTATAATGTATAATATTGGGTTATTTATCTAGCGGCAGCAGGGGGGGTAGCGGGTTATTACACCAGACAAGAGAAAACTATGACTCTATTAGATATTTTCATGGAATAATCAATTTTCTGGGTCCGAAGCAAAGCTCAGAAGACAAACCCGACCGGGGTGATGTATGGCTCCAGCAGACGTACGGTGACTGTGCATCTGGCGGTGGACGGCGTATATCTGCTCTGGGGCCTCCGCCACCAGATGTTCCCCTCCCCGGCATGTTAATAAGATATTTCCACTTTTAGCCGCATTTCTATTTAAAATGAACCTCCGTGAAATAAGAAATGCGCATCAGCCGCCTTAATGACGGGCGGAAAGCAATGGCGCCGATTCTTCTGCTTTATGCCTGACCCGTCTGATCTCTGTGGCTGCACAAGTCCTATGTATTTTTGGCGTTCTCCCTCCAATCCTGTCTGTCACGGTGACAATTCTTGGTATTCGGAGGATCAGGCGTCATGGAGATTGCAGCTGATGAAGCTATTAGGTGCTTATGTCGTTGTCATGGTGATAAGCGCAGAAACGAGATCATTTAGACAAGGTTTATTTTTCATGTATATTAAGGAACATGAGATTTCGAGGACCTGGCCTGGCCGACTTCGCATTCCCGTAATGATGGAGCAGATTGGATTGCTTAGTCGTTGTGCAGGTTCATCGGGGCCGGCAGTCACAGAGAGGAGATTCTGCTGGGTTTAGTGGTTATTACAATATTTTGGAAAAGAGAAGAAAAGTTATTGGGACCAATTTATTAGGGCCGGCGCTTTGTGTCATTTTGCCGCACCGCAGGGAAAAGTGAAATTGATGTCAGTTTGGAAGCGGCGTAGTTTTCTGGCATCAGTTTAGTCAATCTGGTAGGCAGAGACTTCTCCTCCCCGCCCCGCCATGCCTAGATTTCTGCCCACTTTTTTTTTTCAAAAGTAGCGAACAGGGCACAAAATGGGTAAAGTGGCAATTTTTGTGCAAAAACACACACAGCAGAAATTGTAACTTTTCATGCCTTGTATGCCAGAGAACTGATATGCAGGGTGTTATAGACTGACCCCACTGAATTAAGCAAATACGTAACAGAAAGCAACGCTGGGAGTGGGGCAGGTATGCCAGAGAGAGGTTTCAGAAAGTGCCCCCTACACAAAGAAGCTGCAATAACCAGATACTGTTAGAGAGAGTCTGAATAAAGTTGCTCTGTAAAGAGGGGGATACGGATAAAGCTGAAGCCAGGACATACCACCTGCTGCCCGGGACAGCACCTGAAATTCAGGACTGTCCTGCTGAATCCAGGGGTGATGGGAGGTATAACATCTGTACACACACTACACATCTCCATACATACCTCCATGCAACTGCGTTGTTGCAGTTACAGGCTGTGCTTTGGCTTGTGTTTTGTTTTGCTTCCTTTGGTACGGCCTGTAACATTGGGAGGTGCAACAAGAACCCCTTTCTAAGAATTTCTTTGCAACTATTTGCTTAAGGATTTTGTGCAAGACACTGAAAAGGCATAAAGTTACAGCACAATTCAACAGCAAACCTGCGGGGAGGGAAACTCCACCTCCTCCACCATGTTCTCTCAGAATTTTCTTGACCACAGGACCATCAGCGGTAAGAACCAGCATGACACACGCGTTAGGGGGTGTTTACACGTAGGAATTTGATGCTTAATTTGTCAAGCAGAAAATTTCTACTTCAGGAATTTGAAGCAGAATTTGGAGAAGAGTGCCACTGTATTTTTCCTTTATTGGGCTGGGCTAAATTCCACGCAAACGGAAAAGGCGTATTTTCCACCTCCCGTTCATTTCAAAGGGAGTTCTCAGAGAGGAATCTGCCTGAAGAACAAACAGGGATGTTTATTTTTCCGCTAGCTGAAAAAATCAGCCACTGCTTTTCATTAAAATGAATAGGACGCAGATTTCAGGCTGAATTTGAGGTGGCTTCTGTGTCAAATTCAGTGCCAAATTCTTACATGTGAACACCCACTTATACATTGGATGACTCATGCCTTAACCTACAGCTTCAGCTCACACAGTCCCAACAACTCAGCCAACTTATCTTGGTTACATTCGCTCCAGATCAACTACTCCATGCCATATGGGCTGTACCCTGACCGGGGATGTGCACACGACCTCGCTGCCATCCGTCAGGAACTTCCTCTTCCTTCGAGGCTAACTGGTTAACTAAATCGGTCAGTCTCTGACCAAGGTCATGACTGACCTACAAACCAAGGTTGCCTTTTGCATCTCTGCTCTTTTCACTGCAAAGAAGAGGCAAAAGTAGTCCTAACCCATGGACAGCCCAATTTTTTTGATTCTGCACAACTTTTTGAAGACTCATTCTAAACTCTCAGAATTTTTTTTTTGTTTTGTCTCAGAGCAGATCCCAAAATTTGATAATTCGGGTTTTCCTGGTCATGTAGATGTCAGACTATCAGACCCTTGCTGTAGGGAGTGACGGACCATGCAGAGCAGGACCCCATGGCTCTGTCGTAGAGTAGCTGCTATTTTTGCTACTAAGCCTTGAGCAGCCTTGACACATTTTTTTTTTACTTTTTCCCTTGTGGATCTCCAGCAAAACAAATGTTAGCGCTTAAAAGGGGTTAAATATTCTGACGCCGCGCTTGCTAAATGATTTTCCATTGTAAACATCACCCATGATAATTGCAGCAGCTGTCAGGAGTTTTGCGATGCTGATGTGTTATGGGTCCTTGCAAATAACATACCATTAAATGCAATGACAGTGCTAATTAAGAACCGCGGGGCGGTATATTCACGAGACGGGAACACGACGCAGACTACCCAACGTATTGTCTTCTCCAGCGCCCTGACTTATTTACTGGAGGCATAAACAGCTATTATTGTGACCAAAACATTTTTGGTGGAGATGTGACTGAGACGTCTTGAGTGGTTTATAGGATTAGTCCTCATTCCTTACTTGGGTTGTCTATGGAACGTCCAAAATAAGTTAACTTTTTGATTTACCAGTTTGTAAATAATATAGAGTCACCAAAAGACTAAACTAAAAAACTAGCTAGTCTACTAGAACACCCCCAAAGGGACAATCCAGGACCATTAAATGGTTTAATATGACCATTAAATTACAATGTCAATGTGAGCTCTATCTGCAAATCAGAGGCACCAAGGGGACATTTTGGTCAAGGTTTGTCCATCCAATACACATAGAGCGTTTTTAGATTCTAATAGGTCTAAGGGCCAAAAAGGCTGAAATGTGGCTCCTCCTGGGAGGTGATAAAAGTGGTCACATGCTGATGTTTACCTGCCTTCAGATTTGTTACATATACATGATGACGGGCGAGTTATTGACCCTCTTTTGTACAATTGGGCACCTCATCTCATAGGTCTCTGGGGAGGGAGTGGTATATCACCTGGAGACGGTACTAATCTATTAGACAGCAGAGATAGTGGCTACAAAGAGCATCTTCCTCTGTGGAGGACCCAGCACGTCCATGCATTACATGGCCAGATCCTTGCCTTTAATGGAAAGTTTGCAATGCCTTCTTTTTCCTTTGGCGCCAAAGGGCAATAGAAAACTCAGTATGCAGATTGCAGTTGATTTCTGGAATCACCAGTGACCAGATTATTATCGGGGGACCATTTTAGCAAAATAAGATTGTTCTACATGAACAACTCAATTGAGGATATTTTTTCTGGCAACTTCTAAATTTCTTCTCTCTGCAACATAATAAACATTTTAATACATTTAACATTTACATCCTCATTGGTTCGTCCCACATTGGCTACTATGTATCCTTATGTCTGTGTTTTGAAAACCTCGTAGTAGTAGTAATGGTGGGGGGGGTTACAAGCAATAAAAGTCATTACTACTATTAGTAAGTTAGTAAATAAAGGAAATTAGTAGAAAATATTCTGAATCTCTGAATGTACAGAATTTCTCTAGAGCTGCACCTTTTCTCTGAGACAATCAGTTTTTTTTTTCTTTTTTATAAATTGATGAATCAGTATTACTCTTCCTCCTCTTTTTCCTTCTCCTTTTCTTCCTCCTCATCCTCCTCCTATTCTTCCTCCTTTTCTTCCTCCTTCTCCTCCCTCCTCCTCCTCCTCCTCCTCTTCTTCTTCCTCCTCCTCCTCTTCCTCTTCCTCCTCTTCTTCCTCTTTTATCTTCTCCGCCATGTGTGTGATAATTATACATTTTATTTATAAAGCACCAACATATTACACATCAAAGGACTCAAGTACAGATGAAATGAAACATTAGTATAGTAATCACACAATAGGAGTGAGGGTCCTGCTCACGAGTGATACAAGAGGTGGAAGGGGGTGATACAAGAGTTTATACAGCAGACCAGCCATTTTTATTAAAAAGTGTTAATTCCACAAATAAAGCTGTATAAGCCGTCACCAGCTGTGTCTTTTTATGTGCAGGTCCAAAGTGTATGGGCATACAGTACAGGGTTATTATCCTCTGACCTACAAGGCGTCATGTGATATGTGTAGCATGAGTTATATGTATGATATATGTAACTTGTGGGATGTGATATGAATGATATATGTACTATCATATGTGTGATATCCTTGATAAATGTAATATGTGGGATATGATATATGTGTGATCTGAATAATATGTCTGATATATGTGATATTTGTAATGTGTCATATATGTGATATGTAGGATGTAATATGTGTGATATATGTAATACATGTGCCGTTATAGGTGTTTATCATGTGTAATACAGTATATGTGTTATGTCCAAATTATATACAGTCGCGCTTTCTCTGCACAGATTTTCGCTTGTCGTTGTCTCTTTGACACAGTAAGAACTTTCATTAAACTGAAGTAAATTACTGAGGCAATTTTTGGAACATCTCAATAGCATTGTGCGCTACCATGGGGAAGAGGGGGAGGAGGGGGGCGGAGGCTGCAGGTGAATTTCCATAGAAAGTAACACTGGCAGGTAGTGGAAATAATGGATTTTAACACAAGGATCTATCAGAGATTTTTTTAACCCCTTAAAGGGAATGTGTCGCCTGAAAATTACCTATTTTTTTAATCAAGTTTTATGTTAAACATATTTTTAAATAATTTTTGTTGACATTTTAAAAAACTTATAATATACTAGGACTTCTTGTTTTCTGTAGGAGATTTCTTTGCAGCAGTCACCTCACTTCCAGCACCCTGATGATCACAGTGATCATGTATATGTAGATAAGACACAGAATCCACCAGTCACAATAGGTGATGTGACATCTTATTTGCTCCACTCTCTACACAATGACCTCTGCACTGGACACAGGGCAGGCCTAGAAAACTTTCCCATATAAATTATAAACTTTTCTCCAGACCATTGTGCCTATGGCTCATGGAAATAGAAAATCAAAGACTATGTTAGGCTTAGTGGCAAGAGTTGGAATTACACTTTTCCTTTTAAAGGTTTTTTTCCTGCAGAATACTCTTTGGATAACTTATCAATATCAGATTGGTCTGATAGTTGGCACCCCAAACGATCAGCTGTTTGTAGTGGCCGCAGTTTTAGGGTGAGCTCTTCACTGCTTACCAAGCGCAGTGCCATACACCATATAGTGGTTGTGCCAGGTATTGATATGGGTAGGATTGATAAATACAATGTGCTTCAATCACTGCAGATCAAACAGCTGATCAGTGGGGGTGTCCGCTGTCGTCATCCCTGTAGGCTACAGATTCAATCTTGGCTGCGGCACTATTCATACTTGAATTTGTTAGGTCGCTTCTTTTATTTTTGCTTTCAGATGTATTAGGGTATAGAATGTTGATAAAAGTATCCATCCCCTTTAATTTACGGTCATTTGTATGGGACAGTTATGACAGCGGCAGAATCCTCGTCATTTTCACCAGTCTTCATATTGTATTTATCGCCGCCACCAGGCTTCCTGTGATTTCCTGTATTATATCATAAAGTCAAGATTTATGTCCATTAAAATGTCAGTAAACATTGTGTCACTGGGGTGTATTTACTGTCGCTCGCTCTGCTCCATCACTCAGTGACGTTCCCTTCAGAGCTTCTGATGGATGACACCGCACTATTAGGAATTGCAGACGACGAGGGATATTTCCACATGTATCGGAATACATTAGCACAATGGCCGCTCAGACCCTTCAAGACTTGGTCAAGGTCAGGAATTTGTTACATGTTCCAATATTGTAGCCCTTAACCAGAGCTGAGCTGAGTTACAAGTGGACACATCTGTATCATCTTATTCAGCCCAACATTGTAACAGGGCATTATATGGGATTGAAATTTTTGTAACTGGACATCATATGGGATTGTCATTTTGTCACTGTGTAGCGATGTCATCTCTTATGTATAATTCCCTTTATATTTCCATGAGTTGCTTGCACTACTAGTACAGTATACAGAGCTTCCAGATTTCAGGGGCTTTCCCAGATTTTCGCTAATAACTCACCAAAAACCTAATAATAACCAACAAGGAAACTATTTCCTCTTCCTATAGAAAAGTCATAAATGATCTATAGAAAATAAATTTCCGATGTGAATGTTGACATCCTGAAACGCGTTGCGTGGACAATAACACAGCGCGACGCGAGCTGACAATCATGAAGCCTAATTCTTCTGATGAGCTCTGGATATGTCTCCGGATTATAGTTTGCTGGTGACAATTAAACACAACAGCGGCGGCGGATAGGAAATGCAGGTGTTAACATAATGGGATAATTGGATAATGGCATTTTTGTATAAAGTCTAGTGTGCGCACATTATTTTGTGTAGTAAAACTGGTCTAGTTGACGTCCATCAAAGGAACACCTGCCTTGTATCATGGAGCTTTGTACCTAGATGTCTGTGGTGAAGAGGTTAAATTGCTCAGAGACCTGGAAACAAAACTTTCAGGCTACAGTGTACGGTATAATCCTGTGCCATGTATCCTCCATGTCCGAGGACTGTTATCCTAGTGGGTTATGGTGGCTTCAATGGATGAAGAATGCCGCACAAGAATGGAAGCGGTCACTTCAGATTGGAGAAGCTGAAATGTCCTGTGTACCAATACCCCAAGATATACTAGGCAATCGAAAGATTATATGCAAGATTATCAGTGGTCACTCTGTATAACACAGTCTATTAGTTTTTCATGGAGTGTTCCTTTAATAACAATGGTAGAATCATCTCCTATCTCTGATTGTTTCTCCATTATGTGCATTCATAACTCGTGAGATCAATGGAGCGGATCTATTTTTATAAGGTCTGAGATACTTGTCAATCCCACATCCGGTGACTCAATGTAGGGAATTCCTTAGGTGTATAAATTAGGACATAATTTACTTCCAAAATAGGTTCAGACAATATGGATGACTTCACAATGAATGTTCTTGGCAGCCGTTGAGGGTTTTTTTCTTAGATTTTTTAAGAGCCAATTAACTTTGGACGATGGATGTGTCATATGAATGATTCACTGCCTGTAAAAAGAGTAGAGCCTGCAAATAGCACAAGGTGACAGGCTCAAACACTGAGACTAACGTAAAACAGCATGTCATCAAGTACTGTGAAGAACGTGCAGCAGTTGTGGTGGTGCAAAAACAGTGTATGATGTCCGCCAGGTAAGGATGAGTATGGGCACCCCTGAGGATACATAACGTTTGTGTGATCCACCATCTATAGCCAACGGTAGAACCAAGTGGCGGGGTCCTGAGCTCCTGACTTGTCATTTCAATTGTGACTGGGAATGTTGCCAAAACCTAAGAAGTGGGTCAGCTTCCAAGAGGAGTGTGGCAAGAGGTAAAAGGTGAGGTGCACAGGCACCGGGGTCCATTGCCCAAGGGCCTTCATAAACATGGACCCAAATATACCCCTATCTAAAGAGTGAATAAAGTAATTTTGAATGGTCAAATAATGTACATTGTGTCCAGCTATACGGACATCATGGCCGGTGAAAGTGAGTTCTCAACTTAAAAAACAACAGTGCAAAAACATGAGCACATCTTCATCTTCTAAGGTTCTCCTGCTCTGTTTCTTCTTCTTAGCTATCATGTCTCCCCCTACTATCCTCTTATATGACAGTACAACCTATAGGATGTATGGATCCATAAACTTCCACCCCCAGTGGGCTCATAGTGCACCTTTATGAGCCTCTAATTCTAAATGGATGTAGACAGAATTGTTACCTGTCAAATTGGTACTGAGGCTTCAAACAGAGGAACACGGTGAACCAGTGGGTACCATGGGTCTTGCCTTTGTATGGAGACCATCAACAGCACGGGTAAAACATCCAGGAATCAGGTGTTGAGGAGGCGGTCAATATTGGACATCTCGGCGGAAATAGTTGTGTAGATGGGAATAGTTGTAGAACATCCTTGGTGCACTTTGGTGACCTCCTTTTGCCACCTCTTATAAAAGTGGGTGGTTATGGGGAAATCCAAGGTAGGCTGGGGCAGGGACACCTGGGCCTGACAACTCATGCCAGAAAACTGACTGGCATACATTTCCATGCTGATGCACAGGAGAATGACTTCTCTAAGACTGGTCTACAGAACACCAAACCAAATAAATTCCCCCCCAATGACCATATTAAAAGACAAAAATTCTGGTCCGTGCAAAAAATTGTCAGTCAAATCTGAGCAGAAATACAGGAAGAGGGTCGAAATAAAGCCCTAAAGCTACGATAATCCCTGCCAGTGCCAAACATTGGGCTGTAAACCTTCAGATTGCTTTTGATGCCGGTACTGGGTATACCCCAGCATAACGGTGCCCTATAGAGATGAATGGCGCTATACTATATAATGCATATCCCAGGAATCACTCACCCTTGTGCCATTACCCATGTTCTCTTTATATAGTCTCAAGAAGAGTAAAAGTTAATAGAAAAAACAAACCAAAACAATAGAGTCATCTCCTCGGTGACTTTGTAGATGAGATTAAGATGAAGGCAGAGTTGTTTAAGATGAGAAGTGGCTGTCAATCACATCGCTCCTTGTCAGAAAGCCAATAAGGAAAGAGAAAGACGAGACAGGCGCTTATTAAACTCAATAAAACACCAACCGCGTCTGGCGGAAAACTCATTTCTTAACTTCCTTATTTATGTAAAAATGTAGACAGTAACTCAGCCAATGAGCGGAGCCCCTCCCCGCCCGAGAAACCATCAACTGCAGCAAATAACAGCGACTCTAAAGTGAAGAGCCACCAGTGCTAGGTAAAGCACCCTTCTGAGGGATCAACTTTTTTGTTAGTTTTTCAACCTGCTCTAAGAAGTAACCCAAAAATCTGTTATCACATGGAAACCATCAACAAGCTGTTGAGGAGAGATGTTCTCATTCTATTATTATTGTATAACGGTGCACTGCTAGGAATGGGCGAAGGGTCTCATCAATTCTTTAAAACATTAATATCCACCACAGCTCAGGTCACCATAGAAGATTCACTGATACATTCTTATAACTTGGTGCTGTGCATTTCTCTGTACTTCCTCCGAGAACTGTGAGAATAAATTGATAACTGGGTGTTACCAGTCGAGGATGTGTCCCCGCACAGTCTGACACTAACCAATCAGTGCTGTCCTTATCTTATTATGCAGGGACACACCCTTTTGACCAGAGTTATGGTAAGGCTACATGCACATGGGCGTGATAAAATTCCACAGGTGGCACATGGATGATATCTGTGTGTCGCCCCGTACCTTCACGAACCTATTCATATCCTTCAGTGAGTGTAGGCCGCAAAGCAGACAGGTATAGGACCTTTCCTGAGTTTTGCCCTGGGCTCACCACCCCATACACAGACCTGTTGTAATACATATGTGTGTATGGGGTCAGTGAAAAACATGGCTAGCACACTGAAAAAGCACACATTTGTGTGCATGGAGCCTCACAGTGCTCAATTTCTTTATACATGTATATGAGGAATAACAAAGGGACACCGAGTTATGAGAAAAGTTGCTCATGTAGTCAGAAGGGGTGATGGGTCCCCTTTAAAGAAGCACTCCAGTAAAAAATATTTTGACCCCCCCCCCCCATTTGAATGAGTCTTTGTGTAGTGTGCACTTACTGACAGCTTTATTGTAAAGTTATGTGCTCCCTTCTGAAGCATTGACCTCCTTTTGTTTCCTCTGATGCACACAGTGTTTCACACAGTTCACAATGCAGGTCTATAGCAGTCAGATTGAGACACTTAAACACCTGCAGTATCAGCTTGACCTCCTGCTCATACAAAGGAACAGAGAGGAAGTCTGTGCTCCAGAAGGAAGCATATAACTTCTTCACAGTAAAGCAGTCAGTAGGTTATTCTGTAACATTACACTACACACATGTTCATTTTCAATGAAGGGAGCCTTGTTTTTTTTTTTGCAGGAGAGCTTCTATAAGATATTTACTTGCCATTTGGAACCAATTTTGTATAGTGTTTCTTCCTATTCTTCTATTTCTAAATGTTTTTGCTTTCTAAATATTCCCTGAATATGTAATATACAAGAAGATAACTTTCCCTGAAATGACAAATCTCCTGCACGCTCTCTTGTACCAGTACATAGACTATTCTCAGAACGGACCTCGGACCTCAGTATAGAAACAAGATAAATGAATTTTTAATTTCAGGAAGTTGTTGCCAAGCAACATGTGAAATCACCCTGTTATGTAAATGACAAAATGCTTGGAAACCGCAGGAGAAATGTTATTATGTTCTGCAAAATGTTTGAGCGGCACAAAAAGACTTTAAAGGTAACGCTCTATGGAGCTCCTGTCTTTTTGTTGAAGATCGTGGAAACGGTATAACAAATCTTAAGGATGAGAGGACACGTCTGCAGCAGGGCTGAGTTTGTCATTTGGTATAACACATGCTGGAGAAATGAGGACTGCAGAAAAAGCAACAGCATTTCAAAAAGTTGCAGGGAGCCCTAAAAATATACAATATGACAGATAAATAAGAAAAATAAGCCATACAAAAATACATGAGGTATTTCCATGAGGCAAAAATTTTTGCAAACATTTCTGCAACTCTTTCCTGATCGGGCTTGCAGAAATCCATGCACCTCCTGCAGAAACAGCCCCATGATTTTTACTGTGTGGTGTGAACGTACCCTTAGAGGTGATCCAATCACATACAGGTTAAGCAGACACTAACATTTAACTCTTTCTCCATGTCGTAACAGGAACAAACTTGGTAAGTCAACGATTGCTCAATGTAAAGCAGACAACAGGGATATTCAGCCCTAAAACAAACACATCTTTAATGCAACTTTTTTAAAAATCTCTTTTTGGCACAAAGCTGCATGAAGGTTGCCAATTTCTGTAATCGGCTGGGTATTGAAATGGTCCAGTTGTCTACTTTTCAGAATTATAATGGGATTGGGTGTACTGTATATTTTTAGGGGCACTTAAAGTCCTTTTGAAAAGCCACTTTTGTCAAATTTTTATCTGAAAACTGAACTTTGACTTCCTACGATTTTATATTTTATTTGAAGACTTGACCATGTAAATGTCACATGCCTTTTTATTCTTGGAAGGACTTTTAAAGATAAAGGTCTGCTTAAGCAAAGGTGGTGGCCAGGACTGTAAAATACTAGGTAGGACTTCTATATTTTTAGATTTTCTGCTTTTAGAGAATATTTGAGATTCAAGAGCAGCATTTGCTGCAGATTGGTCATGTCATGAATTTTGTGGCTGCCAATTATTTACATTATGTACGGTCCGGACCTGTGGGGCTCTCTGGAGCAACTGTATTTATGATAAGGACTTGATAAGGTGCTGGAGCTCCAATTCTTCGAAAATTATTATTGTTCCTTGGCTCCTCCCACATGGACAATTTATTCAGGCGCGTACAAAGAAAAGCCAGGGCAAAATTAAGAATTAGCCCCCCCTTATGAAAAAAAAATAAGGGCAATGATTGTAGTAATTATGTATTTTCTCAAAATTTTTAAGTAGATGTGTTTGAAGGCTTAAAAAAAAAAAATTACTAGTGTCCTGCTGACAGGCAGAATACTATAACCCTTTCACCTACATACAGTATATAACAATAGTGTACTTACCTCTACCTACATATATAACAATGGTGTACTTACCTCTACCTACATATATAACAATGGTGTACTTACCTCTAACTACATATATAACAATGGTGTACTTACCTCTACCTACATATATAACAATGGTGTACTTACCTCTACCTACATATATAACAATGGTGTACCTACCTCTACCTACATATATAACAATGGTGTACTTACCTCTACCTACATATATAACAATGGTGTACTACTTACCTCTACCTACATATATAACAATGGAGTACTTACCTCTACCTACAGAGCCCACTAGTCCTGCTGACAGGCAGAATTCTGTAACCCTTTTATCTACATTTTCTTCACATCCCCCTCATTTGGTTATAGGCAGACCTGCAGCTATTTTTTCATTAAAGGGTTAATGATCATCTAACACACTGTATCATAAATCTCAGTGAACAGAATGGGGAAGGATTTACCCATAGGCCCACTCCCTCCATGGGCCCCATAGTCTTTGCCTCCATGGTTGGTCTGCCATTGATCTGTAATCTTCTTGTTGATGCCTCTCCTATTCAGGACAATATGAACCTCCTACAGTCATATAGAGAGCGCCTTCTAGTGGTAGTAACAATATTGTTACAAATATTGGTAAAGAAGGGGGCAGGGATAGGACGTTGCATATATTAGAAAAGGATCCAACTCACCTATTCTTCAATACATGTAACAGCATGTCCCCTTTAAGAAGATCCTGCCAGATAAGCTACAATGCATCCCATTCCCCGACTCGTTTATTCTGATTAACAATTAGCTATTTCCATGTGATATTTCACAATAACTAGAAGCCAATTTAGATCTGAAAAACGTTTGTTTTGTGGAAAATGAAAAATCTCATTTGGATAGAGATTCCCAGAACCCGACACGTCTGCAATATTTTGTGCTGTGTAATAATAAGCCATCTGGAGCAAGTTGCAGGAGGACGCGAGAAACACGTGTCCGAGCCCAGGAGAGTGATTTTTCCCTTCCTTCTTCCTGTGCCACCATTGGCGATGTCAGCAGGTTCCACCGCTCAACAGAGTTAATACCATTTCAGGGAAATCATAATTCACCGCCGATCGACTTCCATATTGAGAATTTTTTTTTGTGTTTGTGAAGAATTACTGTAAATAATGCGGCACGCACCTCATTTTTGTGCATCCAGGGCAAGAGGAGATGAGATGATGGGAAACAGATGGATCATTTAATTTATCTTCCAATTACAGCTGACACTTTGGGTACAGCTCCTGCAAGTCATCTGTTCGCCTTTTAATGATCCATTACACATCTGTGTTTATTGTTATTCTCCGATGCATTATCTCATTAGGACCTGTAGTGCGATGGCGGAGGCTTTAATGGCACAATTTCATATTCTCTTATTAATGGCTGCTACACTATCTCCCAGGGCCTTCTGTGTGAATGATTAGGCGGGGAATCGAGCCATTTTGTATGGAGCATACAATTTATCGTGTCTGCCGTCGGCGGCTCGCCAGTCTGGTAGCAAGTCTGGGAGTTTTTGGGGTGTTTCTTTGTCTCAAGCAAAGAAAAATTTCTCATCCTGTATACCAGGATGTGGATTGAGAGGCTTACATTTACATTGTAAGACGATGAGCACTGCTGGCTGGGGACAAGTCAAACAGGGTGGTCCTCCCAAACAGATGATGGCATTGTCAAGGACTGCTGTGACCCCCACTGACTGCCAAAATGAAGTGTCAGCAGCCTTAGAGAACCAGCACGCCAAGGCTCCATCCCCTGCCAGCTCCGCATAGCTCTCTACAAAAGTGGCGTAGCCCATTAGGGTCATGTGACCTCAAAGATCTGGGGAGTAGACCACCCTTTTAGGTCTCATATAGGAGATATAAAAGACGTCCTATAAATACAAAGCTGACCCATAATATGTCACTGTGGGAGTGGGAGATGAATCTTGTAGTAATAGGATATGAAAGGCAAACTGATTTGTAGATTTACTTACTTGTTATTATAGTATCAATCTTATTCAAATTATATTATTACTATTACTATTGATATAAATAAATTACTATTATGTCATTACAAAAAAATGGAAACAGAAAGTTACATATGGACAAAAAGGAATTGAAAACACATCAGGCAGTCTGTATGAGGGCAAAAACTCTCACCACAAACATGAAGTCTAAGAATAAAGTGGAAGATAAAGTAGATGAAGACTAAAAGTCCATTCTGTGCTTCTCTGATCTAATGGATGAGTCACCGACATACCGTGCACAGAAAGAATGTTATACACATCTGGTATCCATAGGAAATATCTCCTGAAATAAGCACTGAACATATATGTATGTGTCTGTGTGTGTATATATATATATATATATATATATATATATATATATATATACTGTATATCCTATCAAATGTTATCGACATAAACAGATTTATAACCTTTGGGAGCAGTATTATAGTAGTTATATTCTTGTACATAGGAGCAGTATTATAGTAGTTATATTCTTGTACATAGGAGTAGTATTATAGTAGTAATATTCTTGTATATAGGAGCAGTATTATAGTAGTTATATTCTTGTATATAGGAGCAGTATTATAGTAGTTATATTCTTGTACATAGGAGGAGTATTATAGTAGTTATATTCTTGTACATAGGAGCAGTATTATAGTAGTTATATTCTTGTACATAGGAGGCAGTATTATAGTAGTTATATTCTTGTACATAGGAGCAGTATTATAGTAGTTATATTCTTGTACATAGGAGGTAGTATTATAGTAGTTATATTCTTGTACATAGGGGGTAGTATTATAGTAGTTATATTCTTGTACATAGGAGTAGTATTATAGTAGTTATATTCTTGTACATAGGAGCAGTATTATAGTAGTTATATTCTTGTACATAGGAACAGTATTATAGTAGTTATATTCTTGTACATAGGAGCAGTATTATAGTAGTTATATTCTTGTACATACGGGCAGTATTATAGTAGTTATATTCTTGTACATAGGAGTAGTATTATAGTAGTTATATTCTTGTACATAGGAGCAGTATTATAGTAGTTATATTCTTGTACATAGGAGTAGTATTATAGTAGTTATATTCTTGTACATAGGAGTAGTATTATAGTAGTTATATTCTTGTACATAGGAGGTAGTATTATAGTAGTTATATTCTTGTACATAGGAGGTAGTATTATAGTAGTTATATTCTTGTATATAGGAGCAGTATTATAGTAGATATATTCTTGTACATAGGGGGCAGTATTATAGTAGTTATATTCTTGTACATAGGAGCAGTATTATAGTAGTTATATTCTTGTACATAGGGGGCAGTATTATAGTAGTTATATTCTTGTATATAGGAGCAGTATTATAGTAGTTATATTCTTGTACATAGTAGTATTATAGTAGTTATATTCTTGTACACAGGAACAGTATTATAGTAGTTATATTCTTGTACATAGGGGGCAGTATTATAGTAGTTATATACTTGTATATAGGAGCAGTATTATAGTAGTTATATTCTTGTACATAGGAACAGTATTATAGTAGTTATATTCTTGTAGATAGGAGCAGTATTATAGTAGTTATATTCTTGTATATAGGAGCAGTATTATAGTAGTTATATTCTTGTACATAGGAGCAGTATTATAGTAGTTATATTCTTGTACATAGGAGCAGTATTATAGTAGTTATATTCTTGTACATAGGAGCAGTATTATAGTAGTTATATTCTTGTAGATAGGAGCAGTATTATAGTAGTTATATTCTTGTACATAGGAGCAGTATTATAGTAGTTATATTCTTGTACATAGGAGCAGTATTATAGTAGTTATATTCTTGTACATAGGAGGTAGTATTATAGTAGTTATATTCTTGTACATAGGAGTAGTATTATAGTAGTTATATTCTTGTACATAGGAGCAGTATTATAGTAGTTATATTCTTGTACATAGGAGGTAGTATTATAATAGTTATATTCTTGTACATAGGAGTAGTATTATAGTAGTTATATTCTTGTACATAGGAGCAGTATTATAGTAGTATCATAGGACGAATACCCCAAATCTTCAGGTAACAGAGCATTTCCAGTCCCACCACTTCTAATATACAGATACACTTATCTTAGGATGGTTTGGGGTTTGGTGGATTGTTAGGTACATTGTGACAGTATTTTTAGTGATTCTTAGACTCAACTGTGGATGAATGTAAAGCTCAATGACTGTACTGTACTGACCGCTACTGCAAACATCTAGGTGGCGCTAATATCGATATAAAATACAAGTCAATCCATACAGCATACAATATTTGGCATTGTGTCCATCTCAGAAATTAACCTCTGCCCCCAGACTTCTCAGGAGAGTTGATATTAGGGGCAATGTCATGACATGATTAGGGCTATAGAGACAAGTGGGATATCACAGTCCCTAGCAGCACAGTGGATTTCAGAAGCAGACTAGGCTGATCTTATTGGAGGTCACAGACCAGTGTTCCCGGCAGCACAGAGTACTCCATTAGATAAAGTCCTGATCTTATGGGAATCTGGGACCTGTGCTCTCCGACCACGGCCGCATCATTTTCCTGTCACAATGATGGAGTAAGTTTTGATGTGAAATCCTCGTCTGGATGGAGCGTCGTCCATACAACTTGTTCAGGAGAGTAATAAAACCGCCATCTGCTTGTCCCCTTAAGCTGTAGATTCATCATATTTGAAAGGAGATAAATGCGGCTCTGTCAGAGGGCTCGGTACACACTTTTATTACTCCGAAAGTAACTCCACCAAATGTCCTATAGACTCTCCGCACTCCAGAACTTGGTGGCGCTGGGCGGAGGGGCGCATGCTTCATTTACGCCAAATTCAGAAAAATCTCAGCTGTCCCATTACCGTGACAAAAGGTTCCACTAAACCAGTTACTGAAGGGCTTTTTTTTTCCCTCTCGTTCGGAGCCTGTTCTACCCTTTTGCACAAATTTATTATGAAGCAGGTGGGTGAGCTGAAGTGGAGCTCGCAATGACTGTGTTTATATGCTTTTATAGGCTTTTAAGGAATTGCATAGTCAGAGCTGTAAATACAGGTTTGTCTTGCTGTGCAGATGTTTATTTTACACAGTGGGAGAAAAGCAGGGTTAAGCAGGCTTTCTGATGAATCCTTTCATTGCTGCCAAAGCCCTTAAAACATGACAGGGGGAGCGAGAAGTAGAGAATGGAGCGCTCCAATCTGACTTCTTAGGGAGCTGTTTAACTCTTCCACCAGCAGTCTGTGCCTCCGAAATCAGGGCTGCGTCTCATCCTCCTCGGCTGTGAAATGGTTACAGAGTCGGCCCCATGCCGAGCGCTTTAGTAGTTTATCTAAGATGTATTTCATGGAGACTAAAGAGAGCTGAACCTCAACCAACAAACCCACCGGGGAGGAAAGTTGTCACTTGACTTGTTGGAAACTTTGCAGAACTTCTGTTTGGTTGAGAGATGAGCGAGAATGGTGGAATTTATTGAGACTGGCAACTCTTATGGCAGTCTTCATTCATTTCCTGACAAACACAAGATGCGCCGGAATTACTGAGAGTCTCTGGCTGCTTAATAATGCCAGTACACCAGTCTCACCAGTCTACACCAGTCACATTGTCTGCATCTGTGTCTGACACCCCCCTCTGCCCACTGTCTAAAAAACTGGGAATCCAGGCACAGATGCTGAGATGCACCATCCTGAGCTAAATAAATAGCAAATCTGGGCCAATATTTTTTAACTTTTTGCTTCATTTTATTTTGGACAAGATATTAAGGAGGGAACCAAGGAGGATAAAGAAGTCTCATCGGGAATTGAGGGTTGGTTAAAGCATTGAAAAGTCTTTTTGGGGACTGTAAAATTGATCACTAATTCATAGGCAAAGCCAACAATATCTAATCTTTAAGGGGTCTTAAGATCAGGTTAATGAATGGGTCTTATACTGCAATGAATTAAAGTTAGCTGCAGTACCAGGTACAACCACAACCCGATGTATGGCACTGTGCATGAAGTGGACACCATACTCACTAGAATGCTGCAGTCTCTTTATTCTGATAATTGACATAGCATTGGGAGTTCTTCCACCACTGATCATATATTGATAGCCTTTCCCAAGGATAACCTAGGTAACTTTTTTAATGGATGTAGCAAGACTTTCCAGGTTTATCATCTAACTATATCTGCAGTTCAGAGGACAACTGTGAGTTACATGCAGTTCGGAGGACTAGTGTGAGTTATATGCAGTTTGGAGGACCACTTTGAGTAAATTTCTATGAACTGTATCTGTTTAATAGATAAAATTGGTAAGTTTTGCTACAAACTATGGAGAGGAGGCCTAGTCCGGTGAAGAAGATTATGACTGACATTTAGGTAAACATAGAAGGGGGAAGAGTTTGGTTGCAGACAGTTTTTTTTGGCTGGAAGGAATTCAGTTGGCATATGGTGATTAATATATAGCAGTGCTGTGACTTCCTGCTGGGAGAGAGGGGGAGAGATTTTCTGTATTCCAAGCTTTTACACCAAATTATTTATATTACTGTTGTAGAGAGTGCACAGATTGGAAATGCTGCCAGCTGCTGATGTATATGTTGGCTTCACTGTAATACAGGTGCAATAGAAGATAAATTGGATTGAGATTTACCTCTATGTTTAGCATGATATCATGTGTGACCTCATATAGCGAAGGAGAGTTTGAGGTTGCAGCCACTATGGTTTTATCTGCTTTAAGAACATGTGCAAGACTCCTTTCTGCTGAGTAGTTATTGCTTAGTAGGGGGTAAGAAATTGGCCCAAGGATGATGGAAAGTGCAAAAGGGGATGTGTGGTAGGTGGGCATTGTTATTACCTTCCTAGGGGGCAATAACCAGCATTGTAATGGGCATTCCACTATTTGAGGAAATGTATCTTGCCTTGTAGCCAGTTTTTTTGGAATGCAGGGCATGGTAAAGTCTCAACTTTTTGAGCAGATGGATTTTTTTTCTGCAAAAATGTGCAACTTTGTTTATGTTTATGTTTACAGGGAGGGGACATGGTCAGTGGTGTTGCCAGATTTATGATTTATACCAGTTTACTGACCCAAGTAGACAGGGGTGTAGCTATAGAGGGTGCAGAAGTAGCTAACGCTACTAAGCCTTGGAGTCTCAGGGAGCCCAAAGGGCATTCTACAACATATGAGACACCAGAATTATAGATCGTACATGGTAAGTGGGGGCCCCATTACAAATTCTGCATCGAGCCCAGGGGCTTCAATTTACGCCTCTGTGTGTAGATTTTAGTGCAGATGGAGGGTACATCTGAGCTGTTGAAAAAGTCGAATGCTAGACCAAATCTGTCCTATCATGTATACTACCGCCACCTGATGTACCCCATTGACAGAATCTATGGTGGAGACATAGAAGCAAACATGAACACGAAGTAAGGGACTAAGGCACTTGTGCAGCTTCTCATGGGTGGAGGTTTTGGCGTGGACCGATTGTTTAGACCCCCATGAATCACAAATGAATAAAGATGAAATCCTAGAAAACTCCTTTAAGTGCTCTCTCTATACTTGGTAAGACCTACCGTACAGGCTGTGGCGATAAACTCTAAGAATAAACTGGGAGGTTATAGCGTCCTCTACAGTCCTGGAGCTCAGGCCAATAAACAGGAACAATTACCTTTCGATGGATTACCTGAGGCCGCCTTGTCTCCAAATAAACCCGGCAGTAAATGATATTGCAGGTTATTCTGCAGTGATGGCGGTATAATCTGTTAAGCGAGGACACATTTTATTAATGTCAGTTTTTCTCGGAGATGTTCCTGTAATTCTGCACGAGCTGGAAACACAATAATGAGACACCGGGTCAAATTGTTTACCTCGTGAGACGCACAATAACAGCTATTGTTTCTCCGGTGTAAAACCTCCGGCTCGACACCTAATGATTTGCTATGCATAATTTCATTTAGTAATTCAGGACTCTGCACTGATCGGAGGCTGCAGAAGTTGTCAGCGCACAGGAGCCCCCTATGGGGACAGAAATGAATGGGTGGGGGAGGGGAGCTCAATACAGGTTCATTTTATTAGCAGGAAACATTCCAGTTCTATGTTATCGATACAGAAGAATTATCCTCGGGCCGCGGCCCCTCCAGTGCTTAATATCAAAGCGCCATAAATATTGTATGGACCCATCTAAAGCGCAATAACAAATAATCAACATCGACCCTCAATAAAGATTATTAACCAGAAAATAGGAAACGCTGAGTCAAGTGTCAGTGGACTGTGAGGGATGAGACTGCGGAATAGTGAGCGAGCAAGAGAGAGAACCTTCTAGAAAACTAGGAAACTTTTACTACCTCTTAAAGGAAACCTGTCAGAGGATTTATAAATATTGAGAAATACCGACAGACCCCCCGAAATATAAACTAAAATACAATAAGGCATTGGGAGACAAGTCCACTACATAGTCCGCTATAGCCTGCCAGGAGCTGTGGTTTAGGCAGCATGAAATACTGATGGGGTCCTACATAATGGAGAGAGGTGAATGGGGAAATACCAAGTAGGCACATCTCCCCAATCTATTGTATCTATTTCCATAATTTCTGAACCCTATTATTGTACATAGTAGTTATATTCTTGTACATAGGAGTATTATAGTAGTTATATTCTTGTACATAGGAGGTAGTATTATAGTAGTTATAGTCTTGTACATAGGAGGTAGTATTATAGTAGTTATATTCTTGTACATAGGAGGCAGTATTATAGTAGTTATATTCTTGTACATAGGAGTAGTATTATAGTAGTTATATTCTTGTACATAGGAGCAGTATTATAGTAGTTATATTCTTGTACATAGGAGGTAGTATTATAGTAGTTATATTCTTGTACATAGGAGCAGTATTATAGTAGTTATATTCTTGTACATAGGAGCAGTATTATAGTAGTTATATTCTTGTACATAGGAGTAGTATTATAGTAGTTATATTCTTGTACATAGAGGGCAGTATTATAGTAGTTATATTCTTGTACATAGGAGTAGTATTATAGTAGTTATATTCTTGTACATAGGAGCAGTATTATAGTAGTTATATTCTTGTACATAGAGGGCAGTATTATAGTAGTTATATTCTTGTACATAGGAGTAGTATTATAGTAGTTATATTCTTGTACATAGGAGGTAGTATTATAGTAGTTATATTCTTGTACATAGGAGGCAGTATTATAGTAGTTATATTCTTGTACATAGGAGTAGTATTATAGTAGTTATATTCTTGTACATAGGAGCAGTATTATAGTAGTTATATTCTTGTACATAGGAGTAGTATTATAGTAGTTATATTCTTGTACATAGAGGGCAGTATTATAGTAGTTATATTCCTGTACATAGGAGGCAGTATTATAGTAGTTATATTCTTGTACATAGGAGCAGTATTATAGTAGTTATATTCTTGTACATAGGAGCAGTATTATAGTAGTTATATTCTTGTATATAGGGAGCAGTATTATAGTAGTTATATTCTTGTATATAGGAGCAGTATTATAGTAGTTATATTCTTGTACATAGGAGGTAGTATTATAGTAGTTATATTCTTGTACATAGGAGCAGTATTATAGTAGTTATATTCTTGTACATAGGAGTAGTATTATAGTAGTTATATACTTGTACATAGGAGTAGTATTATAGTAGTTATATTCTTGTACATAGGAGGTAGTATTATAGTAGTTATATTCTTGTACATAGGAGGTAGTATTATAGTAGTTATATTCTTGTACATAGGGGGCAGTATTATATTAGTTATATTCTTGTACATAGGAGCAGTATTATAGTAGTTATATTCTTGTACATAGGAGCAGTATTATAGTAGTTATATTCTTGTACATAGGAGCAGTATTATAGTAGTTATATTCTTGTACATAGGAGCAGTATTATAGTAGTTATATTCTTGTACATAGGAGCAGTATTATAGTAGTTATATTCTTGTACATAGGAGTAGTATTATAGTAGTTATATTCTTGTACATAGGAGCAGTATTATAGTAGTTATATTCTTGTACATAGGAGCAGTATTATAGTAGTTATATTCTTGTACATAGGAGCAGTATTATAGTAGTTATATTCTTGTACATAGGAACAAATTATAGTAGTTATATTCTTGTACATAGGAACAGTATTATAGTAGTTATATTCTTGTACATAGGGGGCAGTATTATAGTAGTTATATTCTTGTACATAGGGGGCAGTATGATAGCAGTTATGCTGTCGTAGATAGAAGGCATGATTATCACATATTTCCAGTTTTCTGTTGTGATTGTTAAAGTTCTGTGAATTTCCTTGGATAATAGTCCAGTCTTCTCCTTTGCTTTGGATCAGTTTGGTACATCTGGTAACATAATCTCAGTTATAACAAATCTCGGACTGTTCATAAATTTTCTCTATATTAAACACTTTACACGTTGAGATAAAGATTGGACAATTTATATTTTTTATTGTGTTCTCCAGCAAGTTTAAGCTTCAGATGAAGGAAATTTCTTGTAAGATCTTTTCATTTATGATATTTCAGGAATAAGACGGCAGAAGATGGTAGGTAATATTCTCAGTCTGTGTTTGTGGCTCTCTCTACCATAGTCTAAGTGCCTTCCATTTACAATACGGACTTCCAGTAAGTATAAGAGGCTTTTACTACATTCACATCCACAGCAATGTTTCCTTGTGCTTTGGGGAAATTTAATAAGACTCTATAAAGAGCAATCTTTCTTCAAGGTGTCTTTTATTCTCTATTTCTAAATTGTGGCTAGCGATAAAATCTTGAATTGATGCAAATGGCCTTAAAATATCACATATGGATTACAGTGTATCAGCAAAAACATAAAAGTAATAAGACGGTAAACACTTTACAAGTCCTGGATTAAAAGGATTGTTCACATTTTAACACCGTTTTGGTTGTTTGTTGAATTAAAAAATCACACCGTATGCCGTCATTTCCTTAGCGCCTCCCAGTGGTAATTAAAGGTTCATTTCCAAAAGATTTTCATTCTACAGATCCTCGATGTCCTGAGTATTAGAAATTTTGGAACTCACCCCATAGGTTATATTTATTCGGTCCCCACAGTTCCGGATATACATAGTGTAAGGCACCAATGAGAAATTACTAAGTGCCATAGGACTAGAGGGTCTTATACAACCCCAGATTTATCTCAGTGTCTAATGTTGGATGATAAAGTTTTTGGTGTAGATTTCCATCTAGGTGCACAGACTGGTGGTACAGGGGATATAAAGTGTCTGGTCTTGATAAATCTCCTCCAATATGTTAGTAGTTTTTGGTGCAGCAGACTGACATTGAGTGCTAAAATTTAGAATATAAACAGTTATAAGAAAATCCTTCTCCATTAAACAGTAGATTCACCCACCTATTACCCCAAACATTATGGCTGTCAATATTAGTCCTCATCTGGCCATGTCTACCCGGATCGCCCGGGAGATATAGGGCTGTGAATATAGAAAGTACAACAAATTCCAAAGTCTGCAAAAGCTACAAACAAGTAAGCAGCAATGGTCCCAGCACAGACCCCCCTGAAAGCAGCAATGATCCCAGTACAGACCCCCGGAAAGCAGCAATGGTCCCAGCAAAGACCCCCCTGAAAGCAGCAATGATCCCAGTACAGACCCCCCTGAAAGCAGCAATGATCCCAGTACAGACCCCCCTGAAAGCAGCAATGGTCCCAGCACAGACCCCCCTGAAAGCAGCAATGATCCCAGTACAGACCCCCGGAAAGCAGCAATGGTCCCAGCAAAGACCCCCCTGAAAGCAGCAATGATCCCAGTACAGACCCCCCTGAAAGCAGCAATGATCCCAGTACAGACCCCCCTGAAAGCAGCAATGATCCCAGTACAGACCCCCCTGAAAGCAGCAATGATCCCAGTACAGACCCCCCTGAAAGCAGCAATGGTCCCAGCACAGACCCCCCTGAAAGCAGCAATGGTCCCAGCACAGACCCCCCTGAAAGCAGCAATGATCCCAGTACAGACCCCCGGAAAGCAGCAATGATCCCAGTACAGACCCCCCTGAAAGCAGCAATGATCCCAGTACAGACCCCCCTGAAAGCAGCAATGGTCCCAGCACAGACCCCCCTGAAAGCAGCAATGGTCCCAGCACAGACCCCCCTGAAAGCAGCAATGATCCCAGTACAGACCCCCGGAAAGCAGCAATGGTCCCAGTACAGACCCCCCTGAAAGCAGCAATGATCCCAGTACAGACCCCCGGAAAGCAGCAATGGTCCCAGTACAGACCCCCCTGAAAGCAGCAATGGTCCCAGTACAGACCCCCCTGAAAGCAGCAATGGTCCCAGCACAGACCCCCCTGAAAGCAGCAATGGTCCCAGCACAGACCCCCCTGAAAGCAGCAATGGTCCCAGTACAGACCCCCCTGAAACAGCAATGGTCCCAGCACAGACCCCCCTGAAAGCAGCAATGGTCCCAGTACAGACCCCCGGAAAGCAGCAATGGTCCCAGTACAGACCCCCCTGAAACAGCAATGGTCCCAGTACAGACCCCCTGGCTAGTCCTTTTTAAAAACACCAATTATAATATAACCTCTTTGAATATTCTCCGAATTTAGCCAAATTTGAATAGAATCACAAATGGTACATCTAAGCCCATAAGGGTGATGTATGACTTCCATCTAGTCATCATCAGATTCCATATCTAGCCATCACACCACCGTATGTGCTCATAAAGACACTCTGTTGTTATATGTGCCTATTATACAGTGCGGACAAGACTCCAATTAAATTACCACCCAGATTGGAACCCGCAGACTAATTCAGATTCCTAAATAAATTAGGCCCAAGACCAGATTCCAAGATTAATAAAGACCCCAAACCAGACCAAAAATAATCAATGGAGATCTCAGACCTGGCCTCATAATTAATTCTGGATTTTTTGCCTTTGCCCAGGCGGCCGCTTTAACCATTGAATCTTTTCTGTAATGACTTTGTTATTACCTTTGTTCTGGGTTATGGCACTGGAGACAATTCAGATGATCACATTGTAACAGAAATAAACAACTATCTGTCTGTGACAGAAAAATGGCACAAGGATGTCAGAAAATAGGGCACCATATATAATACATAGCTCGGCCCCCTCCCCCAGACTGCACTTTCAGGACAGATATTTTTTATTTCATTTCAATAAAGGACACTCACAGTGTATGTATAAGCAAAAAGAGAATATACATCCGGTATAAGGACCTGTGTATGAGGAGCTGTGTATAAGGACCTGTGTTCAAAGAACTGTGTATGATGACTTGTATATGAGGACTTGTATATGAGGACCTGTGTATGAGGACCTGTATATGAGGACTTGTATATGAGGACCTGTGTATAAGGACCTGTGTATGAGGAGCTGTGTATGAGGAGCTGTATTTGAGGACTTGTATATGAGGACCTGTGTATAAGGACCTGTGTATGAGGACCTGTATATGAGGACCTGTATTTGAGGACTTGTGTATGAGGACCTGTGTATGAGGACTTGTGTATGAGGACCTGTGTATGATGACTTGTATATGAGGACCTGTGTATAAGGACCTGTGTATGAGGACCTGTGTATGAGGACCTGTGTATGAGGACTTGTGTATGAGGACTTGTGTATGAGGACTTGTGTATAAAGACTTGTTTATGAGGACATGTATAAAGACCTGTATATGAAGACTTGTGTGCGATGACTTGTGTATGAGGCCTTACACATGAAGACTTGTATATGAGGACCTGTGAATGAAGACTTGTGTATAAGAGACTTATAAATATTACTATTCTACTAGGCAATAACTCATAATAAACTTAATTCTCAAAAACACGTCTATCCAGTCCAGCCTATTCTCCAGAACCTCACTGCCTCATATTAGATGGATATAATAACCTTTAACATTATTACACTTACTAGGATGACTGTTCTTACAGTAGAGACCTCCATACTGTATAGATCTCTATAATGTGACTGCTCTTACAGTAGAGACCTCCATACTGTATAGATCTCTATAATGTGACTGCTCTTACAGGAGAGAACATCTATCCATCTATCATTGTCTGCCTGTTCAGCCCAAATGTCTACAATACCTGAGATGTTTCCATACCATTTACCTGCAGTCTTAGTTTCTTTCCTTGGACCTCCTGATATATTCTTGTTAGTGAGAATTTCTTGGTCACTTCTGTTTAGCTTTTGGCTCTTGTCCTTTAAATGAATCAATACAGGGAAGCGACATAATAAAGTTAATTGTCGCGGTTCGCGCGGCAGAGAAGAAGATGTAATTTTTAAATAGAGCTCAAAGGATAATTGATACGTAATTGCCTCATTAAACAGTAAGGAAAACACAGGCAAATGTGATGTAATTTCCGATCGTCCTCGTAAAAGTGATCATCATTTTATGGCGAGTATTCAGAGATAAGGACAATATTAATTTTCATGTGACACAAAACAGACGCTATTCATAAAAAATTATACAGAACATGGAGAAAAGAAATTACATAAAAGATGGTATAAAATATGACCGGGGACAGAATTCTAAAGATTCAGAAAATGCCCGAATCTCACCTCAACAATTATAGAAGATTAACAGGAAAAGAGAGTAAAAAAAATCTATAAAAACTATATAAAATAAAGTACATGGGTAGTATAAAATCTAGCAGAATAGTGAGCGCAGCTCTGGAGTATAATACAGGATGTAACTCAGGATCAGTACAGGATAAGTAATGTAATGTATGTACACAGTGACTGCACCAGCAGAATAGTGAGTGCAGCTCTGGAGTATAATACAGGATAAGTAATGTAATGTATGTACACAGTGACTGCACCAGCAGAATAGTGAGCACAGCTCTGGAGTATAATACAGGATGTAACTCAGGATCTGTACGGGATGAGTAATGTAATGTATGTACACAGTGACTGTACCAGCAGAATAGTGAGTGCAGCTCTGGAGTATAATACAGGATGTAACTCAGGATCAGTACAGAATAAGTAATGTAATGTATTTACACAGTGACTGCACCAGCAGAATAGTGAGCACAGCTCTGGAGTATAATACAGGATGTAACTCAGGATCAGTACAGGATAAGTAATGTATTGTATGTACACAGTGACTGTTCCAGCAGAATAGTGAGCGCAGCTCTGGAGTATAATACAGGATGTAACTCAGGATCAGTACAGAATAAGTAATGTAATGTATTTACACAGTGACTGCACCAGCAGAATAGTGAGCGCAGCTCTGGAGTATAATACAGGATGTAACTCAGGATCAGTACAGGATAAGTAATGTAATGTATGTACACAGTGACTGTACCAGCAGAATAGTGAGCGCAGCTCTGGAGTATAATACAGGATATAACTCAGGATCAGTACAGGATAAGTAATGTAATGTATGTACACAGTGACTGTACCAGCAGAATAGTGAGTGCAGCTCTGGAGTATAATACAGGATGTAACTCAGGATCAGTACAGGATAAGTAATGTAATGTATGTACACAGTGACTGCACCAGCAGAATAGTGAGCGCAGCTCTGGAGTATAATACAGGATGTAACTCAGGATCAGTACAGAATAAGTAATGTAATGTATGTACACAGTGACTGCACCAGCAGAATAGTGAGCGCAGCTCTGGAGTATAATACAGGATGTAACTCAGGATCAGTACAGGATAAGTAATGTAATGTATGTACACAGTGACTGCACCAGCAGAATAGTGAGCGCAGCTCTGGAGTATAATACAGGATGTAACTCAGGATCAGTACAGGATAAGTAATGTAATGTATGTACACAGTGACTGTACCAGCAGAATAGTGAGCACAGCTCTGGAGTATAATACAGGATGTAACTCAGGATCTTTCTAAGTAATTTTTGTTGCTGTATTATCAGAAATCCTCTATCAATGCCAAATAAGTCTGAGGTCCCGGGCAGCAGTGCAGCTTAAAGCTTCTGGTTTCAGTGCCAAGTCACCTCCAAGGGTGGAGATTCCCTGCTCCACTCTTGTCCTCTTCTGACGCCTTTTCATTATGCATTAGCAGATGCATCAATTCCCTTTAAGGGGTAACAAATTAATGTTTCCTAATTACCAGTAAAACAGGAGTTTTGTTCATCTTCTTGATATTGACAAGTAAAATATGTTTTGTAAGATTTAAAACCACCGGGTTCTGCTTTTCATCTTTCTTCAGGTTCTGGTATCAGGTAATAAGATCATTCAATCAATGATGGAGAATTCCAGGATTGCATTATAAATAAGATTATCTCGCCCCACGTCACTTCCTCAGGATTCATGGGAAGAATGTTACGTGTAATGAACGTCGTCTCCAGTGTCAGCTTTACTCATCTGTGTTTTATGTCCAATCCATCACACAGAAGATACAGAAGCGCTGAGTTATGAGACTGCGGCAAGTCTTCATCTAATCTTCTCTACACAGACCTGAACAATATGTGGGGAACGCATTGGAATTTTGGGGGAATTTATATATAGTGATATGGACCATGCCGGTATAACCTAGGTATCTCCTGTATATAAATGTATATGTACAGCTGGTATAACCTGGGTATCTCCTGTATATAATTATATATGTACAGCTGGTATAACCTGGGTATCTCCTGTATATAATTCTATATGTACAGCTGGTATAACCTGGGTATCTCCTGTATATAATTATATATGTACAGCTGGTATAACCTGGGTATCTCCTGTATATAATTCTATATGTACAGCTGGTATAACCTGGGTATCTCCTGTATATAATTATATATGTACAGCTGGTATAACCTGGGTATCTCCTGTATATAATTATATATGTACAGCTGGTATAACCTGGGTATCTCCTGTATATAATTCTATATGTACAGCTGGTATAACCTGGGTATCTCCTGTATATAATTCTATATGTACAGCTGGTATAACCTGGGTATCTCCTGTATATAATTATATATGTACAGCCGGTATAACCCGGGTATCTCCTGTATATAATTCTATATGTACAGCCGGTATAACCTGGGTATCTCCTGTATATAATTATATATGTACAGCCGGTATAACCTGGGTATCTCCTGTATATAATTCTATATGTACAGCCGGTATAACCAGGGTATCTCCTGTATATAAATGTATATGTACAGCTGGTATAACCTGGGTATCTCCTGTATATAATTCTATATGTACAGCTGGTATAAGCTGTATATCCTCTTTTATATAGCTATACTGGTCATATTTCCTGCATATTCTAGTTACCTGGAAGCTCTGAATATATACAATCTTACCTATAATTGAGTTCTCTATCCTCAGAGACAATGTCAGAGATTCACAATGATAATAGAGAATTACATTCGGATACGGCACTTTGCTGCCCGGTGATGTCGGCGCTCTGTCCCTGTAGACACCTGGGAGAGAAGTTCTTGGATAAGAAGCTTAATTTATCTCCATGTGGTCGGAGGACTGAGGGGAAGTCTTTGGGCCTCAGTAATACCATTAAACTTTATAACATTAATTTGATTCTGCCCATATGGTCGGTGACGGAAATCACATTGAAGACTCGCAGTGGCAGCTTGAGTCAGCAACAGCGGGATCCTCCGAGACCATCTCATCATAAATCCTGCTTAAACCTTACATATTTGGAGGGTAGGTGTGGGAGGCCTGAGAAACTGCTGGGATGGTGATTATTCTTGATGTAAAGGCTTATAGTCTGAACCATGACACAATAGAAGTAAAATCTTGGCCTCATGGAGTCATGTGAACGGTGCCCAAAACATGCAACATTTTTACCTACATAGTGAGGGAGATTTACTAAGATAAACATTGCAGAATTTGTGCAAAAACCGTCCTACATACCGTACACCACCTGTATCAAATGGGTGTGGCCTACAATTTGCCAACATGAGCTAATATTGCCCCAAAATCTTCACATTTTGGAGGCTCAGTGGTTAGCCCAGTTGTCTTGCAGACCTGGGTCCCTGATTCCGAGTAAGGATAAGATCCACTCGGTATTTCTTCTCAGTGTTTACTCTTTCACAATTTGATACAATGTTTCCACTTTGTTGCAAAATATACAAATCTATAAAGCCGTGTTTGCGCCCTTCCAGCCACAGTCAGAGGGCTCATGTTGGGAATCGCCATATTCAGTCACAGGGAGAGACGGCACTCAGAATAATCCCATAACTGGGTCACCACATTTCTAGAAGATGATATTCTCACCTAGAAAGTGAGCGCACTATACACGGATATTATGTGGAGAGGGTTCTGCAGCCACATCAGTCAGAGGATTAATCTGCTCTACATCTGTGAAATGATCTTTCGGTTGGAGCCCCTGGGACAAGTAATAGTTTTGTGAAGTTATCACTGTGATGGATGTTGTGGTTAGAAAGAGGGAAAAAAGCAAAAACAAAAATATAAGAAAACAGGGACTAGATTTATAGGTTGGTAATGAAAGGTCCCCAACAAGAATATAAAACAGGGATAATAATTATTAATAGTATAATAATTATAAAAATGATCATATAAGAACTATAATAATAGTAAAACAATAATAATAATAGGTATATAGTTAAAAAATATAATTAATAATTCAACAGCACAAAGAAATAATCATGTAACAACAACAAAATTAAATGTCAGTAAAACAATAATAGGTTAATAACAGATATTTAATAATAATCAGTAAGAGCTAGTAATATAGGTGTATAATAACAAATAATATATTAATAATAAGTGATAGTAAAATAACCAGTAATAGGTGTATAATGAATAATAACAACGGTAAAACAACACCACAAATTATCTTAAATTATATATGATGAATTATAGTAAAAGAGAAATTATAATAGGTGTATAATAATAGTGAGTAATAAGAATTCATCACATAACGTCAACAATAAAAAAAAAAACTTCCCATCTCCAAATGTTACAGTTGGACTAAGTTCCTGGACAACATTCTATCTCAAAACTTCTAGTTCCCATAATTTATGATATTTTTACTTTCAAAAAATTAATCTTGAACCTCTACAAGATATCAGCCATCACCACATCCTCTGGCGGTGAGTTCTATAACCTCACCACTCTTACAGAAAAGAATCCTGCCTATGGCTATGGTAAAACCTTTTTATAGATTTTGATGTGCACTGAGCCTATATATCCCCCGATGTATATAGATTGTGATGTGCACTGAGCCTATATATCCCTGATGTATATAGATTGTGATGTGCACTGAGCCTGTATATCCCTGATGTATATAGATTGTGATGTGCACTGAGCCTGTATATCCCCTGATGTATATAGATTGTGATGTGCACTGAGCCTGTATATCCCCTGATGTATATAGATTATGATGTGCACTGAGCCTGTATATCCCTGATGTATATAGATTGTGATGTGCACTGAGCCTGTATATCCCCTGATGTATATAGATTGTGATGTGCACTGAGCCTGTATATCCCCTGATGTATATAGATTGTGATGTGCACTGAGCCTGTATATCCCCTGATGTATATAGATTATGATGTGCACTGAGCCTGTATATCCCCTGATGTATATAGATTATGATGTGCACTGAGCCTGTATATCCCCTGATGTATATAGATTATGATGTGCACTGAGCCTGTATATCCCCTGATGTATATAGACCCCTCTGGAGGTGAAGTGTGTTGTGTTCATGTCTTTTGGTCACTGGTTTGGAACATGACCTAGCACTTTTGCAACAAGTCTAGTAGAACAAAGCTAGAAAGCAACTGGAAGAAGCAACAAGACTAACAAAATTAACCTAATCTAATACAACAACATAATAAAACTAATGATAACAAGTAGTGCCCGCTGTGAGATGGAGCGTCTTGCCAGAAGATGGATTCTCTCTTCTTTTTAAGCCGAGTCCTTGTTGACTTACTTTACATTGTTACTTTGTTACTAGAAAACTGGGCATGTCAGTGATAAAACTGGAGAATTTAGGACCCGACCCAAACCAGGCTGTTTTGGGCTAAATACTTTTGGATACTGTCAGGCAAGGAGCAAATGAGGGATTTGGGGGACAAGTGGCAAAAATAAGCAACTTAGACCAGAAACTGAATCCTGGTGGAAGGACTTGAGCACCTTGGGCTATTTCTCCCACAAGGTTCTCCGACATCTGTTCATCTCTAGACAGAGTCTACAATGGGCGATCACTTTGATACCTTCAATATCCTAATATACTTTTACCGCGACTAATTGTTGATATATAATTACCATTTCTGCAGTTTCATGACTGATAATAAATGTAATTTTTATTCTTCTTTTGAGCCTTCAGTTATATCTCAGAAATGTCTTCACATCTACAATTATCCCAGCGCCCTCATTTTAGCCGATTTCTTTAATCTGGAGGACTTTATTGCTGTAAATTGTGACACATTTATCATTATAAGTTCGGTCTTTCACAAGTCGTCACACTTTTTATATGCCAAGGTCCAGGTGAGACTCAGATACAACTTTTTATCTGATTTTTGTTCCTTTTTTGCAAATATTTTTAATAAGTGGCATTTCCTAAATTTATCAAAATCTTGGCGAAGCATTGAGCCACGCCCACACCGCCACTTTTCTTTCCAATTTTAAAACTTTATTGACTTTGTTTTCCAGTACATGGCACAATGGAATCTCATTTTTGGCCCAAACGGTTCATAAATGTGTCCCACAGCAGATCAGACACTGTTTTGGAGTAAAATGCACTAGAAAAAAGTCAATGGCAGGCGTTTGTACATTTGTACTATTGACATTGGATCTGTCTGAAGATATTCATGTGTTGTGACCGCAAAAGTCAAAAACTCTGTTATGGCACCAACCTGGACATGTAGCATCACACCTGAAGCATGGAGCTATGGAAGAAGACGCGTGGGCTGATGAATCACTTGTTGCATCATGTGCATGACCGGGTGTGTGTCACTTTCTTGGTGCAGAGTGGGCACCAGGGGGCACTATGGGGTGAAGGTACCTGTGGAAGTATGGTGATACCCTGGACAATGTTCTTATGGGATACCTTGGGTCTTGGTATTGTGTGGATGTTACTGCGACAAGCACCATTTACCTAAACATTGCCCAGACCAAGTACCCTCCTTAATGGCAGTGGCACCCTCTAATGGCAGTGGCCACTTTCAGCAGGATAATGCCCCTTGCCACACTGATGAAGCCCTTCAGGATTGATGTTGACTTGATTCCAGATTCCCCAGGTCTTGAGCTTATCACCCATCTGTCTGATGTCCTGAAGAGTCCAATCCCTGGAGGCTGCACCGAGCAGAGGTCTCCCGCTGACATCCTGGCTCCAGAGACCACAGGAACCTTCAGAGGGCTTGTAGAGTCCATGCCTTGTCAGATCAGAGGAGGGCGAGCTATCTAATATTAGGCAGGAGGTTTTAATGTTATGGCTGATCGGTCTTCATAATACATTTTATGAGAAGAGATAACAAAAAGAAATGAAATAAAAATAAAAATTAAAAAATAATAAAAAAAAAATCCTGACTTCAAAATCAATTGTACTTTATTAGTGGAGGTTTCCATGGCATCCTACATGAAATGTGTGCAGCTTTTCGGCAGCAGTAAATGAGTTGGATATTTATTTAGAATTGATTATTTGGCGTAATGTTGTTACAGTCGAGTGTTAAGAAACCAGCGAGAGAAACAGGAAATTATCCGGCCGTGGCTATCAATATTTTTTTTCTGTAACTTTAGACTTGGCTGTTTTTATTTCTCACACTTCATGCTGAGTGCCAGAGACGGCAATACATGGAGAATGATGGGAAGCGCAACAAAGATTGCCTAAAATGAAAAGTATTGTCAATTCTGTTACAAATACCTAAAAATTATCTTCATATCTGTGATATTGATGTCCAGAAACTGCAGTGACCTGAATCTCCTGAGCGCGATTCTTCATACCACTAGGAATAAGGAGTCAGATGGAGCGTGACATCATTGTAATAACAACTTGCTTTCATCTTAAGGTACACGGTCAATAAACCAGCAGAATAGTGAGTGCAGCTCTGGAGTATAATACAGGATAAGTAATGTAATATATGTACACAGTGACTGTACCAGCAGAATAGTGAGTGCAGCTCTGGAGTATAATACAGGATAAGTAATGTAATGTATGTACACAGTAACTGTACCAGCAGAATAGTGAGCGCAGCTCTGGAGTATAATACAGGATAAGTAATGTAATGTATGTACACAGTGACTGTACCAGCAGAATAGTGAGTGCAGCTCTGGAGTATAATACAGGATGTAACTCAGGATCAGTACAGGATAAGTAATGTAATGTATGTACACAGTGACTGTACCAGCAGAATAGTGAGCGCAGCTCTGGAGTATAATACAGGATGTAACTCAGGATCAGTACAGGATAAGTAATGTAATGTATGTACACAGTGACTGCACCAGCAGAATAGTGAGCGCAGCTCTGGAGTATAATACAGGATGTAACTCAGGATCAGTACAGGATAAATAATGTAATGTATGTACACAGTGACTGCACCAGCAGAATAGTGAGCGCAGCTCTGGGGTATAATACAGGATGTAACTCAGGATCAGTACAGGGTAAGTTATGTGAACAGTACCCTGGTGTCTGGAGGTGCAGATACATTTTAAAAATTTCCTGACTTGTAATATTTTTTCATTAATTATTAACGTGAATGCTATTTTTTCACAGAACCTTTTAACTCCTAAGCTCTCATGTTCTTCCGTCTGTTACAGAGCAGACAATCCCCTCATGGGCCAATTATAATATGAAAGGTCCAGTATTTGGTGAGATCCCCTGAAATATCTTCTGAAAAGGTGAAAGACGTTCAGGTTATTATTATTAATATTTCAATATATGAAGGAAAACAATGTAACAATAATCTCTAATGATGAGAAGTTTTACAGCTTTGGAGCTTTCTATAGAAAAAGTTGATTTATTATGGGGAAAAAACAGAATCTGCTTTACTTTTTTAGTACTGAGTGTAAGTTTTAGGATCAGCAACAAACAACACAAACCTTAATCTTGTCATGGGGGTTCCAGGGTGATACAAAAGTATGGAGAAAACACGTCTCAATACTAAGGACAAATGCCATTGTGGCACACCATATAGTTGTCGTGTGGCCCTTGAAGACGAAGGGCCCAGCCTCGGTTAGCTTAGTCACCTTTGTACCTGCGTGACGATGATTGCTGTGAGGTCATGTGATCGCTGATGACTTATTTGAAGAGACTTTCTGGATTCCTTGTCTTGGGTCTTTGTTCAGATTTGGTTGGTTTTCTTGTCTCTGGGTCCTAGTGCTCTGCTGTTGTTCATATTAGGGTCAGTATTACGGATTAGGGTTTTATTAGCTAAGATCATTGTACTTAATCCATTCAGTATATATTAATTAGAAAGTCCCCACAACTAATTTATTAACCAGTCTTTGGGCTTCCTATTGCAAACGCACCAAAAACTACAATGTAAGAATTAGTAGCAAGTGAACGACTAACCATACATTTAGGTCGGCCCCTGCTTTCTCTATGTTCCACCCCTGCTGATGGCCATTGTCTTCTTCCTGGCCTGTCTTCCACATCTATTGCTTGCTAAAATTTAACCAATTCCCTATGATCTGAGAGCAATGCATTGTGGGAGCTCAGATCATGGACTTTTCCTTTAACTAGAATGTGTTGATAATTTTTAAAATTTATTTATTAAAACCAGATATAGAAATCTATATTTTTTTCAAAACTGTTATTTTTTGCTGATTTGTAGATTTTTTTGTTATATTTCCTGTACATGATTAGGGGCCGCCATCTTTCCTCTTCTCTGTTAACAGCATTTAGTGATATGCTTTACAGCATACTCATGGCCATTGGTAGAAATAGTCTAGAGCCAACTTATTGAGGTCCATAGGAGTATTTTCTAGACATACTTTGTGCATGGAGGGGGAGGACATAAATTGTGACATCATCTATTGTCAGTATATATCGATGTATAATGCAATGATAGGTCAATGGTGTTATCTATAGAGTTGTTATCTTCTATTGTAATTCTGTCTGTGATTTAAATGAGGTGATTGCAGCAAAGAAAACCCATGCAGAATTTGCAGGTGTCAGCCTATTATTAGGCTAAGTGGTCAGAATGAAAATTGAAGCATATAATTTTTTTTTTTTTTTTTTTAATATAGATAGTGACATGGAAAGTTAAAAAAATATATTAAAAAATATGTTAAACTTGGTTTTAAAAAAGTTCATTTTCTGGTGACACATTCCCTTTAATTCTCTTCGGGATCAAACACTGGGGCTGTGATTCTGAGTTGTCAGTAATTTGTCTGACAGGAGCGGTTCAGAGAGAGTTACAAATCCCATAGCGGTTGATGCCTTGTACGTGCGCTCATGGCGGCGATGTGAGATTGTACGGTTTTAAGCATTATATGCTATGACAAGATGATAGATGAAGCATTGATCAGATCCTCTGGCACAAATCATGTATTATCTGACGGCTTCAGGTGTAATAGAAGGAGAATCAGTTGTGTAAGGATCGGCAGGATGAGGGACGCGTCCTATATTGTGTGGTCAGAGATGGCGCAGATGGATGAGAACATGAAGGCTTATGTGAGAGAGAAAACCGCAAGACACAAAGTGTCAGCAATAACATCTGTGTAGCCGAGCGGAGCAGCAAGCACAGCAGTAATACTTACACTAACCAGAGGGCGGCGCTGTGAAGAGTATATATCTATGTATGGGGTTGGTAGAAACTTACTGGGAGTGAATCCTGCTCACCTGTATGCAGGATATACAGTATATATATATATTTTTTTTTGGGGGGAGTTTTCCTTATATTCCTATTAGTATTCAACGATTATATATAATAGATTATAATTTCTATATATGCAACACATTTTCCCATTTTGGTGTTTTTTTTGGCACCCAAAATGCCACAGATTGTCCTCATATGTTCCCCTTAAAGGGAATGTATCACTAATTATTATTATTGTTATTATTACTTATTAAAACCAGATAGTGAAATCTTTCACTATAATCTACTTTTCTAATCTGTTTTTATTTTCTGATTTTAGTTTTTTTTTCTAATTCTATTTTTTGCACATGATTATGGGGGCGGCCATCTTGCCTGAGCTTCTCCTTTGCCCAAAGGCAGCAATAGTCTGACATTTTTCTAAGCATGTCTGGGATGTAAATGAAGTGACTGCTGCAAAGGAAACCAGACACAGGTTTAGTGGCCAGAGTGCACGTTGCAGGATTTAGTTTTTGGCTTTTTTTTAATCTAGATATTAACATTGAAAATAAATAAAGCATCAGAAATCCTTAAAAAAAACATAAATATGTGCTTTAGAAAATAGGTCATTTTCTGGTGATACATTCCCTTTAAGTTCCCCTCTTAGGTCCCCCTATAATGCTGGCTACAGGTGGGACATTTAATAGCCCCCTTAGGACTTCTTCAGTTTTTGTGGCATTTTGAAACCCCCGTGTATCGCACCAGCAGTGAGTGACCCCCTAAATGCCCCATGATGGGGTCAGGAGGTGACAATATTACGCCCTGTCATGGGCGCCATAGGATACGGCACCATAGGATTGTCTCAGTAGATCCGGCATCTCGCCTCCTCGCGCACAGGACGAGGTGTCAGTAATTATCGCTGTTTATTTATATTTACAATGTTGCTAAATGATTGTCAAGACAATAAACTCAACCTGTTCAGCAGTCGCCCTCCGGATGTGCGACGCCGTCAGCCCTGGTGACAGCTCTGCTAGTGTCGTGTCTGTGCAGGAGAATCACAGCGAATAACAGGAGGTTCTAGGGACACAGAAATGATTGTCAAATTCGGAAAATGTATCACCCCTTAAAGGGGTATTCCCACTCATACAATGTATCTTCTATCTACAGGATAAGTGTCTGGTCGCTGGGGGTCCCTCTTGAATGTGATGATGGTCACACATGTGCACTGCTGCTCCATCTCTATGGGGCTGATGTTAACCGTAGGCTGCATGATACATTGTTATTACGAACCTGGCATTAGACTAGAATCACACATGCAGTTTATGATGCAGATTTTGGATTAGTTTTTCAGAAGTAGCTTCAATAGAAATAGAAAATATATAGCAATACTTATACTTCTCCTTCCTGTGGATCCATGTCTGGCATTGGCTCAAATAAACTGCCCCAAAAACTGCTTTTATGATTCCAGCCTTAACCAAGTCATGTACATTCTGGATTATCAAATATATCACATTTGTAATTCTGTCTTGGAAGCCAAATTGTCACATTTTTTGGTGGTCAAGAGGAAATTTGTGATATATAAAATATACAGATATGTCAACCTTCCTTTAGCTCACATTCCAACTCCATTATCTCATAAAACCAATTTGACAAGCTGCAATACACAACATAACCACTGGGTGGCTGCACATAGGCACAATGGGATAGACATCTTGTGACAGAGTATCACATAATCATGTTGTTTCATAAAGCTGGTGTCACATATCTGGACATGTCCACACCAGAATGACAATTTAGGAAGGATCTTCATCTATATACATTATACATCTATATAATAAGGGGCTAATATTGACATTTCTTAAATTACGCAGATTTTGGTTTTGGGAAATCTAGATGAAATATGAAATGCAAAAGTCAGTCCTCTCATTCCACTGTCCTGCGCTGCTTCATTTCTATCTTTAGAACTATATTTTCTGATACAGCGCTCCAACCCCCCTCCCCCCCCGGAATAGTTACAAAATGAAATTCTCCCATCCTGCATTCACCACTAGGTGGCGGCAAGCACATACTCAAACCCATCGATCATCTCTAACAGGAGCCGTCCAGTAATAAAGCTATTTAAAGTATCATTTGCCTCTTCTGTTTTCTAATAACCCAGAATTTATCCCTGCATTGGAATTCTGGTGAGTTGGATCCGCGCCGTCACTCCAGGACCTTTGGCCTTTTGTTATCTCTGGTTTATCTATGTATATAATATTGTATTATTGTCATGCTCTGCATGTATGATTTAGCACCGGCCGCCAGGATAGACACTGATTACCCCTCACCCCCGCCCCTGACTTGTTCCCCTTTCTTAAAGGTTGTTGAGCTGTGTATTAGTGCAGAAAAATTGGTGGAGCCCTTCAGCGCGGTGTCATCCTCATACAAATGTCTCTCCGGCTAGAGTGCGAATGACTTATATCCGAAGGAGCCTTATTACTATAGACTATTAGGCTATTTGTTCTCTGCTCCCGTGTAGCCGTATTGATTTGTGCAAGGTGATCTTTGCTATTTGATTTTCGCTCTGGAGAAGCTTTTCATACTTTGTATCAGGCAGGATAAGGAGCCGTCCTCCGGAATCCTTGAGATGTCACTGAAAAGCTTCTGCGCACTGACTGTGCATGTGAAATGATCTCATATTATGTCAATTTCTATCTGCAGAGATAACCTTCTGGGCAATTACCTGGAGGATTTACTAAACTTTCTGAACTTTATTTTGTCAGTGGTAAAATTCTGATACCTGCCGAACTGTTTTGGACAGTCTGACTACGGTTACCGTGTAGTCAGGTGTTCGGGATGATGTCTAAGAGCATTTATTTTACTAATTCAAAATAAAAAATGTTTTTAGCTCCTTATTGTTGTGTCTGTTCCTGGGAAAGCTTAGTGATATTACATCTGCCATTCTCACCACAGGTCTTAGGTTTGTACAGGTAGATCCCAAGCTCAGTAGGTTTGCCATTCAGGAGCTTAGGAAAGTGGAGTGGAGGGACAACCTCAGTAAGAACTGTAAAGGAGACCATAGTGCACAAGTGTAACTGGAAGGTCTAGGACCCAGTGTCAAATCTGCAGCAGGGCCCCCACCAGCATTTGTCTCCTAAATCACTATGACCCCCTCGGCACCACCCAATAGCTGCGCCCCTGCTTGATGAAGAGGCCAGGCTTTCTTATACCTGGGGGGAAAATCCAGTTCTCTGCCACAGGATAGGGAATAAGTGTCTGGTCATTGGGGGCCTGATCACAGGGAACCCTACAAATCATGAGGTTGGGTGGTCTCAAGAACCCCAGTTTTAATGGACAGGCTGTTGTGTATGTCTAAAGTTGCCCCATTCAAATCTATGGGATTTTGTTGAATAGAGATGAATAGAATGCAAGTGGACACGTAGCACCCCTGCTGCATCGAAACTGCTGGACACAGGACCCTCAGTGAGGGCGTACCAATGGTTGGACCCCCAATGATTGTCCCAATGGTTGGACCCCCAGTGATTGTCCCAATGGTTGGACCCCCAGTGATTGTCCCAATGGTTGGACCCCCCAGTGATTGTCCCAATGGTTGGACCCCCAGTGACTGTCCCAATGGTTGGACCCCCAGTGATTGTCCCAATGGTTGGACCCCCAGTGATTGTCCCAATGGTTGGACCCCCAGTGATTGTCCCAATGGTTGGACCCCCAGTGATTAGGCACATGCACTATCCTGTGGTTCCCTTCTTGCTGTCAGTGAATGGGAACATTGTGGTTTATATCCAAAAGATATAGACCTGTAAAGACTGAATACTTCATGTTCTCAGAACTGAGGGATTGTTATCGTTGTATCCAGCCTAGACAATGCTCTGGGAGAGAAACATCTTGGAATCCACACTGATACATTTACACATTCCACATTGATACATCTGTCTGCAATGATACATTGTAACAAACCATCAGGACAGGAAAGAGATCTGTGCTGCTGCTGTGTTTCTCTCACACAGGATTGCATAGACTGGATACAATTGTAACATACCTTCAACTGTGGAAAGTCTACATTTTAAGCCTCTGAACTGCAAAAACATTCCTATTCATCGACAGCAAGCAGAGGTAGTGAAAATGCTGAAAAACAAAGTCTATTAGGAAATTTCAGAACTTTTAATTATACAATGATATTTATTTCTATAAGACTTGACTGGCCCTTTAAGGGATATAATTAACCCATCGTGGAGCCCTTTCTTGGCCACTCACTCCTTTGGGGACAATAAGGCTGCACCTGAACTATTAGAGCACAATTTCTAATTTTGGATATTTTTTATGCAAACAACCCAAAAAGAGCAATTATTATTCTATACAGCATAAAAAAAAATCACAAAAAAGTGACATTTGCAGAGATTTTCGATGGATTGATAGAAGTTTACATGGAGATAATGGTGGCCGCTATCAGAGTGACCTTCCCATCCTCCAATCCTTACCACAAATAGAATAAAGCGGTCAATAGATCGACAACCACAAGTCGTCTGACACCCAGGTTAATTGCAGCACAAATTGTTTGATTTTCATGGCAAAACTCCTTATCCACAAGATGTAAAGCGAGCGACGCGTCCACCGGATGAGCGGAGATGGAAGTCGCACAAACCGCAGAATCTGCAATGGCCCCCCCCCCAATGTGTCATCTATAATACTGGTGACTTCCTATGGAGTAGAAGGAGCTTTGGGGCCCTCAGGCATCACAGACCGGGAGCAACTGCGAAATCTCAAGATCTCTGCTGGCTGTCAGTGAACAGGACGAAAACCAGTGAATAGTCACAGCTGAGGGTTTGTTAATAATAAACAGATTTTCCCATGTATACACGTATCCCCTATTCACAGGATATAGAATAAGTGTCTGATCTCTGGGGGTTTGACTGTTGGAACTTATAAGAACAAGGTTTGCAACTTCCCCTACATGAGGTGCCCCGTGTGAATAGACTGATAGTCCGCACGTGTGACTGCTGCTCTGTTCACTATGGGGCTGCCTCAGACCAGAATGGAGCAGTGGCCAGGGATGCAAGTTACCCTGCGTCACTCCAAGTGATTGGAGTGATAGTATACATGGGTCGTCTTCTTTCTCTCTCTCCTCACTCACTCACCTCTTTCTTCTCGCTCTTTTCTATCTTTCATTTTTCTCTCTCCTATATCTTTTTGTCATCTCTTTGTCATCTCTCTCTCTCCTCTCTCTCATCTCTCTCCTCTCCTTCTTTTCTCTCTCCATCTCTCTCCTCTGTTTCATCTCACTCTCTCCTGTCCTGATAGTTTGTTACAATGTTTCATTGCAGGCAAATGTATCAGTTTATGATAAATATTAGGTCTGTGCAATTTCCAGACCAATCTTGATGTAATTTCTTTCTCTCATTTTCCTGCAACCCAGTTTAGGAGGGTCTTCTAGAACACTTCATCCAGAACTACATTGAGGACTACTCATAGGCACTGTTCACATTGTTTCCTGGCTTATGAATACAATGTGAGGACTGCAGTGTAGCCTGACACACTGGCAATGCAGTATAGAAAGGGCAACAGGCGAGGTGGGTCATGGAAAGTATAAATACAGATTAGAAAAGCTGGGTGAGGTTCCTTATAATGGCTTTTGGTGCTTTGTCAGGGGTTTCTATCACCAGGTATTTTGGTATAAATGCTCTTTCTTGCAGAGCTGATGGATAAGCGTCCGCCCCGCAATTACACTGCGGTCTGAGTATCTGCCACCCGGATCTTGTCTGAGATTATTAAGTGCTCGGAGGAGGCGGCCGTCAGCTCCTTCTAACAGGAAATTAAATAGAAGGGTTCTTGAGGTGCAGGGTGTGGTGACAGGAGAAGATATCAAAGTGTCTGGGATGAAATCGAGAGATGACACCGGCAGTGCGGGGAAAGTCGCCCAGATGACATCTTTTTAATTGAGGCCAGAGTCATTTCTTTGTGAGGGCAAATCCGTGGCCCTGGGGTGAGACCTCGGCAGATTCTCCAGGGAAGAGAAGAAGGAGAAGCTTGAAACAGACAGAAGCTTCTCAGAAGGCGATCAGATACAGTGAGGAGGATCAGAGGAGCGCCGACAAGGGGCACAAATGTTCTCCAGTCCCTTATAATGAGACCAACGGGAAATACTGCAAGAGTAAAAGTTATCCATGTTATACCCCAAGAAGGGGACATATTAAGCCCCCACTCCAAAATGAAAAGATGGCCGGACCATTGTACCAAACAAGTCCTCCGACCTCGTGTGTCCCCTCCTATCTCCTCATAGATTGTAAGCTCTTGTGAGCAGGGCCCTCACTCCTACTGTTTGATATGTTATATCTATTGATATTTACTGGTATGTACTAATATCTACTGATATCAACTAGTATGTACGGGTATTTACTGGTATGTACTGGTATCTACCGTTATTTACTGGTATTATTTTATAGGTGTAAGGATTTCTGAGGCCACTGTCTGGGAGTCTATATATACAGTATATACCATGTGGCTGCTGATACTCCTGGTCCCTGGATTATTGGGATTATGTAACGCCGGTCTCTTCATCTGTACACGGTTCTATTTCTATTCTCGCTCCATTTGCAACTTTTCAAAACATCCTCAGTCGATTCTTGTTTATGAGTCTCAGAACGTGAAGGTGTGAACACGGTGACAAGGAAGCTTTGACTTGAGAAACATACTTAAAGGGGAACCTCACTATTACTGTAGTCTTCTACTGATACATATCATGAGCCATGTCTGGAGATATCAGCGCTCAGTAATGTATTGGTACTCTCCTAAATGTGGAGTATACATAACTAGAGAAATATGGCTGCTTTCTTACGCTAACAGCGCCACACCTGTCCATAGGTTGAATGTGATATTGCAGCATTGCTCCATTTAATTCAATTCAACTGCAATACCAGACACAACCCAATGACAGGTGTGGCGCTGTTTCTACAAGAAAGTAGCCATTTTTTTGTAATTCTAAGCAACTTCAACTAGTTATATTTTCAGAAATATGTCATTGGATTCTGTATTATGTTGTATCCAATCCAGCACCGATGAACTTAATGGTGTATCTAAGAAGCAATATAAATATAAATATATACACAATATTTCAATAAAATGCTTGAAAGGCTGCAAATTATAACGCAACCACTAGGTGGCCACATATAGGATAGACATCTTTTGACACAATATTGCAAAATCACATTGTTTTGAAAATCTCATGACACCCATATGTGGACTTATCTAAGAGCAGAATCTGAGGGTGTGTAACATGGACGGCTAATTTTAAATGTCATCACCAGGTATTGTCTGAGAAAACTGTGAAAAACATTGCACACATGCCAGCCATTTACATGGGCAATGTCCCCAAACACTACTAACCTACTGTGGCCCAGTCACAAGTTGTACATATATCCTGCATTAAACTCAAATTTAATAAAGATCCCAGAACAAACCCCAGAATATACAGACCCCGAAAATAAATACAGAGCCCAGAATAATCCAGGAATGTGACCCAAAAATACACACACAAAAAATACTGTACAGAGCTCAGACTAAACCCCAGAGTAATCAGTCTAAGACCAGACCCCCCAAAGTAAATACTGGACACAGAAACAGACCCCTAAATAAATACCGAAACCTGATCAGACACCAATAATAACTACAGACCCCAGACCAGATCCCCAAATAAACACAGACCCAGACCAGACCTCTAAAATAATACAGACCCCAGACAAGACTGCTTGAATAAATACGGACGCCATAAACTGATACAAATCCCAGACCAGATCCACAAATAAACACAGACCCCAGACCAAACCCCTAAACAAATACAGACCCCAGACCAGACCCCTAAACTAACACAGACCCCAGACCAAACCCCTAAACTAATACAGACCCCAGACCAGACCCCTAAACTAATACAGACCCCAGACCAGACCCCTAAACTAATACAGACCCCAGACCAGAGCCCTAAACTAATACAGACCCCAGACCAGAGCCCTAAACTAATACAGACCCCAGACCAAACCCCTAAACAAATACAGACCCCAGACCAGACCCCTAAACTAACACAGACCCCAGACCAAACCCCTAAACTAATACAGACCCCAGACCAGACCCCTAAACTAACACAGACCCCAGACCAGACCCCTAAACTAATACAGACCCCAGACCAGACCTCTAAACTAATACAGACCCCAGATCAGACCCCCTAAACTAATACAGACCCCAGACCAGACCCCTAAACTAATACAGACCCCAGACCAGACCCCTAAACTAACAGACCCCAGACCAGACCCCTAAACTAACACAGACCCCAGACCAAACCCCTAAACTAATACAGACCCCAGACCAGACCCCTAAACTAATACAGACCCCAGACCAGACCCCTAAACTAATACAGACCCCAGACCAGACCTCTAAACTAATACAGACCCCAGACCAGACCCCTAAACTAATACAGACCCCAGACCAGACCCCTAAACTAATACAGACCCCAGACCAGACCTCTAAACTAATACAGACCCCAGACCAGAGCCCTAAACTAATACAGACCCCAGACCAGACCCCTAAACTAACACAGACCCCAGACCAAACCCCTAAACTAATACAGACCCCAGACCAGACCCCTAAACTAATACAGACTCCAGACCAGACCCCTAAACTAATACAGAGCCCAGACCAGACCCCTAAACTAATACAGACTCCAGACCAGACCCCTAAACTAATACAGACCCCAGACCGGACCCCCTAAACTAATACAGACCCCAGACCAGAGCCCTAAACAAATACAGACCCCTAAACTAATACAGACCCCAGACCAGACCCCCTAAACTAATACAGACCCCAGACCGGACCCCTAAACTAATACAGACCCCAGACCAGACTGCTTGAATAAATACGGACGCCATAAACTAATACAAATCCCAGACCAGATCCACAAATAAATACAGAGCCCAAAATAATCCAGGAATGCAACCCAAAATACACATACAAAAAATACTGTACATAGCTCAAACTAAATGCCAGAGTAATTGGTCTAAGACCCCTAAATAAATATAAACCCAGAACTAGACCCCTAAATAACTACAGACCCCAGGCCAGATCCCACGTAAATAAATACAACCAAGACCATCCAAATAAATACAAGTCCCAAACTAGACCCACTAAATAAATTTATTCCTCAAACTAGACTCCTGAATAACTACAAACCCTAGATTAGACTCCAATAAAAACTACAGTCCCAAGACCAGACCCTCTGAATGAATACAGCAGCTCATCTCTCCCCCCTCACAGGCTTCAGGACCTGCACTCTTATGGTCGTGTGACTATCGCTGCAGGTTGTGCACACTGCGATGATCATTGCTGATGGCATCTTCATGACCATTTTTGCCTTGTTCACAAAAAGGGACACAGATGAGATGTGCATGAGATGGCTGCACCCCTGTAAAGTGGCACCTGAGATGATCCCCTACACATTTCCTACACATTTCCAGTTTAAGGTTTCCACCGCATTAGCAATTGCCATCGCCATCGCCTTCGGACATGTCCATTCATCATTAGTATTGGTATCCTATAGACATTGTGTTGGTTTCTTTCACTTTTTGTTTTCCTCTTTATTTTTGGTTTATTTATTGCTTTATATTGTAGATTTGCAAATTTAGAAAAAAACCTCAATAAAACCCATGGGCGCCACATGCCGGGTAATGCTGCATTATTGAATGCTCCAGTACTTTGCGAGACGCTACCTGTAGGTCTGTGTCTGCCTGAACATAACACTGACTGTGTAAGGAATCCACTAATTGCTTAGAAACATCGACAATAGTCACAAATCTGCTGTAAGGTCCTGAATAATTCATAGACTAACAGAGAGCGAGTGGCGGGATCCCACCGATATGTGTGGAAATGCTCTGCTATGTCTGTGTAGCAGAGTAAATCTGGCTCAGTAGCTCAAGTGACATCTAAGAGCGACACACCAGAATACACCATGTAACACTATATACAATTTACATAATACACCCTGTCTGTGCCGCGGGGTTTATGCTGAGGCTGGGCATGTATAGTACAGGACTGGTGACCGTGCACTGCACATACATAGCACATTGTTAGATGATCAGTCTCTTAATAGATGATACCTTAGTCTGTTATCTTCTATAAAACTTGGTATAAATTTCCTATTGCTAACCAAAGAGGTTGTATGATGAGTGATGGGGGGGGGGGGCCCAGGGCAATATTAATAAGGAGGACCCCCAAGGGGTAGGATACTAGCTGGCCGTCCTCTACACTTAGATGTCATCCCACCTCTATATATTAATCAATTGGATAGTTTGTTGAAAATTTTCCCCACTGTAGATATGGAGGACGGCTGGAAAAAATACTGGAACACCGGAGGATGCTGCAACTGAGCCCATGCAAAGTGAGCGAGGCAAAGGCCCAATGTGGCGCAAAGTGCTGCAGTGGAAATGCATTGCGTTTTTTTTTCCCCAGCGCCTTTCACAGAAAGACCGCAGTTTTCCTCTGCGGACTTTCTGCCTCTATTACACCTAGATGGAAAATACCAGCGCTTCCGTAGATATAACTGACATTCTGCGATTTGCTAAAACGTGAGCGTCACATTTCCTCTGCGGAATATTTTCTGCAATGTGTGGTTGGGGATTATCCAGAATCCCAATCACTTTACAGGCAGTGTATAATGCGGGGTTTTTCTTACTGCGGTGTGGGGCCAGGGCCTAAAACTTTTTTCTTTTTCACACCTTTCCTGGATTTGTGGATGTGCGAGCCCCAAAAATTTGGATTTTGGCGAAACATGGGATTTTTAAAATATTTGAACACTGTAAAAACTGAAGCCCTTCCCTGCCCTAGACCACCAGGGATGCCGGTATTCATCATTATACTGTTGTAAACTACAGATTTTGGCATTGACAATTCTCTAGAACACAAGAAATAGTGACAGTAATTCCTTTACAACCCTAGGTCACCAGAAATGATAACACTGATTCCTTTTCTACTCTAGATCACTGGAAATATTTATATTGATTCCTTTTTTACCCTAGACTACCAGTGATACAATTATTTTACTGCCATAAACCCAAGGCATTTTTCCTGTTGATCCCTTGAATAACTGAGCCCCTAGTTATTATAGCATTAACCTCACCAGTATCCTGCATTACTACAGACGATAGCATAACCTTTTATACTACACTACACCAATAGCAGTGCTGACTGTAACCCTTGTATTACCCAAGCCCACCAGAGAAGGTAGCTTTAAGCTTTCTGCCATCCTAGACTATCAGTTTGCCTGGACACCTGAGACTGCTCTTTCTGTCCTGTAGATCCTCCCGTCTGGGATATTTGCAGAAGAAACAAGCCCAAGCTTTCTCCACCAAAGAACGTTTCTAGAAAATCATCTCTCAGGTGGATAAAAGCAGAATAAAGTATTATTTAGAAGGGAGGTTACAGCAAAAAGAGATTTAGAGACAGAAAAATGTGGCCATTAGTGCATTCTGAAGAGAAAATCTGACTCATGCCCCAAAAACAGGGGTTCTTAAGCAAAATTTCTGAAAACTAGGCATCAGAACATCCCCTTAAAATCTGTCACTCTCAGGAGAATTAGCATAATGGTACATGTCACATGTAGTTAACTCTAACAAGACATTGCGGCCAAGACATCAGTCCTGTCTGCCTCCAAGGAAGTGCTGATCTTACTATTTTGGCTAATATTTCCAAAACAAGCGTTCATGACATGGTAGGCTCTAAGTAATTAGATCATAGGTGAACATTTTAGTAACAACAGTAATAAAGTATAATCTATAGCATACTACAATACAATATATTAGTCATTGATTATTAATGAAGACTATAATGATTATTTTCTAGGTGTTACTAGTATTCCCTACACTAACTTCTCTACTAGAGATGGGTGAATTGAATTGTACTGATCCGGGATCAACCCGAATATTCTAAATTGTAAATTTTTTTTTAACAAAACGGAAAAATTTGGAATTAGTCTCAGACAAACTAAAATGGCCACCACAGGTAAATTATTATTAGAGACCCTGGAGGATAATAATTTCTCTTCCGGTTCTATCCGAACAAGTTCAAACTGAACTGGGGGGGGTTCGCTTTGTCCAAACACGGGGCGATACGAATCTTCTGGGATTCGTCCATCTTTACTCTCTACCATCCTAGACCATCAAGCTGGAATTGAAGACTTCACTGCCGTAGACCATCAGGATGTTTGTATTAACCCTTCTGCTGCCAGGATTGGTGCCGTTTATGGACTGTTGGAATTACAACCTCTGGGTCCCTGAGGCAATTAGACATAGTTTGTGTAGTTACAGCATGTCCCACCATGTTGACCATTGCTGTATTTTTGTCTCCTATTTTTGTGACATTATAACAAAAAAGTTCTAAACTTTCATTGGCTATTACAATATATACAAATATAACATCAATGTAATATAGAAAAATATAATATCTATTTCCTATGTATATATATATCTTGGCTTATAGAGAACAGAACCTGTAATCTTCATTGCCCGATACACTGTATCCACTGACGTAGTCTTGATACTTAGATTTCACGTGAAATGCCATTAGTTTGCAGCCTCCATACATCTTAGATTGAACGTTCTGCATTGTTATTGCAAGCGCCCATTTTAATCCACTCATTGCACTCAATCTGAATTGACTTACCCAATATCTAGAAGTATAAATTTCTGCCCTTGGTCTTATCTATTCTGTATGATGTACATTCAAGTCTATGGAAGGCCGGCTATGGCTAATGACCACTAAGTGCTGGGAAAGTTGAACGTTTAGCTTAAGTGGCTTTCAGGTTCAGTGCGTGATAAACCAATCCAGCTCTGCTGAATCTGAAGTCCGTGGACCGGGGGGTGAAGGCATGTGGAGAGGCACAAGATGAAGCCGAGAGCTTAATATAGAAATTGATCAATAGAACATAATTAGTTCTACTTGCGATGAGCAATATAGAAAAAAGCATCAACAACATTGAGTGACAGCTCCGCAGATCCACGAGCAGATGAATGCACAACCTGGGAAGCAAAATACTGAGCAGATGCTACTATGTGCAAAACACGATCCAACGCTCCGCGCCTGGGATACGTCATAAGTCCTATAATAGCAAAGCACAATGAGAAAAGTTCCAGGACATAGAGAAGATTTCTAAATACATTTCTCAGTTTAACTGTAATATAAGACAACATAAGACCAAGGGGAAGGAGGGGAAGGAGGGAGGAAGGACTAAAAATGGATTCTTTTTAAAAAAAAAATTTGGAAACTTTTTTTTTATTTTTGACGTTTAGATTTCCTTTAACCTGGACATGAGATGTAGAGATTGGTTCATGATGGACGAGTCTCAATTTGAGATCTTTGTAACAGATGACAGTAAGTACATCACCGAAGCTACGACAGGCACCACGTCTAGAACCATCAAACCTCTGGGAGGAAAAGTGACATGTCGGGGAAAGTACAACAATAACTTTCATTAATGGCGTCATGAACACAGATGGAGGAATCTTTTTGTAAACTTGTCCTGTCTCGGTTTCCCTGACAAGCACATTTTCTATTACAGAGATGTATTTGCACCGTATAAGTCAATGATTGACATTGTGCTGATATTTAGCCTGTAATATTGAGACGTGTGCAAAAGTTTCAGGCAGTCTGGAGAAAATGCTGCGTGGTAAGAATGCTTTCAGAAATAGAAGGGTTAATAATTTATTTTTGTCAATTATCAAAATGAAGTGAATGAAGAAAAGAGAAACGTAAATCCCATCAATATTTGGTGTGACCTTTGCCCTTTGGAGGAGGAGTCCTGGAAGTGATGATCCGGCCCCCTTAGATAGCTCTGATCTCAACATCATCCAGTCTGTCTTGGACAACATGAAGAGACAGACGGATTGGAGCAAGCAATATCCACAGAAGATCTGTGCTTAGTGCTCCAAGATGGCGGCGGGAACAACCTGTCAACAACAAGGCAAAGGGCAAAGGTCACACGAAATATTTATGGGATTTACATTTCTCTCTTCTTCATTCATTTCACTTTGTTCATTGATAAAAATAGTAAAATAATAAAATAAAAATAAAATTATTACAAAAAATTAAATAAAATAATAAACTATTAACCCTTGTATTTCTGCTCTGTACTGTACACGTCCTGCCAGATTCTTCTCTACTTGTATCTCTCCCTGTGTTATTTTTTCTGGTTCCTGCAGATTATTAGTTCTCAGATGCAGAACTTTACATTGTTCTATATTGTATTGCATTTGCGAAGTTGTTTTGCCGGAGCGTTCGCTCGCTCGCCGCCCCCTGTCGTCTTGTCATTTACTAACATTTTGCCTGTATTGTACAGAATATCATTGATAATTGTAGCGGAGCCAGCGCTGGTCCTGGGCTCACCACAGAAAGACATAAAATACTGGGAAAAAACAATAAAGACAATCTAAAAAAATCACAAACTATTATACATAAGGAAATAAAAGCCAATTTCTCAGTATTTCAGATTTAGCTTGAACCCTGGGGGCTTTTTTCTTTCTCTTTTCTCTTATATTATGTTTAATTACTTTATATTTAATTGCTCGTTGCTTCACTTTCCATTATTCTCATTTCCATTATTATTTTCCATGTGTGATTAGTTCTCCGGTTTTGTTGGCTTATTTGCCTTTCTTCTCGTTTTCCTCTGCGAGTTTTCTTATTATTCGTGTATAATTTCGGCATCATTGATATCGCTTTGATTCCACGGTACAAGAATCACAATGCGACTATAAATACACGACATTGGCTCTGTATCATGTATACATTTCTTGCTGTTGTGTAATATACATTGTACATGACTTTCTAGTCGTGGTAAACAATGTTGAGGATTATAGTTGTCTCATTATCAAGTGTTGGATCGAGAATTGTTTTGTAACGATCCTGAATGTAATTTTAGTCTCATTAACTTTGTGTCAGTCTGAGGAAATGGAATAATTTTTTTATTATGTGTAGCTAATTATTCATTCTTTAGAACTTTCCTGTGGGCGGCCATATTGTATATACAGGCTTCCTTCCTATAGTGTGCGTATAGACAGCCCAGGAAGGTATGTACTTTATAGCAGCTGAAAGGTATGGTCAAAAAATGTCCACAGACTAACACTATCTAGGATGTGTTAGAACGCAGCCCCCTTCCAGGGTCCAGAAAGTGATAGGAGACAGACCGAGCCTGTGTGTGTAGGCTTTGAGGTTAGCATCATGACTTATCCTGGCCTCCAACAGAGATGCTTCTCATTATATCCTCTGCTCTTTAATGATAATGAAATGACTCTGCTGAACCATCCCTTTAATAATAATGATTTGACTGACACCACCCTCTTAACATGATGAGATGACTCTGCCGACTCCACCACCTATTAATAAGATCTTCTGCATGAAAATTAGATGATTCTGATTACTCTACCCTGTACTGATAATGAGATGACTCTACTTACCCCGCCCTCCAATAATAATGAGATGACTCTGCTGACTCCCTTTAATGATAATAGGATAAATTTTCTAACCCCAGTCTCTAATAAAGAGGTAACTATGCTAATCTTGCCCTTTAATGACAATGACTCTTCTGACCACATACTCGAATAATAATGAGATGACTATGCTGACTCTACCCTTGAATGAGATAACTTTACTGACTTCAGTCTCTAATGATAATGCGATGATGTTGATGACCACACACCATAAAAATGAGTTGAATCTGCTGACTCTGCCCTTTAATGACAATGAAATGACTCTGATGACTTTACACTATAATGCTAATGAAATGACTCTGCTGACTCTGCCCTTTAATGACAATGAGATGACTCCAATGACTTCATACTATAATAATAATGAAATGACTCTGCTGACTCTGCCCTTTAATGACAATGAGATGACTCCAATGACTTCATACTATAATAATAATGAAATGACTCTGCTGACTCTGCCCTCTAATGATGAGATGACTCTGCTGACTCTGCCCTTTAATGACAATGAGATGACTCTGATGGCTTCACACTATAATAATAGTGAGATGACTCTGCTTATCTGACTCTGTAATGATAAGACTCTGATCATTCTGTACAGTAATATAAAAATTAGACTCATTAAAAGATGTTTATAATAGTATCCTAAATTTAATATTATAGTTTTTTGATGATTCATTACCTTTTAAAAGGTGAGGATAAGTTCGACAAACATATATCAATATAACAAACTTTGTAATATATCTTATTACAGAAAAATACTTCTTTCTCCACTTACAAGGCTCCTTTCCTCCTCCTCACTCCCTCTGAATTCTCTGCTCTTGAGAGATAAGATGTATTGGCAGCTCACTGAGGGACCAGGTTACATACTGCCCATATAAGTCTATGGAGAGGGGAGAGAGAGGCAGAGGAAGCTGCTTGAGGGAGACAGAAGCGGAGAAGAAGAGATGTTGCGACGCTTCTAGTCACATAAGGAAGGAAAGACCCTAAATCTTCAGGTTTTTAGCTGTTGCGCACCTACACCTGGCAGCATCACCATATTTCAGCCAGTGCCCTGGTGTACATGGGGGCTCCATTTGCAGTTCTACAGATTTGCTCTTCTCTATTGGCCTGTATTTATAATATGATATGTCATCTATCAGTGATAAAGATGGCCACCAAAATAGACACAGAGACAGCTGAAGACAGAAGAATTCACCAACCATTTGGTAGAAGACACCATCTTATATGTAACTTTGCATTAAATCCAAGGTGACCTCCCAGCTCTGTGTCATTGATTTACATGAGCTAAAGAGACAATCTCGATGGAAAAGGATTATTTCAAAGTCTAGAAATCCCATAAACATCTGCCTTCTCAAGTGCCGTTTGTTGTCAAGTCAACCTAAGACGTCCTTGACCTTAAAACAGGCATCGTCCTTAAACAAAAAAGAAAAAAAAAAAGAACGGTGTTTATCCCTCAAGAAATGTGCTAGCAATTCTCTTAATGTCAAGATATAAATAGGGAGCAGTATAAACTGACAACTATTTTAGCCTCCGAGGCAGACTGCAGACACCTTGACCTCCAAGAAAAAAAAAAGTGTGTGAAATTTCGAGAACTCTTCCAAATGAACAACTACCTGGTTAAAAAAGAAAAGAAATATGCTAACCTAAACAATAAGGAAGCACAGATACAATGTAACAAGTAGGGTGAAGTCCTGTGGGTATTGCAGGTTCTTGCCCTACATGAGCCTCTACCAAGGTTGCAGCAGATCCTACGTGGGCTGGAGAATTCATTTTTATGGTATTGGTGGAATTGTTTGTAAAAGAGAGAAGACCTGGGTGTAGAAAGACTTAGAGTCCATGCACATTGCTAAACTTCATGTATGGACCCTATAAAGCAGAACATTGGGGCAGATTTATTAAGAATAAGACAGGAATATTGAGGGACAAAAGCAGACTTCAATAAGGCCACCAGGATCAAATGGCAACCAGTTTGTGAGCCTTTGTCTATCCCTTGGATCATCACTACCTCTAGTGATAGGCAAACCTTTCGAGATTTAGATCACTAATATTAGTGAGATTTATCCACAAGTTTTGGTTATGACTGAACCTGAAGTCCAATTATTATACTATGGGATCTCTTCAGACCACAGGGTGTTAGAATCAGGTGTGGAAAATAGCTCTTACTCTACTCACCTTTCTTCACCTCTCCAGGGCTCCATCGCTGCATTTGTTCTTCTGTGCCAGTGTCTTCAAGCTTCTTCTGGCCTCCTGGGGGGGCCATTGAGGACTGTGCAGCGTGGAGCGCATGGATACCATGATGCTGACCACTGATGTAACACTGAAAGCTGGATGAAGCCGGAAAACTTCTTTAAAAAATACCAGATACCATGGCTGGGTTCCAAAGACTTTTCCCAGAGGAAAGGTGAATATGAGCTGTTTATTACTTTTCTGCACCTCCCCAAGGCCACCGATTCTTATACTCTGCGATCTGAAGAGATCCCATAGTATAATAATAATTCATGGGTGGCAAACCCCAAACTCTTGGGTTCCACCAAACCTGAAATTTTTGGAAACTTCAGAATGAACTCAACTCATTACAAGTAGGTTCACTCACCCTTTCCTGCCGCCCACAATAGCTCCTCATCTCCTGAAGGTAAATTGTAGCTTGTCACATCCGCAGCCACTAACACATGACTAGATGGCAAGTAGAAGATAAAAACAGGAATGACGCAACTCTCTGTATGAACTCCACTTGTAAGTAAAGAACATAAAGCTGCTCACCTTGGAGAACTTCTCCAAGAACCTGCTCTGTGTTCTTGAGGATGATGTGACATTGTTCCCTTCATCTTTTCTCCATGGTGCGTTACTTTCTCTCTAATTTTTTACAAAACAGTAGGGTTCATGTCGCCGAGCGCGTCCTTCCTATTCTTCTCCCCATATATACATTTTTTATATCTATTTTTACCTTTCAATGCTGAAAAAGGTTATTTTGTTTTCCTCCACAGCGACAGAAGAAAGTTCTAGGTGCCCTGAGGGAAAGAAATGAAATGTTATTGTAGCAAGAACTGGGAGAGCACCAAAAACTTCACATTTGGCACTAAATGAACTGAACCCATTCACATTTTATAGCCGCTCGCCGTAATATTGTCCCTCTTAGCTGCATCAATTGAGTGTAATTCCAGGAAGTTTTGGGCAACGCTTTGCTATTCTGTCTATTAACATTATTCTATTCCAAATGCCACAAGCAGCCGGAAACTAAGAACATCGATGCCTTCAATAATGCGCTCAAACGAAATGTCAGGACCAGAAAGAAAATTGTTTTCAATCATTGCCATTAGATTTAACATATTTGCCTTTCTTTAATCCCTGCCCCTTTCCGAATTTGTGTTAATAGATTATAGATGAAAGGACAGAGCCCTAAGCTCCGCATTAAATAAAAATTTATAAAAATTTTTGAATAAAAGAAATTTTTGGATTTTTTTTCCCCCCAAAAGTTTAATTTGTTGCTTTTGTTTTTAACCATCCTTCATCCAAGGCTGTTTCTATATCGGACTCTATGACTCGGGGCATTGTTAATGTTAGATTTTTAGTTTTTGTATTTTATCTTTTTTTTTTTTTTTTTACTGTTTTATTAAGAGAAATTGTCTTGCCTGCCCTCTGCTTGCGAAGTGACAGGATGTCAGCTGCAGAGTGTAATGGCTAATTTTCATGTCCCTGCTCCTCTTATTCCTGTCTACATAAAATAGCACCTTGCAAATGACTCAAAGGAGCATGGAAATCAAGGCTCTTCGCTACCGTAATCCCAGCAACAAGTTGTCAACATGTTGAGATATTTTCCGAGAAAAAAAAAATGCAATTTTCTGGTTTATTCCCCAGAGTTTCAGCTGAAAGATATAGAAAAATAATACAAAAAAAAAAACAACAACCAAAAATCGATGAAATAGTAGCCTGTAAATAGGGATGAAAGAAATACGGGAATGGAGAGGAGGTTGTGTAAATGTGAATATTTTGTTATTGTGTTGCTACATGTGCATGGGAGGTTTCGTCACAGAGTAGAGCAGCATGCCATCCGGATGGACGCCACAACTGACCCTGCAAGACCTCAATATAAGACCCTGGGGTCCGCCCAGATGGCAGATCCAGCAATGCTATGGTGGTTTTGGATCACGCCAGAATTGCCCATTTTGGGACATTGATGGCTAATTGTTACAATTTAAGTTTTGAGATCCATGTTTATAGCTGGAGTCAACCCCCAAGTAAAATTGGTCAGATATCAGTCCTGGCTGAGCCTAAGGGACACATGGCAATCTTGGCAAACATAATCTATGCTTTCAAGTCAAAAGGAAGATGGTGGGATCAATGTGACTTTATTGCTTAAGGATCTGCATGTATCTGAATTAGGACCTATACATAAGTAAAATGGATAGTAAAGAGTATATGCATTTTTTCAGAAATAGCGCCACCCTTGTCCATAGGCTGTGTCTGGTATTGCAGCCCAAACAATTCATATGGATTAAGTAGAGTTGCAATACCAGACGCAACCTTTAGTCAAGAGTGGTGCAGTCATGAAAAATAATATAGAAGATGCTATTTTACACGGCTTCAGCCCAATATTCGCAGGTATAGCAGCACAACACAAGCCAAGCAGGGAAGCTCCGAGCAGCCGGATATTGTACTGACTACCATAAGAGCAGCACGAGAAAAATGAGGCTCATCGGGAGGGACCTCAACATGAGGAGTCTGTGCTTATGCCATGACACAGACGCTCAATAATTGAACGTGACATTTGTATGCATTACATGGGAGAACTTAGGCAAACTCCATTCGGAGCGATCGAGCCGACGTGGCGGAGCCATTAAATATTAAAATACTTCTATTTGTTCTGGCTTCAAAGAAATACAGAAAATCTCAACAAATATTTCTATCTTTCATCTGTGCGCGGTGGGGGTTCAGTATTATTAATGTCACATGGTATTGTAGGTGGGGGGGGGAGGAGGCCCGGAGCGCAGAGACTCCTCTTATCTAGTTATAGGAGTTTACATTCGTTCCGTAATAAATAGAGATTGGCGGATCAGCTTGCAACGAAACAAAACTTCTGGGGTTCGCCCATCTTTAGTAATAAGTTCTCCATGTAATGATTTCCCGTTGATTTTCTGCTTACAGAACAAGATGAGCGGCAGTATAAAGCATGGGGGTTGGATGGGTCAAAATACTAGCCTAAGACTAAAGGGATAGATAAAAGGATAATGAAATCCATCACTTTTACTTAATTTGTTTTTATTTTCTGATTTGTAGATTTTTTATTCTATTTTCTGTACATAATTATGGGGGCGGCCATCTTGCCTGAGCTTCTTCTCTGCTCTATTAACAACATTCATACCTCCCAACCATCCCGGATTCAGCGGGACAGTCCCGGATTGTGGGTCCTGTCCCGCGGTCCCGGTCGGCGGGAGGTATGTCCCGGAGGACGCAGATGAGTTGACTACAATGGTGAATATAGCAGACAGCTCCCGCTTCCCCACTGTGCTCCCCATTGTGCTCCAGCCCCAGGAGCTGTAGGAGCGATGTGATGACGTCACTCACATCGCACCTGCAGCTCCCTTAGCACTCTGGGACAAGAGAATGCAGACTGTTCAGCAGGGGAGCAAGGAGAGGGGAGTATCAGTGTTTTTTTTATGTTAAACCTAAAGTTTACACCCCCATTAATATATACTAGTTTAACCCATTCCTGCCCTGGGCGCTGCTCATATCCTGGTCTCTTCCTTTTAGTAACTATCCTGGTCTCGGAAGAATTGAAGGAGTCAATATCTGAGGAGTTCTTTCCTCTCTACTTGCCGGCCCTGCGCTGTTGTTGTCACAGATATTTTTACCGGCTCATTGGCAGCTCGCTGGCTCAGAGATGGCAGCCGTTTCTGTTGCACGTGCCACTCCTGTCTATTTTAGGAACCTGCACATGTGGGCAGGGCGTCTCGTGTAGATGGCGAATCTACAGCACAAAGTGAATGACTAATAAGACAAAGGGATGAAGACAACATGAAGTTCTGTGTAAATACGCAAAACATAGAAACAGTAACGCCGCGGAAGGAAAAAGAAATCCGTTTTCTTTCTAGAACTAAATGTACCAGAATAATGATGAATATTTCATGGTAAAATACTATTAAGCAGAAATCATTCCTCGTCGCTATGAAATTTTACCCTGTTCGCTGCAGTCTCTGAAATATTCATTTTTAGATCTGCGCGGAGGCTTTGTTCTTGCCGAATAAAAAAAAAAATAAATCAGCTTTTTTTTAACTTTTTGTATTTTTAGATCCTCCTGTAATGGTTGATAATGTATTCATTGATATAGAGATGTTTGTAGAGTGTGACAGCTTCAGGTACAAACTTTCAGTGTCCAACTCTGCTACATCGATGCACTACACACAGTTATCACCTGGGTGGCAGGAACAAGGAGCACCTTGGACATGAGCAAAAAATTAAGCAAATGTTCCTTATTGCAGAATGATCCTTGATATGCACGTAATTGTGACCCATTTTGTCCAGGTGGACGGCGACTATGGCAAACCTCATGAGCAGCTGGTGTGCGGGGCCCTGTGGGTGAGGGGCCACTGCAACCAGCATAGGAAATAATATCATACCCTTCTGTCTATAGAGAGATGTAGCAAAGATTAATTTGACACTTTCATTGGACCATGGATACATGGCCAGGCAGAGTTACATACTCTCACTGTTATTACAGGAAAGAATCTTCTGTTCTCGAGACCTCTTGGTTGGCAACTCATTTATTAATCATGGACAGTGCCGTAGATCTCAGGTTGGTCGACAGCTCTGCAACCTCTTCCACTTCCAAAAAAGTCGTTATAGGGATCATTTGGCTCATTTCAGATTTTTCTAGCCTACAGCAATAGTCCGTCATCACTGGGAGCGAAGCATCTGGTCCTACAGGATAAAGCAGCCAATATAATGCAGGGCTGACCGTACTGTATAATACATGGACGGGACAGGAGAGTAGATGGAAGCCCCACCCTGAACCTGGCATTTAGCCCCACCCTCTGAAGAGAGGCCACACCTCATGGCATCCCATTCCTTCCGGCCCCACGTCCTCCTCCCCACATGTCCGTCTTCTCCTGCTGCTTCTGCTTCCTCTGCCTGTAGGGTCTGAGCTCTCTTCTAAGGGGTCCATGTGCACATCAGCATTCCCAGCTTTCCCCTGTCTATACATTCATGAGGGCACCTGAACAAAAGTTCTTAGCTTGCTAGTGTCCTGCCATGCTGTTTTGATACTGTGTTTGACCCCAGCATCTTACCTGACCTTGTCTCTGTCTGCTATCCTATACTCTACAGCATACCTGTATCTGACCTCGTCCCATTCCTGACCTCTGAACCTGTGCTGCCTGACCTTTGACTACACGCAAACACTTCCAGCCCTGACCTCAGCCTGTACCCAAACTCCGCTCTTGTGTGATCCCTCTGTTACAGACTGGTGTCTCTCAACCTGCCCGGGTCAGCATCACCTACACCAAGATTAGTGACCTGGAGGTTCCCTGCAGCAATTTAATATGTTTTAATGGCTTGCTAAGAAACACCTTGACCAGTTGCAATTCACAACACAACCACTGAGCTGGAGCACATAGACACAGAGCGTATCAGTTTGTGATACAATATTACCATACAACAATATTGGCTTGAAAAACGAGTTATCTTGTGACGCATACATCTGGACATGTCCAGCCAAGGAGGGAGACATCTGTGTGCTGGTTCCATCTCTAGCCATTGACAGCCTGCCTCGCCTGAATACAATGCTCCAGTATCTGTATACTCCTGATTTGTGCTATATCAGCCAACAAAATATATCTAAGGAAATAAAAAAATAAAAAAATAAAAAATATATCACTAAATACACCCGCAGAGCACAGAGGAGCCTCCATTACCGCATATCTCCAAGACTGGAATGTCAGGGAAGTAGAAAGATATGAGATCAATATTTGCTTCAATGTGAAGGTCTGGATCCAGACCTGAAATGTGCCGTGTAGATGGTGGCTCTCAGCGCAGCGAGACAGCAGAAAGTGCTCTCTGCTCAAGTACCTGGGAAGCTACATGAGGTGAGACAGAGCACTTATATAAGAGGACATTTCAGCTGGTGCATGGCAATATTATCATAGTGTGGCCATCCTAATATCTAGTGTGGGTATTAACATAGCGCCCCCGGCTGTTAGCTGCAGAAAGGAAGAAAACAGTAAGTTCTAGATTCTGGCTGATAGGTTTCTTAACATATTTGAACAGAGGTACTTGTTACATTTTTTGCTAGGTTACTATTGAATTAAAGGAGCACTCCAGAATATTTTTGCCTATATAATACAGTATATGCTATTGTTACACAGTAACATACAGGCTGATTTAGTAGATGTGCCACTTACGGATTGTCTGCCATATTGACTCCTTCCTCCCCACTGATATGGCTCCTCTTATGCTCTTAAAGGGGTGGAGTCTCATAACACCGGGGCGGAGTCTCATAACACCAGGGGCGGAGTGTCATCACAATTCACTGGATCTGCTACCTAAGGGCAGCAAGTGATAGATCAGTGACATAGAATTTTAGACTGCAGGACCTCAGTGTATTCCTGTAAGAAGAGACTTAGATTTACATAAGGACTCAATTTTCTTATATAAAAAATAATAACGATATCACAATCCTTAACACATACTGTATAGACACACATACTTTAACATATCACTTTGTGACACAATATTGCAAAATCACGTTCTCCTGAAAGTTGATAGTGATGATCTCATGACACATATCCGGACCTGTCCAGCCACAAGGATAGGTAGGAAAGATGTGTATGTCCTTACTGCTTGTGAGATTTCTCCCCATGAGTTCTTACCAGCAGGAAGCAAGGAGAGTATTGTTAAATAGCATTTTATAGAATACACTGGAGACTCTGCACACAGCACATAATGTCTGGCCCTGTGCCTGGTATACAGTGAAGACATAGAATTGTACCTCCGAACTTTAAAAGGACTGAAAGAGGGACAAAATCTGTGTGCAGAAAGTGCACCATGGTAAATTAGCATGTTATAATATAAGACACACCTTCAGTTACGCCCATTTCCAACCTGCCCCTTTACTAAACCCAACACAATATGCTCTTTGTGGTCTCCACATAGTATAATGTCCCCTTGTAGGTCCTACATTTCAGTGGCCAACCTTGTATAATGTCCCCCTTAATATGGTCCCTGCAGTATAATGGCCCCTTCATATATCCCCACAATATAATGTCCTCTTAGTATGGCCACCACAGTATAATGTCCTCCATAACATGGCCCTTATAGTACAGTACAATGCTCTATAAAAATAAGACAAACCTAAGACTCACCTCCTCTGTTCCTCTCAAGTCTCTACTGCCAGCACCTTGGGAACAGCAGGCAAGATGTAGTGATGTCATCACATCGCCCTGCCTACTTCCTTCGGATGCAGATGAATTATGCCGGGACATATCTCCTGTCACCCAGGACAGCAGAAGACCACATGAAATCTGTCCTGCTGAATCTGGGATGGGTGGGAGGTATAGTAAGTGATGCCTGGACAAAGCATGATGGGACATTTTGTTTCTAGAACATTTGCCTGCGCACAGTGCTTTCTGCAGTCAAGATGGTGGACATAAAGCAAGTTAGAGGTGACATTGGGGAAACAGAATTGCACTTTTTATTTGGAGCCTGCAATATATCCGAAATTTGTTTTACTTTGTGAATCTCCATATTGTTGAGTTGGCTTTGTCCGCTCTCCGGTCTGGGAGGTACGCAGCTCCTGAACTCTGCCCGGAGCACATAAAAGGACTCCTTTAGTGTTGGGTTTGATTGGAACAGACCATAAAAGCTGCAGCCTAGGCAGAGTGGCCGGTGTGGTATCGTCTCATCACATAGCCAGGACCATCGTGATGTTATATGGGATCTGTAATACCACAATATTTCCCGTAACAACACTTACTTTTATGGTTCGCCTTCACTATGCCCCTTTATGTTATTCTTATGCTTCAGTGATAAATCTACAAGTGCTGGTTTTGCATTTAATGATTTGTTTCTAGGACACGGCATGGGAAAAATAATTCTGATTCTTCTTCAGATTGTTCTTCTTTCCCCCATGTTGAGATACTTTATAAAGAGATCTGAAAATACTTCTATTATTTAGTATGTATGTAAACCTGCAAACATGTTTATGGCTACAATGTATCTAAAAATATCAACAATTTTATACAATCTTGATTAAAAATCTACTGCCGTTTTGTGTATGCAACTCCTATGAAGAGCTATGTGTCTTGTGACTACAAAAATCAAGCCTGTGTCATCTGATCCAGAAGACATGTCCTCTGACCCCTCTATGGATAAATATAGGGTAACAACTAGTGATGGGCAACTTGCAATATTTGCACGGCTCTGTGAAAATAGTAGTTTCGGACTGAACTTATTCAGATGGAACCAGAAGTGCCAGCAAAAGTTGGTAACTTTACCCTGGGGTTCCTTTAAGGCGCTGGGTATAATAAACAGAGCGGAGGAAAGGTGTGTCAAAAATGTACTCAATTTCCTGGACTTGCCACAACCTCCTCCGGCATTGCAGTCCTCTTTCTGAGCCATCCGCCATCTTACTTGGCCCCCAGAACATCAGTGAGGTCTGAGATTGGACCTTAGCAGTCATGTAGTCATCATCACACTTTAATGTTACAACGCCATCATGTACTTGGGGATCGAGTAAGATGGTGAAGCCATAAAAATGGTAATCACTTGGCTGCCATCTTGCTGGATTCATGTGACGTGAACCCCAAAAATATCTGAAAAATTTCTTGAAAACTTGTAATAAACCCAACTTGTTACAATCCAGTTTGCCCAACACTAGTGACAATGAGAAAGCAGAAAGAATGAAATAACTGCTTGATCAGACTACACAGGGTTAGTTTGTAGTCTGTAACCATAGCGACAGATAACTCTGCATAGAAACTGTATATGGTAGATTATCGATCAAGACTTTTTGCAGAGTTGCTTAAAGGGGTTGTCCAGTTTCAGACAAATGCTATTGTTTGTATAATGGAAGATTTTCTTGTTAACACCCAAGTCTAAAAAACCTCTCCAGACCTAATACTCCGCACCGGTGACTGTTTGTTACAATGAAAGACTTGACATGGATCACCATCCGTGTGTATTCTGTTCCATTGCCCACTGACCCGCACACGACTATATGATCATGTGCATGAAGCTTTAGACTCATGAATGACACATTTAACCTGAGCTGAAACATTGCAACAAACTACCAGGACATGACAGATATTTGTGCTGCAGATGTCTGTACATGAAAGAGCATAGTCTAGACTGGAGAACTGTAACAGACCCTCAGCTGTGAGAAGTATAAGATCAGGATTAGTTTGTTAGCTTCTGGATGTGGTCAGGAATGTTTCTACTTGTTGACAGATTGCAGAGATCTTGGAAATGATTGAGAATTGAGTAGCAATTACATTTATGTAACACTGGACATCCCGCATCCTATATATATATATATATATTGTATATGGCACTCAGGACTCTTAGTCTATAGGATGGTCCTGTATACACGCTGTGATGCGCTCCTGTACTCTCTCTCTCTCTCTGGATCACGTTGGGTCACGTTTTATGCCATTCTCTGTTTTTGCGAGCCATCAAAAGTTTAATAACAGCCGTATTTCATGTCCCAACTTTCTCAATTGTACAAACTATATTTCTGAAATTGGCGTGAGATACAAACAGCAAAGATCCTTCTGCTCCTCCGCGGCGGGGACTTTATAAGCCATAAATGATGGATTGTTCCCTCTACCTTTAGTAAATCTCACAGATATTCCTCTTATAACCAGCGGGGGGAGGGGAACGGCGATGGCTTTAGTGACAAAAGTTTACAGATGGGAAGACAGAAGATGGATCTTTCTCCTCTTGTTACTGACTCGTTGCCTTCTTGTGTATTTTTATATCATGGCTGCAGCTAACAATGTAGCATTGCCTATGGCTGATAAGGATATGGCCTATTAACCCTTTCACCACCCCTTCATACATGGCCAAGGATGGACAGCCTTGCACCTTATCTGATGCCTGGCATAAGAGCAATCTATTAAGAGCAAACCCATTTAACCTCTTGATTGCCATTGTCACATCATAAAGCTTTATTCTGATAAACTAATATATTACCCAGGGCTGTCTCTCTACAGGTATGTCGCCTGTGGTTAAAGAGATCCCTATACATGTCATATCCTACAGCAAAGAAAAGAGGATATATCCTGGTACATTAGGTCAGAAATCTTAATAATTTATTCCCTGGTGGTCTAGAGTAGAAAATGGCTTAATATTTATTCCCTGGTGGTCTAGAGTAGAAAATGGCTTAATATTTATTCCCTGGTGGTCTAGGGTAGAAATTAGCTTAATATTTATTCCCTGGTGGTCTAGGGTAGAAAATGGCTTAATATTTATTCCCTAGTGGTCTAGGGTAGAAAATGGCTTAATATTTATTCCCTGGTGGTCTAGGGTAGTATTTTATCTAGTGTTCATGGTACAAAAGGGCTTGGTATTTGATTTGCTTGTGGTTTAGGGTCGAAGAGGTCTATGATAGGGCAATATATATACAGTAGGATAAGGAGAGAGGGTTCATATGATATTCCCTGGTAGTCTAAGGTAAGGGGATTCCTTATAGTCTAGGGTAGAAGAGGCATTAATATTTTTATTCCTGGTGGTCTAGAGTAGAAAAGGGCCTTATATTTTATTCCCTGATGGTTTATGATAGGATAATATCTAGTTGTCTAGTATACAGTAGATAAAAGCTCAGTCTATTATTTCATGATTGCTGATGGTAGGATAATAATGGCCAGTCAAGGTTAGAAGAAGGCTTCATATATTATTCCCTGGTGGTCTAGGGTACAAGAGGGATTTATACAGTATTATTCTGTGGTGGTCTAGTGTAGGATAATACTCGGTAGTAGTTTTAATATTCTATTCCCTGCTGGTCCAGGCTGAGACCATATCTGGTGATATACAGTAGGGTAAAAGATATTATATTTTATTACCTGGTAATCTAAGGCAAGAGAATTGCTGGTGGTTTAGGGGTGAGTCAGGCTTAATATTTTATTTCCTGGTGGTCTAGGGTAAATGATTTATACTGTATACAAGATTAGGATAATACCTGGTAGTTTAGAGTAGAAGAGGTTTTAATATTTTATTCCCTGCTGGTCCATGGCAGGACAACATCTGGTGAATGATATACAGTAGGATAGAAGAGGGAGCTGCATTTTATTCTCTGGTAGTCTAGGGGAGAAGAGACCTCAGTGTTTTACTCCCTGGTAGTTTATGTATACATACAGTCTTAAAGGGCAAGTGCCCCCTTCCCCTATTTCTCTTCTCTACAGATAGGAAGTGTACGTTCCCTCTGCTTTCTCTGATGCCGCGCTCTTCACTTCTATTAGTCTTATCATAATAATTCATTGTTATTTCAAGGACGTTGTTTTGTCTTTGTTGGTAAAAGTTGAATCTCTATGCCCAGACCCTGTATATATTACATAATATTCACAGGGACACATTTCCTGCCTTTGTTTCCAGGTTGGATACATTGCTTTTATAGGGCATAGTAACAAGGTGAGTGAAGTTTTACATTAGTCTCTATAGTGATCATTCCCACACACAAGCTCTGAACTGACTCCGATAAGAGCGGTAATGTAGGCGCCTTGTCACTTGTGTCATGGTAAAGGATCCTGCCCTTGAAATAGAGCTCAGGAGCTAAGGAGAGGGCAGCGTGCATCTTCATAATCTAGACGCAAGCTGAGAGTGATGAAGACACAATTCTGGCATGTCACGGTCCTATGTGCCAGTGTTCTAGCCTGAGTTATAGTAACTAAGACCCCTGCCCACCTTGCCCACATTCCTTCTCAGCCCACTTTTTCCAAAAGTAAAGGATGAGTAGGAAAATGACAAAATGTTACATCTTTGGCAGAAATATAGGACTTCCTCCAAAGGTATGCCACATCTACTCCCATCTATGCCAGTTAATTCCTCCCATTGTAACAGAACAAGAATAGAGAGAACAATAAAAGAGAAGAGTGTAATAGGACAATGAGACAATGAAACAGAACAATCTGTAAGAAAAAAACATGTGACAGGAGAGTGTAACAATGAATGATGGTAGCGAGGCAACGTATAAGGACTATTAATGATAGTAGACAATATAATAGAGCAATGAGTAACAAGCAACAATATGAATGAGGGAAGAACCTCGGTGTACAAGAAAACCGAAAACATAGAAGACAATGTAACAAAACATTGAGTGATGAGGTACAATGTAACAAGACAATGAGTGATGGGAAATGATGTTATGAGTAATGAGATACAATGTAATGAGACAATGATCATATACCATGTAACAGGACAATAATGTGATAAGATACAACATAATAGGACATTGAGTGATAAGATCCAAATTAACAGGGAAATAAATGATGAGATACAATGTAGCAGGACAATGGACAATAAGTGATGAGATACAATGTAACAGGACAATGAGTGATGAGATACAACGTAGCAGGACAATGAGTGTTTAGATACAATGTAACAGGACAAGGAGTGTTAAGATACAATGTAACAGGACAATGATTGATGAGATACAATGTAACAGGACAATGATTGATGAGATACAGTGTAACAGGACAATGAGTGATGAGATACAATGTAACAGGACAATGAGTGATGAGATACAATGTAACAGGACAATGAGTGATGAGATACAATGTAACAGGACAATGAGTGATGAGATACAATACATCCCGGTGAGTGGCAGGACGTTGTGTGATGGAAGGATTGGCTGGAGACATTGTGACAGAATAATGAGTAACAGGAGACCTGGGAGACCGTATGACAGATAGATGGGTAAGAGGAGTCTAATGGTGAGTGACAAGGATGTGTTGACAGCGCAGTGAGTGGCAGCACAAGAGGGGATCTTGCAGGTGAAAGGAAATTCATTGTTGTGGAGATGGGTTTACTACTGGAGGAATGTGAGGCGGATGTTATAAAGCGAAGCATTTCCATTTAATGATACCATATAGAGTTACAGCACCCTGAGTGACAGAACCGTGACTCAATATCAATGTGTTTAGATAAATGACTTGGAATTTCCAGCCGCGTCTCGATGAATATCCGCAGACCCATCAGAAGTGTAATAAGTCATAGGACCCAGGGCACCATTTTTCCTACTTATGTACAAGTTCCAATATATCCTCACCTCCATCTACATTGTTCACAATATCTCTCAAACTGGGCACACCATCTGCATAGAGAGACAAGTAGTTTATTTGTAAAATATAGTGCTCGCCGGTGGTCCGCTGTGTCCTCCCCTCACTTAGATAGTTTTTTCCTTCCTCTGCTTTAGAAAAATAACATTTCAAATCAAGCAAACCCGGATGGTATTGTGAAAAGTCTCCGCCACGTTGAGCAATAATTGGGCAGCTGGTAAATTTCCCTAGAGGCGGCTTGAAGAATATATTTCTTATCTGGAAATGGAAACATCATCTTTAATGCTTGTTACAGCCGGGGGTTGGCATCACCCACAGCAGACTATAGCGCAGACTTTTAATCACCCTCTTTCATGCCGTAAATATCTGCGATATATCTCTACTTGTTTCTCTTTTCTGTTCACATCCAGATGGATGGAAGACAATGTTACAGGGCAGTGGACAAGGATATATAGATGGAGCCATCTTCACCTTGAATCTGATAACTCGCTGCACTGTGATAACTCACAACAACAGCCATTGAAAGCAATGGATGAGTGGAGAGTTTAGCAACTAAACTTGGCTACATCTGTATTATTCAGGACTAGTGCTGGGTCTGTCTTCTTCTGGAGTCAGGAGCTTCACTTGGCACTACAGTATGCACATCAGAGGTTCTGTGACTGCCTCAGGATGTCCATATGTGATAGGCCATTCCACCACTAGAACTAGAAATCTGGCTGCCCAAGCCTAGCAAATATTTTGGGGGAAGTCACAGAAACAGTCAGTACTGACTAAGAGCCCCCTCCCCTATTTGATGTCCTTCTTAATGTTAAGGCATATGTGCAGCTGACAAGAGGATTAACAGAGGTCTAACTGTACAATTGCTACTCCCATGCTGTGCTGTTTAGGTATTATATACATATATGTCCACCTCACTTAGCATGAATTGGATGAGGATTCCCATATATATGTATTCCAAAATACATTATTGTGGCATGCTAGCAAAACCCTGGACAGGATGCAGTTCACAAATTCACCACAGGGTGGACACACATAAGATAAACATCTCATGACAAAATATCAGGAAATAATGACATGCTGGTCATCCTGCAGCACACACTTATTGGGATATGTTCAACCAAGAGAAAAGATAAGAAAAGCCGAGTATACTTACTTATCCTGTCATTGCATTTACTGCTACAAGCTCCACCCCCTGGACTCATTACTGCATTAACACACAGAATGCAAGTAAGAGGCACAATGTTACAATGTATTATAACATAGGAAATAGCTTTCTCTGTGTCATATAGTTATCATAGAGAGGGGTCCCCTTTTCAGTGCATCCCTCTTTAATGGGCTTGTCGCTGCCCTGTATGACATTGCCGTCTATGCATTATTGTATTCTCTGTAATACTGCTCTTACAGAGGACCTTTCACCATCTCCACCAATTCTTTGCATCCTGCGATAGGGGCTGCTCCGCTTATTCTGGCACACATTTTATCTCTAGCCCCGACTGTTCCTGAGCAATCATTGCTGTTAGTTTCAGCATCCAATAAGTTAATTATGTTCCTTACTGTCAGGTGGGCAGTCCTAGGTTATTTGCTCTGGCCTAGGACTGCAGAGAGCCAAATTAGCATATTGTGTGCTGGAATTAAAAGCATTGATTGTTCAGGAACAGAGGGGGCTAGAGAAAAAAATCCAACTGCAGCGGAATCAGTGGAGCGGCGCCTATCGAAGGATGAAAAAAGTTGGAGGTGGTGAAGAGGGAGAGCTCAGCTACCTGACCCCCAGTGATCATCTACTGCCCTCAATATCTGTATTTGGAGGAAGGGCTGTCTTGTTTCCGATGACTATTCCAACCAAAGGAACCCATAGACATTTCTTGTGGCCTGATAGGAGTAGTTTTGTCATCGTATATGGACATATGATCAAATTGGCAGTAATGTCAATGCATTTATGCCCAACCTAAATACCTAGCCTTCTGTTTTTCAGCCAACCACCTAATAAGTATGGCTCTCCAACCGTCTCCTGAAAAACTGAATTAGGATAGCTTCTGATCGGTGGGGGTCCCAGCCATTGGACCCCCATTGACCAGTCATCTCCTCTCCAATGGATCATGAGAATGGGGGTCCCATTCCCCAACTGAATGAACTGGAATGTAGCACTTGATGAGGAAGCTGCCGCTCCATCCATTCCCTATGGGACTGCTGGAAACTCTGAAATGCTGAGAATGTAATAGCCGAGCTTGCATTACTTGCTGCGCCATTCATATGGGGAACAAGGAACGCCAATTCTCTTGATCAGTGGGGGTCCTAACAGTCAGAACCACACCGGTCCATTATTTGCTTCTATCTATTGCATAGGGAATGGCTAAAAATGTCCGAAATGGCTCTATAAGGCGAGTGTTGAACGCACATCACGTCATCCAGTACAACACAACATGTTTGATAACAAAGTGATTTTTCCTGCAGCCGCTTTACCACAGAGACTCAGAATTATAACTTTCAGCCAATTTTCTAAAATTGCAAGAATTTTGAGCCCAAGTCTAGAATAGAACATAATTACGCAGGTGATATTTATAGCCAATCCATTCTGACTTTGAAAAGCACAGCCCATATTCTGGACGGGAAACTTCACATAAGATTTTCCTACATTCTGTTTTTCCATTTAGGCTGAATATTGGTGAAATGAAGGCGGCTGGTCGGAGAAGGCACTTCTTATACCGCTTCATAAAGCCATGGGTGGTACATAGTAAGCAAGCCATCCTCTTCCATGTGTTTCATTTGCAGTTGTGAACTTGTGTGAATGCAGATACAATTTTACAAGAATATTTTATCTTAATAATATCAGGGATAGATAACCGGTGATGCCTGAGATGCACATCAAGCTGTTTGGAAAAGCAGCCATGCTGGGACGTCTCACGGGGATCCTCTGAAGAGAGATGCGGGAAGTCTCCGTAGACACTAATATAATTGTCATCATAAGTATTGACTTCACCATTAGCGACATCAACAACATCTGCACAAAAACAGAAGGCGTGTGGTTGATAGACTGACTATCCAGTTACAAAGTAAAATCTATGGGTACGATATGAGCCTAACTGGAGCTTTACATGAGTCAGCCATGAACGCTTTCTATACCTATTTATATATCTATTTCTATGTAGTTAGACCCTATGTCATGGACAGTGGGTGGTGGACCAAACTGGTTTGGGTAAGGTTGTTGTCTAAGTAGCTTCCCCGGACTTCAACCTTTAACCCTCATACAGGGATCTGGGCTTTGCTGCAGAGAGATCACCAGGTCGCTACCTCTTGGGGTGGTTCCAATATTGGTGACAGCTGATGCAGTGCACCAAGGGATCAGGCAAAAGCAGAGTGTGAATACAGGTCAGGTCAGGGCTGGCAGCACAGGTTCAATAGTCAAGAACAGGATGAGGTCAGGAACAGGGAAGGACGAGTCATGGAACAAGTCAAGGTAAAACACACAAATCAAGCAGTGTACAGAAGATACCTTGGCAGAAACCTAATTGCTCAGCCTGGTTGTGGCAGGTAAAACAGCCTTTTGTACCAGCAGGCTAGGCTAGAGATGATTTACTGGCACAAAATTTTAGCACTTTAAGAATCAGGATTGGCGAGTGCATGATAACAACCTATAGGCAGATCCAAAAGGAGCTTCATGAAGTGTACATGCACAGTATCATGCAGGAACAGGGAACGGGCAGAATGTAGAAAGATTATGGCTGCCATGCCTGCTGAGAGATGTAGCACACTGGTGGGTGCAAACTTCTAGCAATACACACTGGAAAAGTCTATTTCTCCTGCCACACCCAGGCTGATAATTTAGGTTCTTAGCTTGCTAGAGCCCCTGCAATGGTAATTTCCATGTACTGCTTTATTTATCGGTGTTTGACCTTGACTTGTTTGCTGCCTTGTCCTTGCCTGCACTGACCTCAACCTGTTCCTGACTATAATGCCTGTGCTGTCAGCCCTGACCTCAGCTTGTTTTTATACCCTGCTGTTGTGCGATACCTTTGTGCACTCCACTGCCTGGTCAGATCTCTATACTGTCCATTCATATACTTGTACATTGTTATTAGGTCACCCCTAAGCCGTATTTCTCCAAATGAAATAACCCCAAGTTTAATAACCAGTTTTCCTTCCTCTGCACCGTGCTAGTACAGCTATGTCGTTCCTATACACTGGTGTCTAAACTTGTACACAGTATTCTACATGCGCCCTGACCAGTGATTTGCATAGAGACACAATGTTATCCTCTATTCCTCTCTTGATGCAGCCCATGATTTTATTTGCCTTGGCAGCAGCTGCCTGGCACTAGTGCCTATAATGAAGTTTGCTGTCCTCCAGTACCCCCAGTCTTTTCGGTGGCAGTGTTACCCAGTGTTTTATTATTTAATACATAAATGTAGAATTTGCTTCCACAGCCCAGGTGCAGGATTTTACATTTATACACATTAAAATTCATTTGCCGTTTCATTGGCCAAGTTTCAGCTTTCCCAGATCCCTCAGTAATATGACAATCTCCTCCTTTCTGGTGACTCCAGAGCTTAGTATCATCTGCAAACTCTCGGTGTGCACCCCATGCAAGGTCAGTAATAAAAATCAGAACCTTTCAGACACATTGCAGCGATTGCTTTGAAAAAAGAATATGAAAATATTTTGATAGGCAAACAAAAATTTTCTCTAGCTCCACCTTTTGGAAGGGAGCTCTGAGTAAGATTTCCTTTTGAATGATGCCCTGCAAAAGCAGTCTATTTAAAGAGACATGTACCCATTGTGACCCACATCTATGACCTCTCACCTAGCCCGAACCCTGCTTTGCACCGATGAGGGGAAATAATCCTGAAATGGCTGTCTGCAGACGGGTCTCTCATCCTTTTTGTAAGGGATATTTAGATCATATCATTAGGTTCCTAGAAAATCAGGCATTGATTAATAATAATAATAATAATAATAATAATAATAATAATAATAATATTTATTTATATAGCAACATTAATTCCATGGTGCTCTGTACATTATTATATTAATTTCATGGTGCTCTGTACATTATTATATTAATTCCATGGTGCTGTACATTATTATATTAATCCCATGGTGCTCTGTACATTATTATATTAATTCCATGGTGCTCTGTACATTATTATATTAATTCCATGGTGCTCTGTACATTATTATATTAATTCCATGGTGCTCTGTACATTATTATATTAATTTCATGGTGCTCTGTACATTATTATATTAATTCCATGGTGCTGTACATTATTATATTAATCCCATGGTGCTCTGTATATTATTATATTAATTCCATGGTGCTCTGTACATTATTATATTAATTCCATGGTGCTCTGTACATTATTATATTAATTCTATGGTGCTCTGTACATTATTATATTAATTCCATGGTGCTTTACATTTGAGGGTTTACATACGGTACACAAAATATACAAAACAAATGTAATACTAACAGTGATCACTGGCGCAGTGGGATAGAGGGCCCTGCCCACAAGGGATTACAATCTATGAGGGAAGAGGGATAGAGACAGAAGGTGGGGGAGAGTCTGTACAGATGGTGGTGTGGACCTTCTTTCCAAAAGGTGGTGCTAGAGCAAGTTTTACCTTTTACACCAAGGAGAATTTATTTGCATATTCCTTTCCCAGAATTCTTGACAGAGCATGTACAGTCTGTCATTATAAGGTAGCTTGCAAAGAGAATCTCCTTAAGGGTGAAAAGTGTCCATTCTGACCCATGGCCTGAAATCTAATAACATGATTATTTGTCCCAAAGTTTTGATTCAAGCTAAACTTTTGCGAACTGAATCAGGACTGCTATTATTAAACTCCGGAGTCTCTTTCGACTGCAGATTAATAGTGAGACCCAGGGGTGGTGCGAAAACAGTACAAAACACTCACCTCTCCTTGGTTCTGATGCAGTGTCCAGTTTTGGCCCTCGTCCTCTTTGGGCTACTTCTGGCCCCCTGAAAGGGCTGCCGGGGACATCATGGGCACCATTCACTGCCCTCAGCAGTCACGTGTGGTACGCTGATATCAAGACACTGGTGATGTCACCCAGAAGGCCGAAGGAGGCCAGAAGAGGACTGCAATGGAGCATCAGATGCTATATGGGAGCCTGGGGGTATTCACTTATATTCTGGGGTCTCTTCATACCCCTGAGCATAATAATAGAGATTAGTAAGTATTGAACACCAAAATTTTGGTGTTCAGCTGAACCGGAAATATTTGAAAAATTTGTAATGAATCCTGCTTCTTATGAATCAATTCACACATCACAAAATATGATATCCAAGAAGAATGAAAAGAGGAGGGCGGGTGGCCTTAAAGTTACAGACACTGTAATTTATTTCCAAAAATTATCACAACCCTGCTAGTGGAAAAAGTGGCAAGTGTTGCTGAACATGGTGCGCACTGCATAGAAAATGACTACTGGTGCACCATTTGGCGGTATTAGTAAGTAATAGCCTGGTGATATACGAGGAGCAACAATGTTTAATCGAGATGTATAAAAAGATATGAGAGATGTAAATTTTATTGGGAACAGTCGGTTGATAAACCATCATATAAATACATTGACGGAGCGGCTGCGCCATAAGAAGCAGCCTTTATAATGCTGAATTACACCAGGCAGTGAAGTAGTTAAGAAAGTCTCCAAAAATATATTTTGGATGCAGGCAGGCGGCAGAAAGCTGGCACTCATCTCCTCTCTGCCTGCTGCAGCTTTGTGTGATTGCAGACATGCTCTAACAATAGTAATATGACACATTTCAAATTAAGGTTATGCAAGAAGATGGCCGCCCGGGGAGTATTGCGCAGGAGTGTCACGAAACAAGGCGATGTATTTGCACACGTCTTGCCACAGGTACCGCGTTTCATTACAATGTATCAATCTCATCCTGAGGAAAACAAAAGAGGAAAAATGAGAAGAAGTTTAGTTTGTTTTCTTCTAATTCTTTCTCGTATTTTTTTTTTTTTTATTCTCCAAGTTATCACCGACCGAAAAACTAAAAATACAAAAATAACAAAGAACATTGAATGAAAAATATCAGTCTGACTAACTAAGTGCTGTCATAAAAGGTAACTCCGCCCACTGTGGTCATGGACCCTGCCCAGTTGTACATATATAATTATATATAGGAGATACCCAGGTTATACCAGCTGTACATATATAATTATATACAGAAGATACCCAGGTTATACCAGCTGTACATATAGAGTTATATACAGGAGATACCCAGGTTATACCAGTTGTACATATATAATTATATACAGTATATACCCAGGTTATACCAGCTGTACATATATAATTATATACAGGATATACCCAGGTTATACCGGCTGTACATATATAATTATATACAGGAGATACCCAGGTTATACCAGCTGTACATATATAATTATATACAGAAGATACCCAGGTTATATCAGCTGTACATATAGAGTTATATACAGGAGATACCCAGGTTATACCAGCTGTACATATATCATTATATACAGGAGATACTCAGGTTATACCAGCTGTACATATAGAATTATATACAGGAGATACCCAGGTTATACCAACTGTACATATAGAATTATATACAGGAGATACCCAGGTTATACCACTGTACATATAGAATTATATACAGGAGATACCCAGGTTATACCAAGTGTACATATAGAGTTATATACAGGAGATACCCAGGTTATACCAGCTGTACATATATCATTATATACAGGAGATACCCAGGTTATACCAGCTGTACATATAGAATTATATACAGGAGATACCCAGGTTATACCAGCTGTACATATAGAATTATATACAGGAGATACCCAGGTTATACCAGCTGTACATATATAATTATATACAGGAGATACCCAGGTTATACCGGCTGTACATACATAATTATATACAGGAGACACCCAGGTTATACCAGCTGTACATATATAATTATATACAGGAGATACCCAGGTTATACCAGCTGTACATATATAATTATATACAGGAGATACCCAGGTTATACCAACTGTACATATATAATTATATACAGGAGATACCCAGGTTATACCGGCTGTACATATATAATTATATACAGGAGATACCCAGGTTATACCAGCTGTACATATATAATTATATACAGGAGATACCCAGGTTATACCGGCTGTACATATATAATTATATACAGGAGATACCCAGGTTATACCAGCTGTACATATATAATTATATACAGGAGATACCCAGGTTATACCGGCTGTACATATAGAATTATATACAGGAGATACCCGGGTTATACCAGCTGTACATATAGAATTATATACAGGAGATACCCAGGTTATACCAGCTGTACATATAGAATTATATACAGGAGATACTCAGGTTATACCAGCTGTACATATATAATTATATGCAGGAGATACCCAGGTTATACCGGCTGTACATATAGAATTATATACAGGAGATACCCGGGTTATACCAGCTGTACATATAGAATTATATACAGGAGATACCCGGGTTATACCAGCTGTACATATAGAATTATATACAGGAGATACCCAGGTTATACCAGCTGTACATATATAATTATATACAGGAGATACCCAGGTTATACCGGCTGTACATATATAATTATATACAGGAGATACCCAGGTTATACCAGCTGTACATATAGAATTATATACAGGAGATACCCAGGTTATACCGGCTGTACATATAGAATTATATACAGGATATACCCAGGTTATACCAGCAGAATACATATGGTTACATTTTATTAGATGCCCAGATAATAAGCCATAAGAACTCGACTGTAATAGTTAATATTTTCTTGGATATATTGTGACTGAGCATCACCAGATTCAGCTGCTCGTGCTTTGTATCTGTCAGGCAGGAAACCTCTCCGGTCCTCTACATCTGTTAGGTTTTATGTTGATGTGGAATGAAGCAGTGAATATTAGTGCGCTGCAATCCGCAGTCACAGCTACCAGCCGCCCTCCCGCATCAAAACAACCAGAGCCGTATGAATCACTGACCTGCGGCTTATCACTTCCTAATTGAACATGTTGATGCTCCGGCCAAATGTTCATCAAAACCCAAAGAGAAATCATCAGAGTTTTACTGGAGTTTTGAAAAACTTCCATTCAAATATCTGTCCAAACAATAAAAGAGCAGAAACATGTTCAGACATAGCAGTGTAATAAACTATACAATAAAAATCATACAAGATATCATAAAATATGCTTTACTGCCCTACCCACCAATATTATAGTAGTTGTATTCTTGTACATAGGGGGCAGTATTATAGTAGTTATATTCTTGTACATAGGAGCAGTATTATAGTAGTTATATTCTTGTACATAGGAGTAGTATTATAGTAGTTATATTCTTGTACATAGGGGGCAGTATTATAGTAGTTATATTCTTGTACATAGGAGTAGTATTATAGTAGTTATATTCTTGTACATAGGAGGTAGTATTATAGTAGTTATATTCTTGTACATAGGAGTAGTATTATAGTAGTTATATTCTTGTATATAGGAGGTAGTATTATAGTAGTTATATTCTTGTACATAGGAGTAGTATTATAGTAGTTATATTCTTGTACATAGGAGGTAGTATTATAGTAGTTATATTCTTGTACATAGGAGTAGTATTATAGTAGTTATATTCTTGTACATAGGAGGTAGTATTATAGTAGTTATATTCTTGTACATAGGAGCAGTATTATAGTAGTTATATTCTTGTACATAGGAGCAGTATTATAGTAGTTATATTCTTGTACATAGGAGTAGTATTATAGTAGTTATATTCTTGTACATAGGAGCAGTATTATAGTAGTTATATTCTTGTACATAGGAGGTAGTATTATAGTAGTTATATTCTTGTACATAGGAGTAGTGTTATAGTAGTTCTATTCTTGTACATAGGAGCAGTATTATAGTAGTTATATTCTTGTACATAGGAGCAGTATTATAGTAGTTATATTCTTGTACATAGGAGCAGTATTATAGTAGTTATATTCTTGTACATAGGGGTAGTATTATAGTAGTTATATTCTTGTACATAGGAGTAGTATTATAGTAGTTCTATTCTTGTACATAGGAGCAGTATTATAGTAGTTATATTCTTGTACATAGGAGGTAGTATTATAGTAGTTATATTCTTGTACATAGGAGCAGTATTATAGTAGTTATATTCTTGTACATAGGGGCAGTATTATAGTAGTTATACTCTTGTACATAGGAGCAGTATTATAGTAGTTATATTCTTGTACATAGGAGCAGTATTATAGTAGTCATATTCTTGTACATAGGGGTAGTATTATAGTAGTTATATTCTTGTACATAGGAGTAGTATTATAGTAGTTATATTCTTGTACATAGGAGCAGTATTATAGTAGTTATATTCTTGTACATAGGGGTAGTATTATAGTAGTTATATTCTTGTACATAGGAGCAGTATTATAGTAGTTATATTCTTGTACATAGGAGCAGTATTATAGTAGTTATTCTTGTACATAGGAGTTAGTATTATAGTAGTTATATTCTTTTACATAGGAGTTAGTATTATAGTAGTTATATTCTTGTGCATAGGAGTAGTATTATAGTAGTTATATTCTTGTACATAGGAGCAGTATTATAGTAGTTATATTCTTGTACATAGGAGCAGTATTATAGTAGTTATATTCTTGTACATAGGGGTAGTATTATAGTAGTTATATTCTTGTACATAGCAGCAGTATTATAGTAGTTATATTCTTGTACATAGGAGCAGTATTATAGTAGTTATATTCTTGTACATAGGAGCAGTATTATAGTAGATATATTCTTGTACATAGGAGCAGTATTATAGTAGTTATATTCTTGTACATAGGAGCAGTATTATAGTAGTTATATTCTTGTACATAGTAGTATTATAGTAGTTATATTCTTGTACATAGGAGGTAGTATTATAGTAGTTATATTCTTGTACATAGGAGCAGTATTATAGTAGTTATATCCTTGTACATAGGAGCAGTATTATAGTAGTTATATTCTTGTACATAGGAGCAGTATTATAGTAGTTATATTCTTGTACATAGGAGGTAGTATTATAGTAGTTATATTCTTGTACATAGGAGTAGTATTATAGTAGTTATATTCTTGTACATAGGAGCAGTATTATAGTAGTTATATTCTTGTACATAGGAGCAGTATTATAGTAGTTATATTCTTGTACATAGGGGGCAGTATTATAGTAGTTATATTCTTGTACATAGGAGGTAGTATTATAGTAGTTATATTCTTGTACATAGGGGGCAGTATTATAGTAGTTATATTCTTGTACATAGGAGCAGTATTATAGTAGTTATATTCTTGTACATAGGGGGCAGTATTATAGTAGTTATATTCTTGTACATAGGAGGTAGTATTATAGTAGTTATATTCTTGTACATAGGAGCAGTATTATAGTAGTTATATTCTTGTACATAGGAGCAGTATTATAGTAGTTATATTCTTGTACATAGGAGCAGTATTATAGTAGTTATATTCTTGTACATAGGAGGTAGTATTATAGTAGTTATATTCTTGTACATAGGAGCAGTATTATAGTAGTTATATTCTTGTACATAGGGGGCAGTATTATAGTAGTTCTATTCTTGTACATAGGAGTAGTATTATAGTAGTTATATTCTTGTACATAGGAGCAGTATTATAGTAGTTATATTCTTGTACATAGGAGCAGTATTATAGTAGTTATATTCTTGTACATAGGAGCAGTATTATAGTAGTTATATTCTTGTACATAGGGGTAGTATTATAATAGTTATATTCTTGTATATAGGAGCAGTATTATAGTAGTTATATTCTTGTACATAGGAGCAGTATTATAGTAGTTATATTCTTGTACATAGGAGCAGTATTATAGTAGTTATATTCTTGTACATAGGGGTAGTATTATAGTAGTTATATTCTTTTACATAGGAGCAGTATTATAGTAGTTATATTCTTGTACATAGGAGCAGTATTATAGTAGTTATTCTTGTACATAGGAGTTAGTATTATAGTAGTTATATTCTTTTACATAGGAGTTAGTATTATAGTAGTTATATTCTTTTGCATAGGAGTAGTATTATAGTAGTTATATTCTTGTACATAGGAGCAGTATTATAGTAGTTATATTCTTGTACATAGGAGCAGTATTATAGTAGTTATATTCTTGTACATAGGGGTAGTATTATAGTAGTTATATTCTTATACATAGGAGCAGTATTATAGTAGTTATATTCTTGTACATAGGAGCAGTATTATAGTAGTTATATTCTTGTACATAGGAGCAGTATTATAGTAGTTATATTCTTGTACATAGGAGCAGTATTATAGTAGTTATATTCTTGTACATAGGAGCAGTATTATAGTAGTTATATTCTTGTACATAGTAGTATTATAGTAGTTATATTCTTGTACATAGGAGCAGTATTATAGTAGTTATATTCTTGTACATAGGAGCAGTATTATAGTAGTTATTCTTGTACATAGGAGCAGTATTATAGTAGTTATATTCTTGTACATAGGAGTTAGTATTATAGTAGTTATATTCTTGTGCATAGGAGTAGTATTATAGTAGTTATATTCTTGTACATAGGAGTAGTTTTATAGTAGTTATATTCTTGTACATAGGAGTAGTTTTATAGTAGTTATATTCTTGTACATAGGAGCAGTTTTATAGTAGTTATATTCTTGTACATAGGAGGTAGTATTATAGTAGTTATATTCTTGTACATAGTAGTATTATAGTAGTTATATTCTTGTACATAGGAGGTAGTATTATAGTAGTTATATTCTTGTACATAGGAGCAGTATTATAGTAGTTATATTCTTGTACATAGGAGCAGTATTATAGTAGTTATATTTTTGTACATAGTAGTATTATAGTAGTTATATTCTTGTACATAGGAGGTAGTATTATAGTAGTTATATTCTTGTACATAGGAGCAGTATTATAGTAGTTATATTCTTGTACATAGGAGGTAGTATTATAGTAGTTATATTCTTGTACATAGGAGCAGTATTATAGTAGTTATATTCTTGTACATAGGAGCAGTATTATAGTAGTTATATTCTTGTACATAGGAGCAGTATTATAGTAGTTATATTCTTGTACATAGGAGGTAGTATTATAGTAGTTATATTCTTGTACATAGGAGCAGTATTATAGTAGTTATATTCTTGTACATAGGGGGCAGTATTATAGTAGTTCTATTCTTGTACATAGGAGTAGTATTATAGTAGTTATATTCTTGTACATAGGAGCAGTATTATAGTAGTTATATTCTTGTACATAGGGGTAGTATTATAGTAGTTATATTCTTGTATATAGGAGCAGTATTATAGTAGTTATATTCTTGTACATAGGAGCAGTATTATAGTAGTTCTATTCTTGAAAAATAGGAGCAGTATTATAGTAGTTATATTCTTGTACATAGGGGTAGTATTATAGTAGTTATATTCTTGTACATAGGAGCAGTATTATAGTAGTTATTCTTGTACATAGGAGGTAGTATTATAGTAGTTATATTCTTGTACATAGGAGTAGTATTATAGTAGTTATATTCTTGTACATAGGAGCAGTATTATAGTAGTTATATTCTTGTACATAGGAGCAGTATTATAGTAGTTCTATTCTTGTACATAGGAGTAGTATTATAGTAGTTATATTCTTGTACATAGGAGCAGTATTATAGTAGTTATATTCTTGTACATAGGAGCAGTATTATAGTAGTTATATTATTGTACATAGGAGCAGTATTATAGTAGTTATATTCTTGTACATAGGGGTAGTATTATAATAGTTATATTCTTGTATATAGGAGCAGTATTATAGTAGTTATATTCTTGTACATAGGAGCAGTATTATAGTAGTTATATTCTTGTACATAGGAGCAGTATTATAGTAGTTATATTCTTGTACATAGGGGTAGTATTATAGTAGTTATATTCTTTTACATAGGAGCAGTATTATAGTAGTTATATTCTTGTACATAGGAGCAGTATTATAGTAGTTATTCTTGTACATAGGAGTTAGTATTATAGTAGTTATATTCTTTTACATAGGAGTTAGTATTATAGTAGTTATATTCTTTTGCATAGGAGTAGTATTATAGTAGTTATATTCTTGTACATAGGAGCAGTATTATAGTAGTTATATTCTTGTACATAGGAGCAGTATTATAGTAGTTATATTCTTGTACATAGGGGTAGTATTATAATAGTTATATTCTTGTATATAGGAGCAGTATTATAGTAGTTATATTCTTGTACATAGGAGCAGTATTATAGTAGTTATATTCTTGTACATAGGAGCAGTATTATAGTAGTTATATTCTTGTACATAGGGGTAGTATTATAGTAGTTATATTCTTTTACATAGGAGCAGTATTATAGTAGTTATATTCTTGTACATAGGAGCAGTATTATAGTAGTTATTCTTGTACATAGGAGTTAGTATTATAGTAGTTATATTCTTTTACATAGGAGTTAGTATTATAGTAGTTATATTCTTTTGCATAGGAGTAGTATTATAGTAGTTATATTCTTGTACATAGGAGCAGTATTATAGTAGTTATATTCTTGTACATAGGAGCAGTATTATAGTAGTTATATTCTTGTACATAGGAGCAGTATTATAGTAGTTATATTCTTGTACATAGGAGCAGTATTATAGTAGTTATATTCTTGTACATAGGAGCAGTATTATAGTAGTTATATTCTTGTAAATAGTAGTATTATAGTAGTTATATTCTTGTACATAGGAGCAGTATTATAGTAGTTATATTCTTGTACATAGGAGCAGTATTATAGTAGTTATTATTGTACATAGGAGCAGTATTATAGTAGTTATATTCTTGTACATAGGAGTAGTTTTATAGTAGTTATATTCTTGTACATAGGAGTAGTTTTATAGTAGTTATATTCTTGTACATAGGAGCAGTTTTATAGTAGTTATATTCTTGTACATAGGAGGTAGTATTATAGTAGTTATATTCTTGTACATAGTAGTATTATAGTAGTTATATTCTTGTACATAGGAGGTAGTATTATAGTAGTTATATTCTTGTACATAGGAGCAGTATTGTAGTTATATTCTTGTACATAGGAGCAGTATTATAGTAGTTATATTTTTGTACATAGTAGTATTATAGTAGTTATATTCTTGTACATAGGAGGTAGTATTATAGTAGTTATATTCTTGTACATAGGAGCAGTATTATAGTAGTTATATTCTTGTACATAGGAGGTAGTATTATAGTAGTTATATTCTTGTACATAGGAGCAGTATTATAGTAGTTATATTCTTGTACATAGGAGCAGTATTATAGTAGTTATATTCTTGTACATAGGAGCAGTATTATAGTAGTTATATTCTTGTACATAGGAGGTAGTATTATAGTAGTTATATTCTTGTACATAGGAGCAGTATTATAGTAGTTATATTCTTGTACATAGGGGGCAGTATTATAGTAGTTCTATTCTTGTACATAGGAGTAGTATTATAGTAGTTATATTCTTGTACATAGGAGCAGTATTATAGTAGTATATTCTTGTACATAGGAGCAGTATTATAGTAGTTATTCTTGTACATAGGAGTTAGTATTATAGTAGTTATATTCTTGTACATAGGAGGTAGTATTATAGTAGTTATATTCTTGTACATAGGAGTAGTATTATAGTAGTTATATTCTTGTACATAGGAGCAGTATTATAGTAGTTATATTCTTGTACATAGGAGCAGTATTATAGTAGTTATATTCTTGTACATAGGGGTAGTATTATAGTAGTTATATTCTTGTACATAGCAGCAGTATTATAGTAGTTATATTCTTGTACATAGGAGCAGTATTATAGTAGTTATATTCTTGTACATAGGAGCAGTATTATAGTAGTTATATTCTTGTACATAGGAGCAGTATTATAGTAGTTATATTCTTGTACATAGGAGCAGTATTATAGTAGTTATATTCTTGTACATAGTAGTATTATAGTAGTTATATTCTTGTACATAGGAGGTAGTATTATAGTAGTTATATTCTTGTACATAGTAGTATTATAGTAGTTATATTCTTGTACATAGGAGGTAGTATTATAGTAGTTATATTCTTGTACATAGGAGCAGTATTATAGTAGTTATATCCTTGTACATAGGAGCAGTATTATAGCAGTTATATTCTTGTACATAGGAGCAGTATTATAGTAGTTATATTCTTGTACATAGGAGGTAGTATTATAGTAGTATATTCTTGTACATAGGAGTAGTATTATAGTAGTTATATTCTTGTACATAGGAGCAGTATTATAGTAGTTATAGTCTTGTACATAGGAGGTAGTATTATAGTAGTTATATTCTTGTACATAGGAGTAGTATTATAGTAGTTATATTCTTGTACATAGGAGCAGTATTATAGTAGTTATATTCTTGTACATAGGAGCAGTATTATAGTAGTTATATTCTTGTACATAGGGGGCAGTATTATAGTAGTTATATTCTTGTACATAGGAGGTAGTATTATAGTAGTTATATTCTTGTACATAGGGGGCAGTATTATAGTAGTTATATTCTTGTACATAGGAGCAGTATTATAGTAGTTATATTCTTGTACATAGGGGGCAGTATTATAGTAGTTATATTCTTGTACATAGGAGGTAGTAATATAGTAGTTATATTCTTGTACATAGGAGTAGTATTATAGTAGTTATATTCTTGTACATAGGAGCAGTATTATAGTAGTTATATTCTTGTACATAGGAGGTAGTATTATAGTAGTTATATTCTTGTACATAGGAGTAGTATTATAGTAGTTATATTCTTGTACATAGGGGCAGTATTATAGTAGTTATATTCTTGTACATAGGAGCAGTATTATAGTAGTTATATTATTTTCCCTAGTGGCAGTATTATAGTAGGAAAATCCTGTATCATCCCCATTTGCACTTTTTGTGCTGTATTATAATTACATACTGTGTGGTTACATTGTGTGATGTTGTCAGCATTGTTGTCATGCTCTGGTTTTGTGAAGTATCTGCTTTATATTATTTGTGCTGTTTGTTATGGGATATGGCACTCCTCTGTTCTGGTGATAGGATTGTGATTGCTGGGATTTGTACTGTACAATACGAAGCCTCTGACAGCAGTATAATTATGTTTTTCAGGATGTTCAGAGTTTTTTATATACAACCTCAGCACAGTTGAAAGGATATTACTTTTACTATCAAACATCTTTTTCTGAAATTAAACTTTTATATGAAAGAATTGACGGGTGAGGAGTCCTGGGTGGGTAATTCCAATAAAGAAAAAAGCACAGAAATAACAGGGTCCGTAGTTACTGATGTCTCTATGTAATTGTGGTGTTCTTATGGATTGTCATATGTGCAGTGTGAAGAGTTTTCACTTGATAAGAGTTATTCTTTAGAGGATGCAGAGAGATGGCTCCTAGTTACTTTTTGGTTGGTAATGGTTCATTGAACATGATATAGGAGTTGGCAAACTGAAGGAACTCACAGTCACCCTCTCCTACACGTCCCTTCCAGAGCGCATCACCATTGGACTATAAATATAGCACACAACATTGTAAATCTGCACCTTTGTGTTTCAATGAATGAGAACATGTCTGGTTACATTCAGAGGTAGTAGCCATGTGCATACAGTAGCTAGTCCTGCTCTCAGCTGAGAAGTGGGGATAATTGTATCCAGACTAGACAATGCTCTGTGAGCTCAACGGCCTGGACTACAGAATGATACATTGTAGCAAACTAGTACATAGCTAGTCCTGCTCTCGAGTGTAAACAGTTGTATCCATCTAGATAATGCTCTGAGAGATAAACAACCTGGACCACAGCCTGGTAGATTGTATCAAATGAATACATATCTAGTCCTTCTCTCAGCTGAGAAGTGGAGACAATTGTATCCATCCTAGACAGTAGGACAATACATTGAATCCTTTGCTCTTCCTTAGTTACATGTACTCATCACATAGACGTTCTTCTGAATCCTTTATCAGTTTACCCATTATTGGTGCCCTCCCTTCTATAGAGGTGGCGACCCTCCTCGTGGTCTAGACAGGAGGCACGTCCACCCCCAAGCTTGTCCTCCTTTGCTTATTATACTGATGGGGGATCTTCATTTGGACTCCTATATCCATTGTCTCAATTCTTAGCAAACCCTGTGCCAGGAATGACACTCCTGGAGACGTTGAGGCAGAGTCCGGAGGTTTTGCTCGATGATTTCCTTCTAATGGTAAGTCTGTTCCTTGTCTTGCCAGTCGGCAGTGATTGGTTAAGAAGTAGACCGGAGGGTGTGATAAGGAGTCAGCCGAGCAGTTAGGACTCCTCTCGCCAGCTGTTCTTCTTGCTAACAACAATCCTGTCCAACACGCTTATGTTAATACTCTGTTTACTGGCATCATATTGATGGCTCCGGCGCAGGAGAAGTTCATTTCTGGGTCTGTAGAACAAAGCTGGGAGCAGCTGGATGACTTTATTACATGGAGCGGATCTTGTGGACAACCAATTTCTTTCCTCATTTGCAACTTTTTGCATAAAAAAATTACAATTAATATTTATTATATTTCAATGTCCTTCTGACAAAATACAAATTCTTCTCGTGGAGATCGATCTGGGAAAAATCTGTAACTAGCTCTCTCCCAGAAGGAAGAAAACAGTAACAGAGGCGGAACTTGAAATTCCTGGGTCACAATGCAAAATCTGCCACCTCTGCACCCCTTATAACTACACCCCTGATAGTGGCCATGGCTGAGGTCAAAGTCAATGAAAATAAGGACACCATACATGTCGGGATGTCAGCAACAGGGCATCATGAGAGATTGTGGACTTAAAGGGGTTGGGCCACCTTGTGAATGGTCTTGCCTTGCCAAGGTCCTTGGCACACCTGCGATCAACCTTCTTACCTCCCAGTCACATGCCATGAGTGGCCCGGGTTCATAGGATAATATGAAACGAGCTTTATAAATTTTATATATTTATTAACCAAATTGGGTCAGTACTAGGCACTAACATACACACAAATACATATCAATGGATTATCAAGCAAATACAGGTAAAAGCAAAATAAAGTACAGAAAATAAAATGGGAATAAAAGAGAAAAGTATTACCCAGACTGTGTTTGTAGTCTGTTTCTCTAGGCCTCAGCAGTTTTGGCCTAGGGCGCCTCCTCAAGCAAGTTACAGAGTAGCTAACCCCTAGCTGCCTCCTTCCTGAGTGACAAAGAATCTTCCTCTCAGTATAAGGCTAGTGTCCAGCCACACCTCCCCTCCAGGCAGCCACCCTCCTCTCAACCCACTGCAGGACCTGAGGAAAGTTGGATGTTTTCCTATCTGGGGAAAGAAATGTGTCTGGGGTTGAGCTGAGGGTCATTAGCCCTTTCTCTCTCCTTTGGCATCTGTTGTCCAAGGGTAATAAACTGGCTGGCCAGAAGGCAATCTCCCATGGTATACACATAAAACCACTGAAGCGAATTGACCACCAATGTAAACACAGCTTAAACCCAACATTCCTACACCACAATATGAGAAAGCAGCAATACAAGAAATACATAACTGGGGGTCTCTTCATCACACACCTACTTATATGGTGGATAAGGAATAAGTGTCTGTAATGGGACAACCCCTTCAAAGTTAATGTGTCACCAAAAATGACCTAAAAAGTAAAAGTATTTATGTTAAACATATTTTTTGATTTTTTTTAATCAAAATCTATATTTTCAAAATGTATTATATACCCTGCAATTTTCACTCTGGCCACTAAGCCTAATATTAGACTGACACTTGCAATTACAATAGAAGAAAACACCTTTACTGTATAGATAACCCACTATTTCACTATCTATGACCCCCAATTTTGAGGTTTGGTGGAGATCTCAGTAGTCAGACCCCTACAGATCAAATATTTATCCTATGGATAGAGAAAAAAAAAAATACCTTTTGTAGTATAACATATTTCTTGTCTTCTTCTGTCAAGTAGTAAAAAACTCTCTTCAGCTGACAACCAGTTTGGCCACCATTAGTTTCCACAGGTTGTCAGCCAGCTTTCTTAAAAGTCTAAATAGCAAACCTGTCTAATAATGCAGCAGTGATGGCTGTATCACCGCACATGTACCCCGATGTGTTGCTCAGGAGTCTGAAAGTTTTGGGGACAACTCCTATGGGAAAAGTAATATGGCAGCCATATTGACTTTCCCATAACATATAGTGAAGAACAGCTGAAAATAATACTGCTAGCAGAGGATGAGTCCGGATCTGGAGATGTCGTACATAGGTGCTCACAGACTATCTGGCTGTCCCTTTAAGTTTGTGCCCCCCCCACCCCATTTGCATTTTGTATTATTTTCGGCTACATCTAGGGGTGTCGCGGGTCTGATTTAATTAGAAATCTGTTATCAGGAAGTCGGAATAATAATCTTCTCGCTAAGAGCGGATCCTGAAGTGTCTACGGGCCAGGTAATATATTCCGGTGTTATCTCAGGTCACGATGATGTTCCAGAATATAATGAAACATTTGAGAGAGAGAAATCAAAGAGGAGAGACAGCGATCTGGGGCTCCTTATAAGTGGATATTGATGAGGGGAGCGATGGGAGATTTACAATAAAAGGCCCTTATCCTGCGGTGAATCTGTATTGTGCTGGAACAGGTACAGGCTTTGTAGGGATGGGCGGAGGGGGATATATTGCCGGAGGTGCACAGAATAAATCAAAGGCGACGCTTTTATGTTTTGAGGCTCCAGTAAGACCTGACAATGAGTGATGCGCTCAACTCTGGTCATTGGACTTCAGAACTTCAGTAATTGCTCTTAAGAAAAGGCCGGAAAGACGGAGAGATGTGATGTCAGGCTGGAAGGATTACAGCCAGGTAATAAAGGGTAGGTAAGGACGGTACGTCAGGCTGTCAGGGAACACCGAGCACAAGAACACGTAGCAAACATTTCTTACTTTATCTACTTCTTACAAAAGTCTGGCCCCATCATTTTTCCTGCTGGCTATATAGACAGGAAAAGACTAGGATGAAGGACTTGGCTCAAGATGAACCCAGTTGATAAGTCTTCTCTCTGTAATGACTTGGCCAAGAGTTCTCAGCCTTGTTGGAAGAATCCGTATAGGATGGACTAGTTGGTGATCCTTATTTTACAGCACTGGCTTTCGATGGGATGGCTTCTACTTCTGACAACTTAGTCTACTGAAGGCTTTTCTAGTAAAATTAGGAGGCTTCTATATAGGATGGCTTAGATGGAAGGATTCTGAAGTAGTGACTAAGACTCTGTTCACATGAACAAGTTTCATGACTGAGGGCTGTCTGTGAAAATGTACAGAACATGATCTACTTTTTGACAGATTGGAAACCTGACTCAACTTTTTCATTAAAAGTCAATGGGCCTCTTAAAAAGTCAGTCGGACGTTCCAGCGCCAGAATGGAAATCTACACCAGTTAGGAACTTTCATAGATTTCCATTATAACCCATGACAGAATACTGGTATGAATTATAATGAATCTGTTGGGCCGAGGCATCCCCACTCCAGCCCGCCCAGCTCCCTGCTCTGACAACATTAGCACAATGTGGTGAACAAGGTGTGGAACAAGGGTTGTGCCGGACATTTGGCTACATTTGTATGCCAGGCTGCTTCTGATTTCCAAGCTTCAATTCTAAGAGTCAGTTTGGAAGGCGTCAGCTGGTGAAGCATAGTTGGTAAATTCTACTAATTCCCTAATTCAAAGGCTTCTTCTTGAGACAACTGCTTTGGGTCAACCAGTTGGAAAACTTCTCTTACAATAGTCAAGCTGTAAGTCCTCTGCTTGTGGTCACCTGCTTGAGTAGGCTTCTGCTTGCACTGAACTTGTGAAGGTCTACTTGGAAGACTTCTGAAGATATTGACCTGGTTAGCAAGGCTTTAGCTTAAGAGGTCCTAGTTTAAAAGTATTGGATTTTGGTGGCCCAGTCGGAAGGTTTCTGTTTGGGTCATCTACAACACTAGTGACTCTGCACCTTCTTCTGATGGCCTCACACAATGGCTTCTCATTGCAATTACTTACAATGGTTAAAAGACTTCCTCTTGTGGTGACCCAAACCTCTGCTTATGAAATTCCAGTTTTAAGTCCAGACTACAACTTACACCACCTAGTTGTATGGTCTTTGTCTGAGATGATCTTGTGTGAAACCTGGTGATAACCTAGTTGCAAGTTCTCTGCTTGCTCTTGACTTGGAAGATGTTGGGCGTCTATTCCTTAGCACGTTGAATTTCTTTGCAAATAATAATTGTCTACAGTCAACGTGACCAAGATGTACCACATGGAAATTATGGAAATTACTAATTGAATCCGCATTACATCTTTTGCCATCGAAAACCATAAGACATCATGATATTACCACAAAATTCTACACAATGACACTTTTCATGAATCTGGAATTGGTGGCCAGTTGGTTGCCAGGTAAGTAGACCATTGGAGGTAACTTCAGTCATAGAAGGGTTCTTTCAGATGCCAGCGAGACCACATGCAAAGATGGTATTGCTTCGTAAAATCGAATAGAAACAGTAGCAGAGCAGATGAAACCAGGATAGTAAGAAATGGCAAGAAAAGTCCACGAGTCACGTCTTGTGTCAAGTCTTTTAATATTCTATTCAGCCTTCCCGGAGTCTTACAAATGTGGAATTTGCAAAGGTGCCAAATACTAATGGGAGCCATTAAGGTGTCCATAGACCTTGACTGGCATGAAGGTCTAATGTCCCCCCCCCCACTCCTCTGTCATTCTGAATCACTGTTCACTGCACTTCATATTTTACATTCATGAACCAGGAGGCTCTGGATGCAGCCCTGATGCACAAACTCCACATGCAGAGTTTTTTGGAATTCCCACTGAAGTTTAGCAGTCACGTACAACGCTCCATGTTTTCATATCTGACAATGCCAAGTGTACCCCAATATTTGTACACTAATGCCAAGCCATGTAGATACTCTTTCGCTCTTTGTCCAAAATGATGGCCAATGCTGGTATCGGGGTATATCCTCCTCCCCTTATAATGAGATGTGAAGGCTAAAAAGCAGATTTGTGTGCATACTGCCAAAGCTAGCCATATCCACCTGTGCTGGAGCGCACCTCACCTGCGCTACCCCACTGACTGTCTACCTCTGTGCTGCCACATGCTGCCCCATTAATAACATCTAAGGATGAGGGGGACAAATAAAGAAACAAACCACATAGGTAGAGAATATGAGATGAGGTAATGGGGATCAAAACCACCTAGGGCAAATTCAAACCTAAGTGTCGAGTATGCAGACCCCAGATCAAACCCTAAAAACAAAACAAGCCAAGACCAGACTCTTAATATATTCACACCTTACAGCAGACCCCAAAATTATTCCAGATCCCAAATTAGACCCCAACGTTATTACAGACCTCAGACCCAGCTCCCTAAATACATCAGACCCCAGACCTCGCCTTTCCTTATTGTGGTACGTTTCACAGCTGAGGGTTTGTTACAATTGAATCCAGTCTTGATCATCTTCTAAGAGCTAAACAGTCAGGACTCCAGACTGATGCATTGTACCTGCGCTGATACATTGTAACAAACTATCTGAATAAGGTAGATTTACATTGGAATGGATTTGCATTTTAATAGATTCTATCCAGCGTGATATATTCTCATACAGAAGAATAAAAGTCATGGCTAGTGGGAACAATGTCCAAAACCTTCCATCTGAAGCTTCCACATAAATGGCTGGTACATCTACTGTGCACAAACAAGACAAATACCAATTTAACTCTGCTACATCTCCTATAAGCCGAGCTCTGTTTCAATACTTGAAGAAATCCAAGTAGCAAAAAATCCCTATTTAGATAAATGGAAGTGACTTTCGGCATCAGAAATGAATTCCACAAATCTGCAGCATGTTAGACAACATGAGCTCTGCTACATCTATATGATCATTGTATGCCTTCCATCTATGAATGGCCATTCACTTGTATGGAGCACAGAGGGCAGGACAGACAATAACCCGCAGGTTCCTGTAGAAGAATCTCTTGGACGAGGCTCCCGCTCAGGTTTCCACCGGTGACAAGTCAAGAGATTGTTCTATCAAACTAATTACATTTATATTATTGGACTCCACAGCAGAAATATCAGAGGCGACGAGTAAACTAATAATGATCAGACTGCGCTGCCATTTATGAGACGACCGGGACGTCTCTTTGGAGCATCACTTCATAAGTACAAAGACTCCATAGAGATGTCACAGACTTAGTACAATTATATTCTATGTACTGTGTTGGTTCTGGAACCTTATACAGGGCGGTATTACTTTTCCCGATTGTCGGGGGTCTTGGGTCAGAGATTACCACTATTAGTGTTTGTATCTGCACCCTTATATACATTATATTGCAGAGAGAGGAGCCTGCACACAAGAGATGGATATAGATTGGGCTTGGAAAAGTGGGGGACATTGAGGCTAGCAGGGGGGCATTTTATCTGTCATGGGGTTATCAAGCTGTTATGAAGAATATTGTGGCTATGATTGGGGAGTTGTGGTTGCCATGCGCCATTTTATCGTGAAAGGGGGTTATTTGTGGCTTCCTTCTAGGGCATTTTCTAATATGTTATGTAAGACAAGACAATGTGATTCAAAGTGATTTCTCTAATGTAGTCAATCCAAGAGGCTGTTACTTCTACTTTCTCCTTTTTCCTCCTTTTTCAAAGCAATCTGATGGTTTGCAAAAGTCCCCGTGGTAGGACAAAACTCAACTTATAACCTATTTGGGTTGCCTGTATCAAATAAATGAATTAAGCATATTTTGAGCACCAGATTTGCTTTGTCCCACATTGCATACAGAATTGGATCCTATCTGGTCACCAAACCAGTAGACATGAGTTCTAGTATTCATGGGTGCCTTGTGGTTGACATAAGAAGCATGGAAATTTTCCTACAAACATTGTTGCTAGAATAGGGAGCATTTTTATTGTCATGGGGGAGCCCTGTGACTACAATAGGGGCATTGTGGCTTGCATTAACAGCATTGTGGCCAATATACAGGACATCGTGGCTGTTGTGAGGCATACCCTGGGAGGTATGTGGTGTCAAAGCAAAGAACCTGGGCAAAAACTCTGCAGATTTATAGTATATCTGGAAGAAGCCTTAATGCAGGTCTTAGATTCTCCACTGAACAGTGACTAGCAGATAATTCAGGTGACTTTAATAAAATAAATGGGTTGGAATAGAAGATCCAATAACCTGGGGGTGAGGGCATTGTAGAGGTCAATTCTTCTCTTGTAATGGGGCACCAGTGGCCAGGTGGCTGCCATATATAGATGGAATAGCGCCCCCTACTTTAGAATGCAGGTGGATGATCTGATTTCTACTGAAAGTTTCCCTTTAAATATCAAATAAACAGCATAAAGAACTAGGATGAATACAAGCAGGCACACATCTATACTAAACCTGACAAATGTCCAAGCCTATTCACACTGCAGGTGTTTGGAGCAGGATGCAGACTCTTCCAGTAATAACATTTGATGGGAACATCTGTAGATCCTTCTCTAAAAGTAAAACCTCTTCAGGTCTTTGTAGTTACAGAAGAGCGAATCATAAAACCGCAACAAAATTTAACACAAAAGACGTAAAACAAAGACAACAGAGAAACAAAGTATCAATAATCCGATGTTTTCATCACGAGGAGGGCGAAGCATTCTAAAAGAACTAAGTATGGTAAATCTTATACAGGCTTCTCCTTACTGAAGTCTTCGAGGTAACAACAAACCATCGACATCTTAGAAAATACTGAGGTGTTGGTGCCATGTACTGAGTGAAATAGCCAATGTTATCCTTCTACTTGCCTTAGGTGGTGTTCTTCTACTTGGGAGATATAGCACCCTTCATGGTGTTGTCCCAAGGTAGCAAAAATTTGGTCCAGGTTCTACGAACTCATCTACAATGTCTTGGGCTACACCATATAAGTCCTTAAGAAGTTCTCCTTAAAGGGAGTCTTATGGGGAAAAAAAACATTGTTTGATTCAAGTGACCCTAACCTAATCTAAACTGCGGGTGACTTGTTGGGTTCCGGTGACCCAACCTATAAAAAGGATCATAAAGAGGTCCATCATTGCGATTAGAAATTAAGCTGATTTTCTTGTTATTTTCAAAGCATACTACAATAATACTTTTGGAAATAGCCACATGGGGTAATGGAGTCTCATTTTCTGGATACGCCAAGGATCCCAGTGGTTAGACCTACAAATATCAAGCATTTATAGCTCATGCTATGGATACACTAAAAATGATGAATATGCCATCATAAATGGTGTCCCTTATTCCCCCAATAGATAACCCTACAAGAGGGTCGGGGGTGTATTTTCAGTTGTATACATAATATCCAGTTTTTGTTTTAAGTTTTACTAGTTCTCTTTGGCGCTCATGTAAATGTCTAAATACTGATGGCAGCAGCTCTAGCTCTATCTGTATCAGTCACAGCAGAAAACCCCAGCATTATAAAGTGAACTGTAGCCACGTGTAAACCAGGACTTGTCTGAAAGTTTGGGCAGCTGGGGGCGCTCATATTAACGTATCACCAATTCTAAACAGTTCAGACTCTGATCAGAAGGGAATCTTGACCAATTATTAGCCAGGAGAAGGAGGCAGGCTGACATGGAGACCTTGGGTCTTCACCAATCCATTCCTAAGCCATGTCACCATCCCATTCCATAATAATTTCTTGCCCTGTCCCACAATGGGTATCCATGGAGATGTCATACAGTGGCATCTTCAAAACTAAAAATCTAACTGGTTACCCCTGCTTGTGAATAAGATACTGTAGATTTAATCCAACTCAATTTTTAACCTTGAATTCTGCCATCAGTTTTGCTTTTATTAATGATTGCCTAGTATTTGTAGATCGACTGCTTGGTTTTGACCACCTGGCTTGTATTCTGATGATGTCAACTTGCATTATTCTGCCTTGTCGCCTTCTGACTGCTCTTCCGGCTATAACCCTTGGCTTTGTTCTTGACTTTGCCTTTGGTGGCTTGTACCTGCCGCCCATCAGTGACTATTCTGAGGATTGGGATCTGGGAATTAGACTCGGAAAGGTTATACCTCCTTGCAGGGTTAAGGATGGAAAATGGGGAAATTCCTTGGACTTCTCTCCCCAGTTTACGAACTCCAAATCAAAGGGAGCTAAAGGAGATGGGAAAGTAGGCAAAGAGTCCAAGAGACCAGGGATAATTAGTAACTGACTTTTTTGTTGATGTTTTTGAGTTTTTCTGTATGTATCTATCTAATTCCATTGGTGCACTGAAGATCCGAAGCCAATAACTTCAGTTTTTTTTTTTTTTTTACATTTTTGTAGGACATAAATCCGGCTCGCCCTAAATATCCAAATTGCCCAATTTATTCCTATTTGTAATTAATAACGACATTATCCCATTTTTTACGCTAATTTGTGTGCAGCAAAAGTTCTCATCTATCACTGGAGCCTGATCTGCTTATTCAGCCAGTTTCTGCCCCGGTTTATGTGTAACCTTTCTCAGCAAAACCTGGAGGATGAAGTAAAGATGAATTCTCCTTTTTATTATAGAAAAAAAAGTGGGCGAGACCTGCCAAGAAGCCCATAAAGATATTGTAATTTTCCTCCACCCGTTCATCAATCTTTTTTTTTTTTTTTTGGTAAGTGAAACATCCCCTCTCATGCATAACCCAGTCATTTCCTTGTGAACACGAGAAGCCGCTAACTTTTTTATTTTATTTTATTTTTTTTCCTTGGCGCGTGAGCGTCGTCGACGCCAGGGCTGTTTATTGCTACAATAACACTAGAGCTATTTTTCAAATTGAAAATCAGCAGGGCATCTTTAATAGAAGACATAAATTAGCAGGAGACTGGATGGCAGGCTGTCTGTTCTTTTCAGGTTTTTTTTTGTTTGTTTATGATTTGCAAAAGAGTCGAGGATTTGGATGTGGATTACGACTCTGGAGCGGGAGGAAACGTTCATTAGTGGCAATGCAAATGCTGCACACAACTATCCACCTTGGCTCTGGTTATGCCATGACCATGCTGGTCAGACAGAAGGTGAATGTTTGCAAAAATTCAAGGTCATGTTTTGTTTTGTTTTGTTGCTTTCAAATCCAATGGTTAAGTCAAATTCTTTTATTCCAACTATAGGACCGGGTAGACCTCAGACTATTAAATTACTGACTTATTTAAGGTTTAGAAATCAAGTTTTTTATTTTTTTAAGTTTTAAATTTTGTGATTTTAGCTAACTTTTTTAAATTTTCTGCACTTGGTTTTAGCCAATGTCAAAGTAACCGCAGCTCAAAAATTCACTTCTCTGGTGAAAATTGTAGCAAACTGTTACAACTACTCCTTAGATTCCACACTTAAGTTTAGATAGCGCCAAGCTAATCAGACCTCAAAAATTCACAATTTGGTGCTATGATTTTCACCAGAGAAGTAAATTTTTGAGCTGTGATTTCTTTGGCACTGGCTAAACTTGTGGTGCGGAGTCTAAAGAGTAAAGATAAACCAACCAGTTTGTAACAAGCTTGGTATGTGGCAAATTTTCCAAAAAACTCAGTCTCAGCTGAACCCAAGATTTTTGGGTTTGCCACCATGAATCACTATTAGGCTAAGGCCCCACGTTGCGGAAACGCAGCTTTTCTTGTTGCGTTTCTTTTGAGCCAAAACCAGGTGTGGTTTGAACACAAGGTAGAAGTTTTACTGTTTCCTATATATTTCCCATTCCTTGTGAAGCCATTCTTGGCTTTGGCTCAAAAAAACGAAGCAAAATCTGCAACAAAAAAAGCTGTGTTTCCATAACGTGAGGCCTCAGCTTTATTCTCTGGGGTATCATCAGATCCAAGGGTATAATAAGCATAATAAACCCATCACAAGGGGAGCAACAACATCATCAAAGTGCCATGATGTTGGACTGAACCAAAACCGATAGACGAATATTCATAAAATGTATCTCGCAGGCTCCGTCCATCTCTACTAAGGAGTTATCACCAGGAGAGCAATGTGACAAGGATAAGATAAAAGTAGAATCTGAGCCAATAAATTGTATATAATGATGTATTTTTCCAGTTTTCTTTCTTCCCTGCTGTTTTCACTGCATTTTGCCTCATATTATGCAGTTTACTATAAACTTTTAACCTTGACATTGAAACTCACTGAATTTCTTGTAAATCGATAAATCGCACATTGTGAAAGAAAACGTGTTATTCTTTTGTCCATCCTGTTAAGCTTTATACTTGTGCATTTTATGGGTATCATTCAGATGCTCTACAATTGTTTCCTTTATTTCTTTAATAAAATACAAGTTATGAAAAAAAATCCTCAATTTCTCATATTTGTTTTCCATCATTTAACACACACTTAATGAAAATAGAATTGCAAAGAGAAGAAATCAGTATCTGCGCATCTCACCTCTCTATGCCGGCTGAAGGCTTGCTGTTCACCTTGCACAGTCCTAGTGCTAGTGATCAACCCAGGTCCTTGCACAGTATCTACTCCTTAAAGGGATAACACACCCTGGGTATATTTGCACCACACAGTCCTGGTGATTTAGGGCAACTTCCCCCATGAGAAGGAGTCTGAATAAGGTACATTAAGCTGTTTTCCATAGTTTTTCCATATTTCCTATGTTTTATCTGTGTGTTACTAGGCTCTGAAGCTGTTCCGCCTGTCCTGACCTCTGCCTGGTTACCTTTTTGACTCTGGGCCACCTGTCCTAACCTCTCCATGGATTTCAATTGTGCATAAACTCTGCCTGCCCTGACATCGGTTTGTCCACTGAATATGTCTCTTTCTGTCCTTCTTTAGGCTTTTAGGGTTTTTGTTAAAAAGCCTTACCTTGCCAAAATTCTGAGCTAATTGTGGCAAGAACCGTACCAAACAAATTGTATAGACGTGTCCATGGTGTTGTATGAGATGAGAAATCTGCTAATCTCTGGTTTTCCCCGCCTGTAACCTCCACGGATAAAAATCGTCAGGAAATCTCCGAGGGCTGGAAGACACATCCAGGTTAAGATATGTAAGAACTCAATGACATTATTCAGACCTGATCCGAATCCATTGAAACAACCTTCAGTTGTGATTTATCTAAAGAACCATTTCTGTGGCGTTCGCACTGGGTGATGGTTATTTCCTCTTCTGGATTCAGTCACTTTGCATTAGATGCTTTTTGAACTGTAATTTTTTATGGTCTCATTTAAGTTCAATACGGCCAACTCAATTCACAATCAATATAAGACTATAAGTGGCCGCTGCTGTTTGTCCACTATGCTATCCGAAATTGCGCTTCTTGAGGCTCTTGTATCTGAGCTACTCATAGCCTGACACCATATTGTGTATTTCTACTTTACTTACAAGTGCCAGAACACAATAAAATCCGTCCTTGTCAAAACTGCATTAGCGCTATCAGGTCAGGGTTCTAAATTGATGGATTTATTAAGAGGGCACGTCAGTCACAACAAGGTAACTTGCTGAATGGTGGAGGTTCCCACAGTCAAACCCCACAAGAACTTGGGGGTTTTGCACTCCAATTTGAATGGTGCAGCAGGTCAGAAATGTGCCACAAATCCATTCATTTCAATAGGAACTGCCAGATCCAAAGTCCAGCGCTCCTGAGGATAGTGACTGGAGTACTCCTTTAAATAAAACATGTTCTCTTTTTCATATTCTCCCCCCACCCACTAAAAACAAACAAAAAGAAGAAATCTACAATCAAATGAATCTCAAACCTCCATCTCTGCATCACCCCTAAATTATGGAAAGTACCGAACTGTATTTGTCGTAACCAAATGGTCACAAAAAGTTGCCCCTTTCCACAAGATAATAGGTAACTTTCTGATTGATGGGGTCTCAACCCCCCAAATCACGAGAATTAGGGTGTTTTGCATCCCGGTTTGAATGGAATAACAGGTTGTAAAAGCCCAATGCTCCATTTATTTCAGTGGATATGAGGTAACTTGTTATGACTGGAACACCCATTTAATGAAAACATTTGTCTTATTTTTCTAAATTATTCTGCAATAAAGCAAAAAGAATAAAAATGCAACCAAAGGAGAGATCTACTTCCTCCTTCTGATGCATCACCCCTGATTTATGGAATTTCTTTTTCTATCCTTTCTTTTTTTAAAAAGCAGAAGATTAACAAAGGCTCCCTTTCCAAATTGATGGAAAATGGGGGGTACATGTGGTTCCCATTGTAAGACATGACAGGCCATATGGGGTGCAGATGTGGCAGTCACACCTGAACCTCTGTACCTGAGATTCCGAAGCCTATCTGGCACATAAGAAGACAACAGTGTTAATGGCACATGGAAGGTGGGGGCCCTGTTACAGATTTTGCACTGGGGCCCAGTTTTTGGGTGGTAGGAGCAGAAACTGCAAAGTCAGGATGACTAGATAATATCCATGTGCATGAATAGTGATGGACTGTGTCTACGGGCCAACCCTTGATATCCTCAGGTTATAGAGCTACAGAAAGAAATAGCAATGGAGCCCAACAAAGGACGGAACTGTAATGAAAAATCCAAAAAATTGGAGGGGTCCTCGGTATACCTCTGTTATAGTTCCTGGTTCTGTTTATTTTTGATTATGTAGAGAGGTTTTACAATCTGGTGAAGTTTTCTACGCACACGTTGATCATTGGGTATAGTCAAACAGAACTTTAAAGCTGGACTCAAGCGATCACTGCAGAACATCCTCTAAGCCACAAAAATACTCTGAGGTGGAGCCAGAAATGACAAAGGACAAGTCTAGGAGCCACATGGAGGAGGTGACATTTTTTGGTCAGAAATGGTCCCTTCTTCAGATACAAAGACAAAATCCAATCCATCTATAATCCTACCTGATAGAATGACTGAGAGGCTACTGACTCTCTTGAGGCACCGAGGCCTAGGCGCACCAGCTGGGTCTTTTTCAATGAATTTTTTGGACCATTTCACTGCATCACTATTGTTCCTACACTCATTGACACTCATTATCTATGGACAATGATAATTTCAAGTTTCAGAAGATAACGCTACCCCCGGGTGTCATATTTAAGAATAAGCAATGAATGAGGGCAAACTATTGTAAGGGAATACCTTCCATCCACATCTAATCTAATAAAGGGAACCATTTCCCCACTGGAGACCTGGTAAAAGTGTTAGAGCAGTTGCTGCTATTAACATAGATGGAATTTCTAGCTGAACGGCTTCCAAGTTCTTTTAATAAAGACCAATTAGAAAGAACGATCCCTCGCACAATCCTCATGACACATCTTGGGGAAAATGTCATAATGTTTTTCATTTAACACAATATCCGATGCGTTAGATGAAGTATCCAAATCCAGTGCTTGAATACATTTCCCAGATGGATCTCCACTTGTCCGACATATTGTCATTTATCTGTATTATGTTCCATCTCTCCACCATGTAAATGAGTCAGGTGCAGAAAGCGATGGGATCTGATTTGCTAATCAAAAGCTTGAAATGAAAATCCAATTATTGTGACCTTCACAAATATCAGCTTGTCATTATCTTCTCATTTTTTCCCTGTTGGCGCGGTTATGGGTGATTACGTTTATTGTATTGACGTTTACATAAGCGATGGTGCTCACAAGTTCTTCCTCAGATGGGGTGAGAGATGAGCTATGATGCTACTCCTCCAACACCTGGTGGCCATGTGAATGGTGCAACGCCATGATGTTCCAACTTCTCCTGGGCTCTTCAGCTTGCTTTATATCCTCATGACTTTTGCTGCTGTTTCCTTAAAAAGAACCCAAAACTTTTTGGGTTCACCTTGGAAGCATTCTCCACAATTGATTTTTATGCTCTGTGGTCTCTTCAGTACAATAATTAGAGGCAATGGAGGGTGTGTAAAAATTAAAAAGAAACAACCAAACAAAAAAACTCAACTTTTCTAATCTCCACCATTCCAGTCTTCTTCGTGGCAGTCTGTCACGTCTTCCGACCCCCAGTTCATTACTGAGACCCAATCACATATGCTGTATCATCACAGCATGAGGGTTGCCACTGAGGCTTGTGATTGTACCCGTGACCTTGGGGCTGGAAGACATGACAGGTGACCACAAAGAGGGTGCCGCTGCAGAGCTCACGAAAAGTAAGTGTTCTTTCTTAATTTTTACATACCCTCCATTTCTTATACTCTGGGGCCTGAAGACACTCCAGAGTTAATCAACTTTGCCCTCAGTTCTGATTCGGAGCGATCAAGTTTGCTCTGGAATGAATTTTCCTGGTGAACCTCACAAATATTTGCAAATGGAATCTTGCAAGGCTTGCCCATCACTACTAAATATCCTTTGGTTTCAGGGTAAGGAAAAATAAAACATGGAGGATTTCATTTGATTTCCTTGTGACGCTGCAGGAAATTTAACCACATGCTGCCAGGTTCCTCCTCAGGTTACTGCTGAACTTAGGGAGCGTTCATAAACTTGTTTTTTGGGGACCCTTCTAATAAGTAAGGTTTGTAAATAAATAGCAATCCCTTTAAGTTAATCCATGTGGAATGTTCATCTTAAAGACGACTTGATCTTAAAGGGTAAAGATTTACTTTGAAGGACTCAGTGTGCAGTTTCACACCTACTTGACTTAGATACACCACGTGAGTGCACACTGTCCCTGGATATTATTCCTACTGTAAAAACTTGTCACTTGACAGTAAACTCTGCTCCATGGACAGACACGCATCATGAAACTTTACACAGCGTCACCGGGCTGTACTGATAAGTCATCATCCGTTTTATTCTCCAGATTTCGGAGACTTTTTTGCATTTACACTAAAGGAAAAGATGAGTTACAGCCGAAAATAATGTGAGAGGAAATTACAAGTGACAGAAGAGTAAGAGGAAAAGAACCGCAGTGATGGAGGGCAATCAGTCACATGACACCGAGCCGCAGTGATGGAGGGCGATCAGTCACATTACACCGATCGCAGTGAGATCTGTAAAATCATCTGTGCAGCCAGATCCTGAAGTCGTACAGGACACAGACACAACACAAGTGGTAAGGATAGAAAGAAAGAAAGGAAGAAAGAAAGAAAGAAAGAAAGAAAGAAAGAATATGTGATAGATATGTGATATAGAGATATGTGATAGATAGATAGATAGATGAGGCTTTGTGTTAGCCTCTAAATAGGTTAACGCTATCCCCTCATTATGACCCTAGTAACCACTGCCACCAGAGGTCTTGGGAAGAGCTGTGTACAGTCCAGTATATGACAATCAAGTGATGGATGGGTACTGGGCTGGCTGCAGGCTGATGTTATTAGGCTGGGAAAGGCCAAAAACTATGAGCTTTCTCACCCTGGTAATGTCAGGTTGCTGCTGCTTTATTGAATATGGGTGGCCTTGAAAATTATTTTTTTTTTTTTCAATTATTTATTTAAGAAACAATGTTCTTAACCAGCCAGATATGATAAAGTACCTGCAGCCTTGCCAGAGTGACAAAACCTATATTTAGGCTTTCTCAGCCTAATAAAACCAGCCTGCAGCCACCCCAGTACACAATCATCACTTTATGGTCATATACTGGACTGTACATAGCTTTTCCCAGCACCCCTGGTGGCAGTGGTGATAATGGTTATATCAGGAGATGGGAGTTATTTAGAGACTAACACAAAGCTGAACCTTAGTAATGATAATAACTGGCCATATCTGGCTTTTCTTGGCATCTTTGTTAATGATGGACACTGAGGTAGTAATGGTGGGGTTTAGACTATTTAGCAGGTGACACTAAGCCCCGCCACCTGTCAATCAGACATGGCCATATCTGTATAGCAGCGCTAACAAACATTAGGGCCACCATACTCTAGACTTGGAACCAATTTATTTGGACTGAAATGAATATTGATACTATCTATGAGGGATCCATGAGAACGGGTGCCCTTGGGGTGTGAAATGTCAAAAAAAAAAACCTGACATTTTTCTTGGCCGTTTTCACCCACGTTCGTGTGAATGTAGGATAAGTGATTCTGATAACTTAACCTTATTTTAGCCTAAAACAGGTGACTGAAATAATCACTAATAATTCATGCTTCACAATAAGGAGAAATAAATCAGGTCATGTTCCAGGAGAACCAACGAGAATATCTCCCCTCGAAACAATGCTTAAGAGTTACATTTATTCTGGGACATTTTATGCCAGGATTTTTTTTTGCATCCCTTATTATTAAAATAATGGTTGTAAAATAGAAATATTTAATTTATCCCGATATTAAAATCACAACTCAGCAAAAACTAAAAAAGTTGAAGCATTTTCATAAAAAATTCACATTTTTATTTTTTTCAAGAATTAGTTTTCCCTTTCAATTAATATTATTTATTCATGAAAATCAGGTTATATTTAGCCTTTATAATGGTCTGTGGCTTGTGGAAACTAGAACAACTCTACAAACATTTAGGGAAGCTGATGCAGGATCATTATTGGACTGATGTGGGATTTTTCTGTCCCCCATTATTTTATATCATACCAAAAATGGACATAAAAATGTCAAGGAAATGTAATAAATATAATATTGAGCAGAGTAATAGTTTGGTAGTACCATTTATACTTTTAGCAAATAAAGGGGTTACCTAAAACTTAAATATGACACTGAAGTTTGATTATTTGGGGTCAGACCCAGTACAATGAAGGAACTCAATATTCTGCTGGTACAGTCACTGTGTACATACATTACATTACTTATCCTGTATTATACTCCAGAGCTGCGCTCACTATTCTGCTGGTGCAGTCACTGAGTACATACATTACATTACTTATCCTGTACTGATCCTGAGTTATATCCTGTATTATACTCCAGAGCTGCACTCACTATTCTGCTGGTACAGTCACTGTGTACATACATTACATTACTTATCCTGTACTGATCCTGAGTTACATCCTGTATTATACTCCAGAGCTGCGCTCACTATTCTGCTGGTGCAGTCACTGTGTACATACATTACATTACTTATCCTGTACTGATCCTGAGTTACATCCTGTATTATACTCCAGAGCTGCACTCACTATTCTGCTGGTGCAGTCACTGTGTACATACATTACATTACTTATCCTGTAGTGATCCTGAGTTACATCCTGTATTATACTCCAGAGCTGCGCTCACTATTCTGCTGGTACAGTCACTGTGTACATACATTACATTACTTATCCTGTACTGATCCTGAGTTATATCCTGTATTATACTCCAGAGCTGCACTCACTATTCTGCTGGTACAGTCACTGTGTACATACATTACATTACTTATCCTGTAGTGATCCTGAGTTACATCCTGTATTATACTCCAGAGCTGCGCTCACTATTCTGCTGGTACAGTCACTGTGTACATACATTACATTACTTATCCTGTACTGATCCTGAGTTATATCCTGTATTATACTCCAGAGCTGCGCTCACTATTCTGCTGGTGCAGTCACTGTGTACATACATTACATTACTTATCCTGTACTGATCCTGAGTTACATCCTGTATTATACTCCAGAGCTGCGCTCACTATTCTGCTGGTGCAGTCACTGTGTACATACATTACATTACTTATCCTGTACTGATCCTGAGTTACATCCTGTATTATACTCCAGAGCTGCGCTCACTATTCTGCTGGTGCAGTCACTGTGTACATACATTACATTACTTATCCTGTACTGATCCTGAGTTACATCCTGTATTATACTCCAGAGCTGCACTCACTATTCTGCTAGTACAGTCACTGTGTACATACATTACATTACTTATCCTGTAGTGATCCTGAGTTACATCCTGTATTATACCCCAGAGCTGCGCTCACTATTCTGCTGGTACAGTCACTGTGTACATACATTACATTACTTATCCTGTATTATACTCCAGAGCTGCGCTCACTATTCTGCTGGTACAGTCACTGTGTACATACATTACATTACTTATCCTGTACTGATCCTGAGTTACATCCTGTATTATACTCCAGAGCTGCACTCACTATTCTGCTGGTGCAGTTACTGTGTACATACATTACATTACTTATCCTGTACTGATCCTGAGTTACATCCTGTATTCTACTCCAGAGCTGCACTCACTATTCTGCCAGGTAATTGGCCTCATAGTAACTGCTCTGCAATCATAGTAATAATATAGACCTTACACTCTATAAGTGCCAATGTTTCTCTTCACAAGTAATGTAAAATAAAACTTTGTAGTCGGTAGCCAAATTAAAGAATTCTGCAGTTCGGGATCCACAGGGGCTTATACAAAATGTAATGAGGGCACTTAAAATTCTGTCAAATCCCTCTCAAGCCAGCAGCGGGGAGTTTCATTTGCCTGCACTGTTTCATTTGCCATCGCCATCACGGGGAGTTTCACGTGGGAGTTTTCTGGAGTTAGAAGAGCTTTGTGTTTCCATCAAGAAGGAGAATGTGGTTGTCAGTGGTACGGCCTGTAAATCTGGGAGGAGGAATGATTCCAATTTGTTAAGAAAATGCATTGGATTAAGACTCACTCGGGGACGTTCAGTATTAATCAGACGTGTATTCTCTTCAAAGACTTTACTGGGAGAACTTGGGACTTGTTTACACGTTTATTCCTTTCTTTAGTTGATTTCTTTTCAAAAATGAAATAAAAAATTAAAGTGAAGTGTGAAATATAAATATATACAGTGTGTGGGAATATATATATGTATTTATACTGTTTGTGTGGGAATATATATATGTCTATACTGTGTATGGGTGTGTGGGTATATATACAGTATATATATATTGGTGTGTATTTATACTGTGTGTATGTTTGGGTATATATACCCAAACCCAAGCGACTTACAGCTGTAATCGCAGCAAAAGGTGGCGCTACAAAGTATTAACTTAAACAAAAGTTTAAAATATCCAATAAATTTCGTTCCACTTCACAATTGTGTTCCACTTGTTGTTGATTCTTCACCAAAAAATTTTAATTTTATATCCTTATGTTTGAAGCCTGAAATGTGGCAAAAGGTTGAAAAGTTCAAGGGGGCCGAATACTTTCGCAAGGCACTGTATATACATTATATATACTATACTGTACATTATCCGGAGACATCTCCACCTACCTTACTTTTCAGTGACCTATAGTTCTGCTTTTCCAGCCTAAAAAATTATTTTACATTTTCATAAACCTCCCCAGAAACCAGAAAATCTATGTAGAGTAGTATAGAAAGAAGACAAGTAAGAGGGGAGAGGAGGGGGCGCTGCTGCAGTTTGCCTGTCATTGTATCAGTCTCCATTCTAGTCTATGGGAGATTTAGGAGCGGTCCCGTGATCTTACAATCCATTCTTTATCACTTTTTTGTTGTCTTCAGATGAACCCCCAGGAGAGCAGCAGTTTCTGATCTCTGTCGATGCATCTGATATCTGATATCTGCGGCGTCGTTCTTCTAATGTCGCTATTTTCCTCAGTAAATATATGTAAAATACTGATAATTGTGATTTTCTTTCTCAGCCACTTCAATTATCTGTTTCTTCAAAGTTGTTTTTTGACAGAATCTCTATTAGCGCACATCAACGAGCCGCGGAGAGGATCTAATGCTCATTGTACTTTGCTCATTTCTGTCTCCTGTGGCATCTACCAATACTTTCCGGTGATGCAAAAATAATAATCGGAATAATCAGTTCCTTATAGACAGAGGTAGCAAAATTCCCACATCACTGCCCAGAGGTGTAACCTGAGGCTCCTGGGCCCCAATGCTAAATCAATAACATGGCCCCCGCCTACTAGGTGCCATTTATAATCCTGGTACTGCCCTTTTAACATGTGCTCACACATATCCTGAAATACTCTGTGCTGCTATTGGACACTACTTCCTTCACTACATAACACTCAGTATGTGACCTCTCGCAACATAAATGCTTTTATTTTTTTAAGCATTCATTGCTACAAAGTTGAAATCCTCTTTCATGAAGTCTCTGACCTCTCAGACTCATTTCCTGAAATACTTTGTGCTGCAGGAGGACCCTGCTCCTTCCACCATGTTTACACTTGTGTTCTTCCCTCTTGCAAATTCCATCAGATGGATGGAAAGAATAGTGGTCCCCATAACAGTAGCCATTATAAGTCAAGGAGTTCATCGGGCACTGGTGGTATTCGTGGTAGACCAGACCCATAAACAGAAGCCACAAAGCAGATGTGAACAGGTCCTAACTCACACACTAAAATACAGGCACACTTCACTGCTGAAATACTGTGAAATCCTCAACCCCATCCCCTGGGGACTGCAGGGTGTCCAGTTCTGCACTGCTTGGAAACTTGGTGTTGGTCATGTCCTAGATATAGATATAGATTTGCAAATATTTGCGAGGTTTACCCATCAGTTCCATTTTGGGCCAGAAGAGGATAGAATAATGTGTGAACAATGACCAGATGCCGCAAGAGAGCCCAGAATGTTTATTATTTTATTTTTCTGCACACCCCTGGGTCTCTGACTCCCAAAGAGACAATGGGGTATAATGGTACCTCATGGGTGGTGAACACCAACAATCTCAAGTTTGTCCCAGTATTTTTGGATAATTTGTAACAAATCCAGCTTGCTTCAAATCTTTTGCTCTTCTCTACTTCTAATATGATCTTCTGACACCTCCTTCATGTTGTACACTGTGTATATGTTAGTATAAGGTCAGATACTGCAGTAAACAAGGGCCGCAATGTCCTTACGTCAATGACTCCTCATCTGGATGAATCAGGTCAGGGATCCAGGTTGAGATTTTCAATAGTTGGTTGCACTCATATTCCGTACCTGGTTGATTTGAGATCTGCCGTTCACCGATGTTAATCTCATTTTCCTCTTGAATGGAGGACGGATGCGAGCAATCATTTAATGGAAGGGACGGACGCTCCCGCTTTACATGGAGTTTGACCATTATTTCCACTAGTAACTGCATTATCATTCATGTAACAGCTGGAGATCCTGAGTCTACACAGTGCAGCGCTGCTTACATCCAGGCACTGTGGTCTCTATGGCATCTGCATCACTTAATGGTCCAGCATCGAAAAGCAGAAAATGCAAACATAAGGCAGAGGCTACACGTAGGACAAGTGCAAGCACTGGAGGATTCTTACATTACCGTGAGCAATGGCAAAGAATTAACCGACAACCCCGAGAACACTGGACAAAGTCCAATCCGGGAGAACTTGTTTTCTCTCGGGAGACATTGAGGTTACAGCACGGCAATGCTGCTGTTTTACCACAATTCAGACACAACCCTAAACCAAAACTAAAGCATCCAGTAGGCAAGTCTAGGAAATAAATAATCTAGATATGTAATACATGAAAGAATACAGTCTACAAGGGAGGGAGAGAGAGATTCCCATCTGTGGATAATAGGAGGAGGTCTAGGACCTTCCACCACTACAGTACACGAATATGCCATACATGCTTATCCATCCTCCTCATGTCCCTGCCAGGCCTTCAGTGCCGGTACATTGTACATTGTATGCATTGTATAATAGTAACAACATAAATTGTCCACGACCTGTCCTCTCCATACATGACCTAATCTCCTGAGACCTCCACACATGTAAATGTTTCTTCTAGCTTCAGTCCTAGGTTCTTGTGTTTACTTCCAGTTTACAGAGTTCTAGTTTGCTTAGTTTGGTTTTTTTGCCTCCGGGTCCTAGTGCTCTGCTATTGTTTGTGTTAGGTTCAGTATTGTTAATCTTGTGATATATCCTCCATATTTCTTGTTTCACAATAGTATTGGGACATCCTGGTGATAAGTGGGAAAAGGATTTAATATTAGCGAAGTCTAACTCTGCCATTGCGTATCCAGTCAGTATAGTTACAGCCTCTCAACACATAATCTTTTGTTTATTACCTATCCTTTTCATACATCTCTGTCCCAATTTCCAGCTACCTGCCCCCATATAATTTATGGTCCCCAATCAATCCAGGCTTGTCCTATGCTTCCTGGTAGGTAGGTCTTCTGAATGACTAGCACATGGCACTGTCTGGGCATTATACACTATATATCTGGGCGTGACATGCTCTATCTGGAGACTGCACATCCTATCTTGGTATGTTATCTTATCATGACATAATCCATTGTCAGTAATATGAAAATGAGACTTAGTAACCATTACACATGTCATGTGAGGAACAAAGATTCACCCCCGCCCTGCTCTGCAGCCACCGCTGGGCGACAACTTCCATGTGTGCTATAATATCAGCCATTAGCGATTATCATCCAGTATTATTACATTTCAGGGGAAATATGGTAACAATTTTCTTCCATGACAAGGACTTCGCTGAGAATCTTGGCTCCCGAATGCTACAAGATATTAATCATTTCATTTATAATTTTATTTCCCAGCATTAGTCCAGTTCTATAGATGAAGCCAGAGGCATATATTACATATTACGCCGCCATGTCCCATAGTAACTGTGCCGCGTCGGATACCTAAATCTCTTCTCTAAGTATCTATAATAAAATCCACTCTATTAATTTATCAGGGAATCGGCCGGAGCTGGAACAGTATCGTCCCCTTTATTAAGTGCACGTGCATAATCAGGCGGCATTAAAGGCAGCGACGGAGATGATTACTTCTCTTGTTCGCCACAGAATGGGCCTGACAAAAAAGGAAAGAGTAAAAAAAGCCTCAGAATCTGCATATTTATGTTCTGAAAGGGCTTCTCATATCCCCCTCCCTCCTCACCCAGCCCATGCTGATGGAAATTACATCCATATCATAGTTACAATATTATAGTTAATAACTTTTTGTGGATTAAATACCCCCCCTCCCCCTGACCTTAGAGGTCGCTATAGGCTCAGGAGATTAATACTTTTTATAGGATTTCTATGCTTTTTATTAAAGGTCATATATAATGAGTCATTGCATTATTCATATATTTGATATTTAACCATAAAATGTCTGTATTATCATTGAAACATCTTCTCTTATGATGCTTGAAGGGCATAAAAGATTCTTAGATAGATAGATATAAGATAGATATATTCTCTTCAGTGACGAGTCCTAGAATAGAGGTCTATCCTCTATAGTGATGTGTCCTGGAATGGAGGTCTATCCTCTATAGTGATGTGTCCTGGAATGGAGGTCTATCCTCTATAGTAATGAGTCCTGGAATGGAGGTCTATCCTCTATAGTGAGGAGTCCTGGAATGGAGGTCTATCCTCTATAGTGATGTGTCCTGGAATGAAGGTCTATCCTCTATAGTAATGAGTCCTGGAATGGAGGTCTATCCTCTATAGTGAGGAGTCCTGGAATGGAGGGCTATCCTCTATAGTGATGAGTCCTGGAATGGAGGTCTATCCTCTATAGTGAGGAGTCCTGGAATGGAGGTCTATCCTCTATAGTGATGTGTCCTGGAATGGAGGTCTATCCTCTATAGTGATGTGACCTGGAATGGAGGTCTATCCTCTATAGTGAGGAGTCCTGGAATGGAGGTCTATCCTCTATAGTGAGGAGTCCTGGAATGGAGGTCTATCCTCTATAGTGAGGAGTCCTGGAATGGAGGTCTATCCTCTATAGTGATGTGTCCTGGAATGGAGGTCTATCCTCTATAGTGATGTGTCCTGGAATGGAGGTCTATCCTCTATAGTGATGTGTCCTGGAATGGAGGTCTATCCTCTATAGTGAGGAGTCCTGGAATGGAGGTCTATCCTCTATAGTGATGTGTCCTGGAATGGAGGTCTATCCTCTATAGTGATGTGTCCTGGAATGGAGGTCTATCCTCTTCAGTGAGGAGACCTAGAATGGAGGTCTATCCTCTATAGTGAGGAGTCCTGGAATGGAGGTCTGTACTCTATAGTGAGGAGTCCTGGAATGGAGGTCTATCCTCTATAGTGATGGGTCCAGGAATGGAGGTCTATCCTCTATAGTGAGCAGTCCTGGGATGGAGGTCTATCCTCTATAGTGAGGAGTCCTGGAATGGAGGTCTATCCTCTATAGTGATGTGTCCTGGAATGGAGGTCTATCCTCTATAGTGATGTGTCCTGGAATGGAGGTCTATCCTCTATAGTGAGGAGTCCTAGAATGGAGGTCTATCCTCTATAGTGATGTGTCCTGGAATGGAAGTCTGTACTCTATAGTGAGGAGTCCTGGAATGGAGGTCTATCCTCTATAGTGATGAGTTCTGGAATGGAGGTCTATCCTCTTCAGTGATGGGTCCTGGAATGGAGGAATATCCTCTACAGTGATGATCCTGGAATGGAGGTCTATCCTCTATAGTGATGTGTCCTGGAATGGAGGTCTATCCTCTTCAGTGATGGGTCCTGGAATGGAGGAATATCCTCTACAGTGATGTGTCCTGGAATGGAGGTCTATCCTCTATAGTGAGGAGTCCAGGAATGGAGGTCTATCCTCTACAGGGAGGAGTCCTGGAATGGAGGTCTATCCTCTATAGTGATGTGTCCTGGAATGGAGGTCTATCCTCTTCAGTGATGGGTCCTGGAATGGAGGAATATCCTCTACAGTGATGATCCTGGAATGGAGGGCTATCCTCTATAGTGATGATCCTGGAATGGAGGGCTATCCTCTATAGTGATGTGTCCTGGAATGGAGGTCTTGTGATCAGTACTGCTTTGAACCTAGATGCAGTGATAGAGTTTGGTCTGGAGACCATGTGAGCAACGCCATGAAGAGGCCTTCACAAGGGAACATTACTCTGGTTCTACTACTGGATTATGGTGTGGGGTGACAACGTACATCAACCAGACCCTTCTAGTCCTCCTTTCAGGTATACTAACAGCTCTGCATTACATTGACTTGTTGGTGGAACCAGTGGTATGTCCACTTCTCCAAAGTGTCGCAGGAACTAATTTTTAACAGGACAATGCCAGGCCACATGTTTCTCGGACTACAATGTCCTGGAGCATCTTTGGACTTGTCTCCTATTGAGCACATCTGGAACGTCATTGGTTGGCAATTACAAAGGAAGCTGTCAGTGACCAATCTTGATGATTTGCACCTCCAAGTGCTTTCAGTGTTGCATGACATTCCTCTGACACCATTACGGGGATATATAGATTGGATGGATGAATGAATAGATGGATAGATAGATAAATAGATAGATAGATAGATAGATAGATAGATAGACTATTATAAGTATTAGTTGTCAGGCCTCTGGAGTACTCTCTTGTGAGCATTTTTCAGTAGTATTTTTCATTTCGTTTAATAATGGAAAATCTCTGCTTGCGCAATAATGGTGGATGGAAGAAACGTTCCGGGACGTTAATAAGTACCTTGGACTGTGCTTTGTCCTGAACAGTGAACCAGTGAGGGAGGTTATGATAACCTCAATCCAAACACTTCACATCCGCTGACTTGTTTGCCTGAGCAATTTACTAAAAGTGCCTGATTATTGTTCTCTTCAAACACACTTCACATCAAGAGTATTTTCCTTCAGTAACCCGAGAGCCTGCGGAGATATCACTGGCAAATACAATGTGAACGATGCCACAGGGCAGGAGAGCATCGCAGCACTACAGAGCGGGAGCTGCAACCTATACGGAAACCATAGATCCTGTGCAGAATTAGAAAAACATGACGACTACTTCCCAAAACAGCGGCAGTCCTAGTTATGGGTTGTGTTTGGCACTGCAATAGGGCTCTATTAAAATGAACGAGGCTGAGTTGCAATACTACATATAGCCTGTGGACAGGAGTGGCACTGTTTTAGGAAAAACAAACAAAAACACCCAATTCCTCATGATATATGAGAAACACAGCAGAATAGGGAGGTGTGAAAACTTGTCAAAAATCCAATTATTATCATTTTGCTCTTATTTACACCAGTTCACATTATATAATGAAAAATAGTCACATGATGCGCTGCTGAAACCATTAACAAGCTGTTGACTGGTCTCGTATGTGTCTCAGGTCATCGCGCCAACCTTATTATTGATGACGCTACTACATACTACATACTAGGAAGACGCAGAAAACTAACCAAGTGCCTGAAGAATGTAACAAATATATTAACAAGGAAATCGACAATTTTGCTACAAATTTATTATGACTAAAGGGCAAATCAATACAAGTCCTTATACAGTATATGCCAAGCTAAACCAAGACGTCAACTATTGCCACAGGCAAAACTAAAGAATATCAGCAAAATCTGAAAAAGTATAAAATCTTTCACATTCCAGCCATTTATATCAGTAACAGATGACCAGCAGAGTAGCAGAGCTGAGTTTGTTACAGTGTGCCAGCATCAGATTCCCCCATAACCACTTAAGTCTCATATGCCCCATGTACTAGGCTGAGATCTGGCCCATATTTCAGCCATAGACCCCTTCAGAGTGCCTACCACAGATTGCCAGTGCAAATGCCCCGAGAGTGCCTCAGAGTATCAGTCATAGAGGCCCCCACCAGAGCTCTGCTGACATATAGCCCTCATAGTGCCTACCACAGGTGCCCCAAAATTACAATGGTATGTGCCAACTGAGTGCCTGCTGCAGTCATAATGGCAGCTGTATATGCTCCTTAAGTACCTGCCCGGCTGCTACAGATAACCCTGCAGTGATATATTGCTCTTGAGTGCCTGCCACAGATGCGTCAACAGTGTTAGTTATTGACCCCCTTGATAGTGGTATATGCCCCTTGAATGCCTGTTACAGAAATCCCTACACTGCCACTCAGAATTACAGTGGTATATTGCCCTTTAGTGCCTGCCACAGATATCCCTACAGTGCCAGCCATACTAGCAGTGGTATATTGCCCTAGAGTTGGTGAATTAAACACATGGCCATTGATTTCAGTGAGCGCCTTGTAATGCTTTGTTTTCCCTTTGGAGGCGCTGCAAGAGAACTAAACTCTTGATTCTAGGCTCCTGAACAGATTACAGCCTGGGGACCCAGAAGTAGGGCAGTTTGCTATCTTATTTTCAGGGACCCTTCAAACTAAAGTAGACTTAACATGAGCCCCATACTGTAGTTACTGAGTATCTAGTCTCCATTTTTACATATTTTACATGGATGTATTTTGTTACATGGGAAGTCCAACATTCTTCCTCCACTTCTAACCCTTTTCCCACCCACATCATCCTTGTAGTCAATGAGTCAACATCTCCCTCTATATCCTCTGCCCCCACCGTAAAGATATGACTGGGTAGTCAGCTGGGTATAATAGCTAAATCCGCCCCTCGTGTATTTGCAGCGGGCGCTGGTCTCGGGGCTCCTTGGCTCAGTGGCTTTTGCCTTCCTGACTGACAAGGACTATGAGAAACATTAAGAGGAAATAAAATCTTCTTTTTAGCAGCTTGTACGTTCCCTCAGAAAGTGACAAGATGGTTTGATGAAAACTCAGGTCAAGTCATTGTGTGATGGTTGAATCTCTGCACCTAAGATATAGATAGAAAATGAAAGAGAGAATGTGTCGGTAAATATGCGCCGACGCCTTGGATCTGATACTGAACATTTCATTGTGTTCAGAGCAAATCAAACATTCCTTCTTCATCTTAAAGTAAACCAAAACCTTCTCAATCCTTCCTCCTGTTATACCTGTAGAGGCACTGCAAACAGAAAATCTTTGTAATATACAAATTTTGGCTCTTTTTCCCCTCTAAATGTCTCTTTTTATACTTGCTAAGTGGGTGGACTCTCCCTAGCGTGAGGTCAGAGGCGGGCTCTAAACCAATCAAATATTTCCCACTGCTGAGAAAAAAACTGAAAGCTCCCCCTCCTCCCTGACTACAAAGTGGAGCATTTACTGACTACAAGAATGATGTGGGTGGGAAAGGGATTAGGAGTGGAGGAAAGATGGCTTTTCTATCCTCCTTTCTGCAGAATATAGTGCTGCAGTGTGTTCCTTTTGGGGTGCCCAATATCAGGATAAAACACTTGGGGTCACTTGGAGCCAGAACGGTCCTTCCTTGCCCATGACTAAAGGGTTACTCCAGGAACACTGTCTTCAGGGACTTAAAGGGGAAGCCCACCTGACTACTAACTGTGGCTGCTGCGGTGATTGATTGGGGTCATGGGAGAGGCTGTCCTGGATCAACAGGGGAATGGACAGATGAGTAATATTATTTTAATTTATACTTTTGGAACAAAGAACGTGTTCATGGTAAATCAATCCTGACATTGCAAAAAACCCTAAAACCACCCCCGACCCCTCCTCTTGCAGCTCTAGATATATATTAGATGTAGTGCAGACAGCAATGCTTTTTAGTCTACAAATTGTAGATCTTTTCTTTCCCTCTACTTTGCCTTTACATTTTTCTTTATGCTTACTAAGTGTGTGGATTCTTCTGGTGCGATGTCAGACTTAGATCTCTCTTACTTCTGAGAAAAGAAAGAGAAGCGCCCCCTCGTCCCTGACTACTACATGAGACATTCTCTGACTACAAGGATGATGTGGTTGGGAAAAGGAGTTAGAAGTGGAGGAAGAATGTTGGACTTCCCAGTTTTGGATGGGCGGTGGTTACCTGGCCTCATTTCTGCAGAATATAGTATTGCAGTGTGTAGACTGGCCTTTTTGGTGCCCAACATCAGGATAAGGCACTAGAGGTCCAAAGCATAGGGCATAGAGATCACAATACTACCAGGCCCTTGAGATGGAGGGGGCCCAAAGGCATCTCTACAGTATAACAAGACACCTGAATTAATAGCACATGGTAAGTGAGGGCCCTGTTACCGATTTTGCATTGGGGCCCTTGAGCTTCAAGTTGCGCCTCTGGTCAACAGATACTGGGATGCTCCTCCTTTGCCCATTGCCATGGGTTCTAGCCCCCGGTCTGGGGTATTGGCTGGGCGCCCTGCACCCTCATTAAGGGGCTGTTATAAATGGCCATGTGCAGCTGGTCCAATGTGCAGTCTGGATAAATACACTTTGCACACATCAATGTTTTTGTGGAATAATGAGCCGCTGTCCCAGAAGGATTGCAATATGAATGAAATCTGTCTCGACTGCCGGCAATGAGCTGATTAGTTTATACTTAATTAATGCTTTGGCATAAAACAATTTAAACAAGTATCCTTGTAATCCTGACAGACACGCTACACAGAGGATGCGCCGCCGCCGCCGTATGTTCTGCAGCCGCAGGACGCGAGCGCTCAGCAAATGGATTAATGGTGAACTTTGTAAGAATGATAATGTAATGTCATTAAATCCCATCTAGACTATTACATCACGACCCCCGACGACTCAACCAGGATGTTCTGGAACTCGCCATCGCTAAAAGGATTTCTGAGTATTTTATAAATTAAAGAAAAAAAAAATTAAAAACCTATTATATAATATATAAGGTTAATATAGTACAATGCAATAGAATCCCATGTAACATGAAACAATGTAATACACTAAATTATACTTTGGTACAGTACAAAATACTGCAATAAACTAGAATGCAATACAAAGTAATATAATATAGAATATAGTATAATATAATATAACACATTACAATAGGATCCTATTAATATACTACATTATCAAACAATACAACTAATACAATACAAATCAAATATATTTTAATACAGTTTTCCAAGTTCCAATAGCCGCAGTAGTCACATGTCCTATTACTGGTGTCATGGCTCCCATCTCTAATCTACAGTGTCAGTGATAGGACATGCGACCAGAGGATTGTCAGAGAGGCAGCACTGGATCGCTGAGGAACGGACAGGGGAATAATATATATATTTTTTATACTGTTTGCAACTTGCTTTATTTTTTTTTTCCATATGTAGGATAATCCCTTCAATACAATACAATATAATACTATGTAATACAGTACAATATAATGCAGCTTAATATACAATATAATCTAATGCTATACAATATACAGTAACATAACCTAATATGCAATGTAATATAATACAATATAATCTAATGCGATGTAATACAATACAATTTAGTAAAATACAATATAGTATATAATAAACTATAATACAATATAATATAATGCAATGCAATACAAGGTAATAAGATACAATATACTATAATACAATAATCTATAATATATAATGCAGTTTATTATAATACAATATAATATGATACACTATAGTATATTATAATGCAGTTTAATACAATCCAATATACTATACTATAATACAGCATAGTATACAATGTAATATAATAGAATAGATTATAATATGATACCATATACTATAATACAGTATACTATAATATAATATAATATGATATAATATAATATAATTTGATCGGGTATAACATAATTGTCATGGTCACAATAGATACATCCACCAATCTGGTCACCGGCTCAGTTGCTACTACATTAACAGTGTCATTATAAAAGTGAGGAGGAATGGGGGACTCCGGACTCCTAGTGACTGGTAGGGGCCCCAGTGGTGGCCCCCAACGATGAGATGATTAAACACATAGTTTCTGCACACAGTAACTTAGTTTTTGCAAGGGCCTTTCATGTGTTAAGATAAAGTATTGCATCCATTTGTGATAAATATCCATTGTGGGTAAACTAAGTTTAAGCACATTTGGCCTTTGTGTGGTTGTGACAGATCTCATCAGCCTGTTCTTTCCTTGACATTATAGAGAAGATCCAGTGACAGCCTCAGATCTGCGGATAGAGCTCATGTAAGAACCTTTACGGAGACTTTTGGCAACATTTTCAGTGAGAGACGTCAAAAGGGACAACATGTCTCTGGCATTTGCGCGGTTTGATAAGTGAAGCTAATTTTAGTGTCTTGTTAAACTTCTCCTGATTACTTTAAGATGCACAAAATTAATGTTTGTACGTGGAGCAATTATGGCACTTAACTCCGTCTAAACACAGAGGCAGACTGACATGTAAGAGTGCCAGGGCACCGCCATACAGCGGAGCAGAGTGAAGACGGAGGCCGCAGAATTAAAGTGACTACAAGATAAGCTGCTGGAAGGGGTTAAATATTTAAAGGGAAGCTCCATGTTTAATAAATATTGGGTCTAGAGTTAGCTGCTATAGATAAGAGGTTACAGCAAAAACAAAGATAATTTAAAAAAGAAAGGAAACACAAAAACTTGGCCACGAAGGCTTTCTAAAGAGATGGAGAAACCTAGCTCATGTCCCAAAAACAGGGGTTCTTAAACCAAATTTCTAGAAATCGGCCATCAGAACGTCCCCTAAGAATCATTGTCATCCTCATAGGAGATTTGGCAAAAATATACACGTGACATATACATAACTCTAAAAAACATTACATGGCCTAACCATCAGGCCTGTTCGGGTCTCTGCCTGTTCGGGTCTCTGCACCACCCTCTGCTAGCACGCTGCGGCGAAGGAGGCGTGTTCAGTTTGATTCCTTGCGTAGGTTTCTTGTTGCTCAGTCTGAACACGGTCCTAATACCTCCTGTCTGTAATTGAATTTCAGCCACACCCGTCTCTTGCATTTTTGTTTCTTTCTGCTCCTCTAATAGTTAATCTTATCCTTGCCTGTGTGATTGACAGCCTGTCTACCAATCCAGTCTGGGGCAGGTCCTGTCTTTCTATAAACAGGTTGTCAGCCCTCACATGCTCGCTGGTTATTGCTTCTTGTGTTCTGCCTATTATTCCTTGCTGTTTTTGTTACCTGTATTCCTATTCCTGACCTCTGGCCTTGACTTTTGATTATTCTCTTGGATTTTGATTCTGTCCTGCATTGCTCGTCTGTTACCGAACCTTTGGCTTTCTGACCTCCCTTTTGTCGTTTGTTCTGTCTGCGTTCTGTGTTGTCACTTATTCAGTGTAGGGACCGGCTCCGAGTTGTCGGCTGTCACCTAGGACAGATCGGGCAGGTTAGCCAGGGACAGTGGGGTGGTTTTCAGCTTTAGGGTCCACTGTCTTATTGTACCCCTCCCCCCAGGGTTCTCCAGCAGCTACTGGGGAATCGCTCCTCTAGCGATTCCCTTATACCTATCTCCCTCCAAGGAACTGCTGATCTTAATATTTTGATTAATATTTCCAAAACATTCTTTCACCCAAGGTTACTGGACTTGGTAGATTCTAAGTATTTGGATCATAGGTGAACATTCTTGAAAGAAAGATAGTAATAAGGCCACATGTAAAAGAGTCAGTAATATAGGAATTAGCAGTATAAATATATACCATAATGGATATTAAATATTAGAAATTATTAGTAAAGACTATAATGATATTTAGAACAGCAGATATCACATCTGGAATGGCTCTGATGATCTTTCGCTGTTTACACTTATAGTATTTCACGCTTTGCTCTTTTTCCATATTGATACAGAAACAAGTTACCGATGGCACATCTGTTAACCCTTTGCTTTCATCTCTCCTCGGTTTGTGTGTGTATAAGTATACAGTACGTGTGTTGATATCCATGTATTCATGAGGGTTGCATGTTCATCCACTGCAGTGCTGAGCTTTTCTTGCTTGTTGCATTGTATTAGACTGAACTTCATTGAGTATGTTATAAAGTGATCTAAAATATAACTGTTATTGTTAGCCAACATATATATATAACTGATATAAGGAGAGCTCATCAAAAATGTGCTATCAAAAAATAATATAGTAATACGAAGATCTGTATAATATTGTGTCAGCACAGATCCATTAATCTACTATCTTCAACAGTCCCATAGAGATGATCGGAGCAGCACTGCATTCAGACAGGGGTACAAAGAATACCCATTCTCACAATCGCTAGGGTTCCAGAGTTCCAGAAGCCCTGCCAATTAGACAAATCCTCTTTCCTGTGCATAGGGGTTAAGCTGCCTTTGAGGGAACCCTATAGAACTGTTGGAGCCCTCACTAATCCTACATACCTACCTTACTTTGAAGTTGTGAGAATAGACTTAGTCTCATCCCTAAAAAGAGTGGGACTGACCACATTGGGACAATATTTTGTAAGCCATGCTCCCTTTCTGCACAGGGACATGCCCAAATTTGCCTGGATTGTTCCCATAATTTAGGAAGTATCCCGGCAAATTCAGGACAGTTGACAACTATGTATCCACATGCTCCCAATTTTATACAAAGGGTTTTTCTTTCTCTGCCACATAAGGGGATACAAAGAATCCTCTGCCAGAAACAGTAAGAAGACCCCAATATAATAGATGGCACATGGTGGACGGAGGGTCGAGTACCTTTCATTGACGCCATAGAATGTATTGGGTGTCCTAAGACCATACACATAAGTAACCACATAGTAACTAGTAATGTTTATAATGCCTATCATAACTACAGCAAAACCTCACCGAAAGACCACCTCTTTGAGAAGATACTCCCTTACCCAGACCACATCTTCAGTTTTCCATACTGGCTATCTTCTTTGAGTAGACCACTCCTCTAGAAGACCAATTTGTAATGCAGTCTCAAAGAGGTTTCACCGTGTCTGGATGTGAGATTTGGATTCAGTGTCCCGTAGACGATACGGAACTGCACATCCATTGTTCCATTTTTGTCAGTTTTTCATGTAATGCGCAGTATCTGACATCTACAGAACAATTTTAAGCGTAATGAACCTTGTGCGGCGGCTCCGAGCGAAAGAGAAATTGTGTCTGACGACTCCGCAGCTAATTAGTAAAACATATTAAAAGTAATTAATAACATAGTGTTCTTGTGTAATGAGCTCAGATCAGAGGAGCGGATGGCCCAGCGGCGTCTGTAAAAAATGAGGCACACTTCAAGTGTCCCCGAGGGCGGACATCAAATTATAACCACAATGTCTTTGTAACTAGTGATCACGGATGAACAAAAACATTCTCAGCCGCCTCCTGCAGAACCCTCTGGGACGAGCCGCTCGGACCGCCGCTTCCTTTATGGAGTCGGGATTTTTTGTTCTCGGTTGTTTTCATTAATATTTGGTTTTTTTCCTCACTGTAAACTCGCACGGAGGGAAGAGATTTCGGAGGTGATTCCCGGTTCACGCTTGTTTTGCCATAGGAAACAGTTCATTCTGTCAACAGTTCAATCTGCTCCACCAGGTGGTGCATTTTTCATAAAAGCGTAATTTTTTATTCGATTCTGTTTTTCCTTTATGGTTTTTCTAACAGCTTTAAAAAGCATTTATCATTTCAATAACAAAAATCTCCATCCAGCATCTAAAGCAGCGGCGAATGCTTGTTAGATGTAGCTCAAACACAAACTTTTTCACACTTTTTCCTTTCCTTTGGAAGGTTCTGCAAACACTGGACTCATTTTCTCCCTCTTGCTAAGTGGCTAGGCTCTTCTTGGCGGGACGTCTGAATGTGTTGTGTACTCTGAGCCTTTCAGATTCCCCCCCAGCTGCTCCTTGTTCCATCCACCCAACCCATAACAAAGATTTGACACAAGCATCTTGATGTTGGCGCGACCTGGTGTCTATGACATCACCAAGGAGGCCAGATGACAACTAAAGAGGACCACAATGGAGGGTTGGATACACATTAGGAGTCTAGGGAAGGTGAAGGAAGGTGAGATGGGCGAACCTCTCAAGATTCATTTCTTGTTCAGGTTTGGTGTATCTAAATTTAAGTATGTGTTGATATATATTTACATATTAATGATAATATAATACTTTTTGGTCTAGAGGTTATCTATAATATGAGTAGTGTTTGTTAGGTGTTTTTTGGATGAATCATCCTGGTGGTCTAGGATAGTAAAGGGATTAATATTCATGTTGGTCTAGAATAGTGAATCGGCTAATAATTGTGCTGGTCTGGGATAGTAAAGGGGCTAATAATTCTGGTGATATAGAATAGTAAAGGGAGTAATAATTGTGGTGATATAGGATAGTGAATGGGCTAATAATTCTGGTGGTCTAAGATAGTGAAAGGGGCTAATAATTCTTGTGATATAGGATAGTGAAGGGGCTAATCCAGGAGGTTTAGGATAGTAAAGGGGCTCATAATTCTGGGGGTCTAGGATAGAGAATGGGCAATAATTCTGGTGGTCTAGGATAGTAAAGGGATTAATATTCATGTTGGTCTAGAATAGTGAATGGGCTAATAATTCTGGTGGTCTAGGATAGTGAATGGGCTAATAATCCAGGAGGTTTAGGGTAGTGAAAGGTTTAATCATTCTTGTGATTTAGGGTAGTGAAGGTCCCAATCACCTTGACTGGTCTAGACCAGAATAGCAAAAGGTTTAATCAACCTGGTGGTCTAACATAATAATAATAATAATAATAATAATAATAAAGTTATTAATTAATAAAGTTATTAATAATCCTGGTGAATAGTGAATCTTGAATAGTGAAGGGATAAATAATTCTGCTGGTCTAGGATAGTGAAAGGGTTAATAAATATGGTGGTTTAGGGAGGTACAAGGGAGTTCAATACCTTTCCGAGAGTTCACGACTTTTCTTACTCCTATTGGATCCAGGTATGTCTACCTTGACCTGACTCCAGAAAGCAGATTGCATGGTCTACAAACTTCAGTGTCCCCTAATGATGGACGTCAGTGCGGTGAAGATGTAACTTTACAGCCAGATAATACTCTCTGAAGAAAGTATTTCTATCCTATATGACCAACTTTACCAAACCTGGGACCAAAGACAAAAGGATGCCATTCTCAACACGGATGCTCAGGTCGTATACCTCAGCACAAAAACCATATTCAAGAGGCGGCCTCATGACTGCAAACCCTTTTATATGGAAGCCAGCCAGGTGATCGTCCATTTCCTGTGGACCTGGCTTCTCTACCTTTTGGAGAAAGTCATATCTGGCATGTACAAGTACATGAAGGGAAGGGGGGGGTCCTGAGTGGAGGGTTTCTCTTTTGGCATCCTTCTACCCTATTATTTTTGCCTAAACTCTTAAGAATCAGGTCAAACAATCTGGACCATGTGAGCTCTGAATCCTTAGATAAGACTGGTGACAGGTGATGGGTTAACACAATCTGGACCTCTGTATAGGGTCATTATTGGACCCCTTATTTTCTCTTTCTTTTATTCCAGCTATTAGAGGAAAATTGGAAACTTTTTGAGAAAGTTTTCTGACATCCCCCTACATGAGCAGGCAGGTAGTTATTTTCTCTCTGTAGTAATACCCACGCAGCTGTGACAGAACATCCACTGGCGGCATTAAGTGCCTTCATTTGATTATAGAGGACGGAAGTCCTACCTAGAGAACAGCTGGTGGTCTGCGCCATGAAAACAGCTGAACATGGTCCCTCCTGCCCACATACTGTGAAATAATAGTAGGTAGTTGCCAGCTTTGTATGACAGTGCCAATCATAAGCAGGAGATGGTATGGAGGTATTGTTAAAGGGAAACTTCACATCAGTCATGGAGGACCCTTTATATGGAGACCCAATGATTCTCAGAATAAAGAAAGCTACATCCTGTAATGTAATAATATATTCTGCCCCTGCTGCCATGCTTTTGCCCCTTGTATCTCTCCTCCTATTGTTCAGAATCCTCCAGCTCTCCAGCTTGATGGCTTCCTGGATTGGAGACCACTCTCTCTATACTTGTGGCCTCTGCCATGGCAGCTCAGGCTTTGTAGAGAACAGTGGACACCTCCAGAATGGCCTCCTAAAGGTAAGAGAAGATTTGTGAGTCAGTAGAGATGAATCAGTCTAGTCTGGTTAAAAGCAAAGATTCGGATTTTATACTTCCTAAACTTAACCATACACATTATATTTCTGATGGCTGTCATGCTTGAAGATGGGATTGTTTGTACGGATGATCCCACCATCAACATCAGCAACAAAACTCCCCCAATTTGGTCAGTCAGAGTCTGAGCAAGTTGCCTGATTATTATCCAAATGCGTCTCATCATGCTAAAAACTGAATTTTGGCCGAGAGGAGGCCAAAAAATTTCCACCATGGCCAATTTCTGCCATGGGCCAACCATGAACAACCCTATGCGACATGTAGAGGTCAGATCAGAATTTGGAAAATTCGTAAATAACTTGTATTGTTACCAGTTGGTTTGCTTTGCCCTACTGTCCCTCCAAGTAGACCAATTTTTGTGGGTCTGGTTTCTATATATATGTGCCAAGTAGACCAATGTGCCATGTGTCATGTGTAAGCCGCATAATACATACACAGTAATGTGTGACAGGCAGCAGACGTCCTATTACAAAGGCTAGGATCAGAGCTAGTTCTAAGCTTGGCCATTTATCCCCTTAAACAACATTGACAATAGCCAGTGTGACATCTAAGTGGTTAGACAGAGAAAGGAGACCCCTCTGTCACCCCATTGGCACCCTGCATCAAAGGGGTTTACATGACAGCAGAGGGTGTAATGGGATGCTATGTCACGGTCACATGGACAAGCACAATGTACTGCACTACAGAAGTATCGGTGATTTAGGAGGATCTCATGATCAAGTCCCATAGTAAGAACAAATTTTTTTTTTTTTTTGGGCCAAAAGTGAATTGACTCAGATGATAACTTCAAGACACTTCACTTCTGATCTAGGCAGTGTGGACATGGAGTGAAACAGAAAATCCAGTGCCAAAACAGTGGACTGGGGGCAGATGGGTTTTCCAGTTTGCCTGGGAAGTATTATTGGAGCTAGCTAAATTTTTTTTAGTTTTGTGTTGAATTATCTGAAATGCGATATCAGACGCAAAAAAATTGTCTGCACGTACCAAGAATGTTCTGACTGTATCAATGTTGTTTTTTTGGGGCATGTGAATCTCAGTCCCCACATGCTCGGCAGTGAGGTGGTTAATGGATGCAGCGGAGAAGAATATCACATCTGGCAAAGTGCGAGTCATCTAATCAAGGAGCCGTTTGGATGCGGAGACACGTACTCTAGGAGTATCACATATAAAAAAAGGCTATTGAGTTCTGGACTGTGTGGTGCGCGCTGTGATATACACTGCCAGGACCGGGACGTCAATGACTTAAGATGCTCAGGCAGAGAGGAAGAGAGGCCAAGTGGAGAGGTGTAAAACAAGATTTTCTAGAAGAGATATGCGCTGTAATGGCTCGTGTGAAACTCCTCCGAGCGGGCACTGAAAACTGCAAAAGTAACAAAAACACCAATTATTAACACATATATTACAGGGCGCGAAGCTACAAAAATATACAGTATTATATACAATATATATATATATATATATATATATATATATATCACCTGCATCACAACTAGTAATAAAAAGAGAACATTTTTGGATTCTAAAAACATCAAATATTAATATTATTTTTTACTTATTACGATGATCATATACAGGTATACAGCTGAAGAAGATTAGGGCTAGGAGTAAGATGCAAAAATCGAGATATTATGCCAGTTTCTGGAGGACACAGGGTTGGGGGGATCTCGAATGCTTGTATGGAGTCTTGCAGGCAATGATCCCTGGGAAAAGTACAAATTAGCTCTCCTCCAGAAGGAAGAAGCCTGTCTCTCTAGTGCCACCTATAGGTAGCTGCCCTGTAAGTCAAGTCAAGTCCAATAAAGAGCCATGTTGGGGCAACAAGCATCGTGCACTCTAGGGGCAGATTTTGGAGTATGAACAAGGGCACAGGTTAAGAGATCTCCCAGAAGAACTGTGATAGCTGATGCATCCTATTCAGTCAAGAAGAGATAGAAGGAGTTCCTGCCTTGACAATGACCCATAGACTTCCATGGAGAAGGCCATGTGCATGTGTGGTCACCCATGATATACGGTGACCCCCACCAACCTTGATCTGGCCCTGGAGACCTCTACTCCATCAATGGGTATTTGGTGGCGTTAACTAGTACCAAGAAGATGGCACCTGACCTAGCTGTTAACTGGTTGTTCCTGGACTACAATTGGGGGAGGTCCCTTGACAAAATGTTTGTTGAGGACTTTCTTTTAGGACTCAGACCCAAATCTGGGGCCCAGATTTTTTACTTTGGTATGTGGCCCTCTAAACTAATCTCCATGGGCGTAACGTAGAAAATGGTAAGGGAATGCTGGGAGCTGGGACTGGAACAACTGGCTTGGGTGTTGGTGGTGGAGGTCCTCTAGGTCACCAAGGTGTTGGGAGTGCAGTGGCACATTACCTATAATCCGACCCTGAACCTGCCCCTTTTACCTCATATATAATTATTAGCACAAATATTTACAGAGTTGATCAGAGCCAGAAATAAAAGCAGCGCTCCGCTTTACGATTGTTTTATTGTGGGGAACATCTCTCCAGAAACATAGTTTATTGACGCAGTTTCTCTCCGACATTAAATTCTTGAATGCTTAATTTTTGTATTAAAAAATGCAGCCACGGTGAGGATTATCTAATGATCTGAAGTGATCTACGACCGATGCGTCTAAATAGGAACTCGTAAAACTGCATTCTGTAATTACCCGCTAAATCTAGGTCAGCGCAGGCATCGCACCATAAATCCAGATTTTATATGGCAATTAGCTGGAAAGTGAGCCCATGCTGACCCCGGCCCATTGACCACTTCAGCTCGCCTCTTGTTTTACGATTTTTACCCTAAAAGCGGCAGCTGAAAGTTCTTGTCGTGTTACTGTTAAAAGGCACCAAAAATAACAGAGAACAAGTAGAAGAATTGCTCTCAGAGAAGTTATGCGATAAGTGGGAAATAATCATGAATTTTTTGCAATTTTTTTTGTTCTGTTCCCTGCTGGGTAAAACAACAGGCTGAGTCCCCTGCTGGGCTCCCCACGCTCGGAAATAGCAGGAGAAAAGTTTACAAGTGCATTGTGGTGGAAGGTGAATGGATGCTTATTTTTACCGAATTTACAACCTCTTTCTGTGACATTAATTGACCGAAGGTGCGGATTTTTGATTTTCGCAATGATAGACCTGACATGGACCTTGGGTGTACGGATTAGAGTAACTAGCAGAAGGGGAAGAAAAAAATGCACATTATTAGATATACTTATGCAGTTTAGTTCTATGCAAAACCACATATTACATATTCACCACCTAAAGGGGCTGCGTAGATCAGACAAAAACCCCGAAAAGACCCTTATTTACCTTCTAAATCCTCACCATTTCAGTGCTGTAGCTCATGTCTATCCCCTGTCCATCCTTGTTGGTCTTTGTTTACATGGTTGATGACATTATGTCTACTATTTACAATCCTTCAATGGTGCACATGGACCGGCCACCATAAAAACTGGTGCAGCCCATTGACTACACTGACGTAGGACATGCAGGACTTTGTTTCCGACGAAAAGAAACGGCTTTCTGGCGCAGAGGGTGTAAGCGCACATCCGCGCATTGCTTTAAAACCCCATTCAAGTGAATGGGGTTTTAAGCAATGCGTCTCAAACCTTTCCCTATCCAGTGCCTATCCAGTTTTCCGACATTTAGGTCGGATTTGTGGCGGACAGAGTGCCGCCACAAGTGTGAACACTTAGCATGCAGACCTGCAGTAGAAAGCCCAGGCAAGCCTCAGTTTTCCAATGTATATTTTATGTAGTGTGAATGTATCCTAAGACAGTAGTCTAAATCTGGTGACCCTGCAACAGCACAACTGTCAGCATGCTCTGACAACTAGAGCAGTAAGGAAGTCCCAGGAGTCGTCTTGCAATATCAGACTGTACCTTCAAAGGCCTTTTCCATGATCTACGTTGATAGTCTATGATTTCCCCCTCCTAGTCGACTGCTCTGCTAGGAAACACCGCGGAGCTCAGGTTAGGTCACAGCATTAAATATTGAGTATAACCTGCACCGCCCCCCTCCCCCTGTACCTGACTACATCTGACCAAGGTCACCAGGACCCCTGCCCTGGGCCATGTCATAAAGGACCTCATTTCTGACTCCGCAGTGGATTTCCTAGTAATCAGAGCTATTTCCAGTAGCTGCAAGCAGTCTGCAGAAACTTCTATATATAGATAAAATGATGGTTGTCAATCTTTCTAACTACCCAATCTATCAGGCGGGAACTTGTGAGTCCCAACACGTAAGAGCCCATTAAAGTAATCAGTATTTTTTGAACACAATTACCCTGCAGCATGGCGGAATATCAACAAGAACAGGGCGCCCTGGTTAAACATGCCTGTCAATAATTGTCATCCCCCGGTCTATAATATGGCGATATGTAGATAATTAGGTTATACCTGGGGGTGGAGGGGACGACGCTGTCCCTGGTGCCCATTATAACCTAATAAAGCTGGCCGCAGAGCGCACAGCAGCAGCAGATGCCGGTAATGATGGCCGCCTCAGTACCTGCACATCGTAAGCCCCTGAGCGCCAACTCACTGGAGCTGTCCCAAGAATGAGTAATGTCTTTATTTATTTAGAGGACCCCTGAAAGAGACTATTAATAGCAGAACCTGCGGCCGGGAAGGCACTCGCGCGTCTGCAGCAGCAAATACCACAGACCCAGGCGTCTCCTGGACTTCTTAGGTCTTGTAGTTCATAGAAAACAACTGATGTAGTAAATTACTTTAACCCTTTATGGCTGCAGTCGATTTTGTGCCGCCAGGACCAAGAGATTGTTTTGTCTCCATCGCCACATTCCAGGAACCGTAACTTTTTTGCTTTTCCATCGATGCAGCTATATGAGGGCTTGTGTTTTGCAGGATGAAATGTAGTTTATATTGGTAACATTTGCAATAAGGTATGTGAATATTCCGGAAAAATGTTTCATTTATAAATTAAAATGGAACTTCTATAAACCTTTAAAGTTTCTCAGTATTTAAAGGGGACAGGATTCACTTAAAGGGGTGGAGCTTTAAACAATCAGGACTACGAGTTCAAATCCAACCAGGATACAATGTCCAGGCAGATTCTATGATTGTGTTACTTGGGTTCCAATTGATAATTCCAATACAATATGGTAAATTAATAAAGTCTTTTCCATTGAATTAGGCTCTGCTCACTGATTTCTGCTCTGAAGCCCAAACTCTGATAATGCACCAGTTATCTCCCTGTCTTCTGGTGCCTCTCTTGGGAGATCTCTACGCACCATGCTTACCTCCTTAAAGACCTTGTCACACCAGAGACAAACCATTTAATTTGACACCCCCTGCAAGATATTTCCATCTGCTGCGAGTCTATCCTGCAGTGGCCACTAGAGGTCACAGACAAACAAAAAAGGGCTGTACATACCATAGTGGCAGACCACGTGGCTGCTATGTGGCCCCTAGGGGGTAGGGGGCACTATTCATGTTGGCAGAGTTCCTTGTACTACTTGGAGGTGAGAAACTGTGAAGAAATCACCTCTATCCAGATTAGACCAATGATAGTTTGGGGGGACAAAAAAGTCCTAGGAAGAGTTATGGTGCAAAAACCACAAGAATGCATCCCCCCCCCCCATGTCACTGAATCCAAATGAAATACAGTATGGCGTCCACCATTGGGATGTCATTTACACAGGCTCAGTTGTATGAAGAACTAATATGGTCGGTATTTATGGGCTGGTACAGTAGTTCCAAAAACTATAAGATTTTTGTTATGCAACTTTTTTTGCAATGTTGTTTTGAAACCCAGAAATTTGTAAAAAGTATGGAAAATAGGAAAAACAAGGATCTGAGCCAAGCCGAGTGTTGTGAATGATCATCCCACTCTCTGCACAGACCTCTCCTTGTCTGCAGGAATTCCTTGTACTCGGAGCACGGTGGGTAAGGGGGTCAGGTCTTCAGACACAGTGGGAGACTTAACTTTTATCTCAGCTACTCCACATAATACTAAACACTTACCAGTAAGACTCCGACTCTGTCGATACAGAAAATAAGGAAGAGCGGATGTTATTGATAACTGAGACTCCGCACATGGCTATAATGGGATTTTAGTCTTCTAAATCCCCTTCTGTGCCCTTCACCACTCGAAAGCATCACATCCGAGCTTTTACCCATCTGAGCAGCCATTAGCTGTTCAATATCTGCGCTCACACTGACTGGCGGTGCTTAATTATACCGATAATGAGCGGCAGGTGAGAAACATTTATCAAACCGCCCTGCATGGTAATATTGCCCCCTGGTTGCCCACTGCCTCATGCTGAGAGACGGTCACAAAACTGTGCAGCTGCAGAAGAGAGGCGGTAATAAAGCTCAAGCACAGAAAAAGCTACAGAGAGAGGACGGAAAATAGCAAGCAAAAGAGATAGCCAAGGAAAATCTGAAGAATATAGTAGTTATATTCTTATACATAGGAGCAGTATTATAGTAGTTATATTCTTGTACATAGGGGGCAGTATTATAGTAGTTATATTCTTGTACATAGGAGCAGTATTATAGTAGTTATATTCTTGTACATAGGAGGTAGTATTATAGTAGTTATATTCTTGTACATAGCAGAAGTATTATAGTAGTTATATTCTTGTACATAGGAGGTAGTATTATAGTAGTTATATTCTTGTACATAGGAGTAGTATTATAGTAGTTATATTCTTGTACATAGGAGCAGTATTATAGTAGTTATATTCTTGTACATAGGAGTAGTATTATAGTAGTTATATTCTTGTACATAGGAGGTAGTATTATAGTAGTTATATTCTTGTACATAGGAGCAGTATTATAGTAGTTCTATTCTTGTACATAGGAGCAGTATTATAGTAGTTATATTCTTGTACATAGGAGGTAGTATTATAGTAGTTATATTCTTGTACATAGGGGGCAGTATTATAGTAGTTATATTCTTGTACATAGGAGCAGTATTATAGTAGTTATATTCTTGTACATAGGAGGTAGTATTATAGTAGTTATATTCTTGTACATAGGAGGTAGTATTATAGTAGTTATATTCTTGTACATAGCAGAAGTATTATAGTAGTTATATTCTTGTACATAGGAGGTAGTATTATAGTAGTTATATTCTTGTACATAGGAGTAGTATTATAGTAGTTATATTCTTGTACATAGGAGCAGTATTATAGTAGTTATATTCTTGTACATAGGAGTAGTATTATAGTAGTTATATTCTTGTACATAGGAGGTAGTATTATAGTAGTTATATTCTTGTACATAGGAGCAGTATTATAGTAGTTATATTCTTGTACATAGGAGCAGTATTATAGTAGTTATATTCTTGTACATAGGAGGTAGTATTATAGTAGTTATATTCTTGTACATAGGGGGCAGTATTATAGTAGTTATATTCTTGTACATAGGAGCAGTATTATAGTAGTTATATTCTTGTACATAGGAGCAGTATTATAGTAGTTATATTCTTGTACATAGGGGGCAGTATTATAGTAGTTATATTCTTGTACATAGGAGCAGTATTATAGTAGTTATATTCTTGTACATAGGAGGTAGTATTATAGTAGTTATATTCTTGTACATAGGAGCAGTATTATAGTAGTTATATTCTTGTACATAGGAGCAGTATTATAGTAGTTATATTCTTGTACATAGGAGTAGTATTATAGTAGTTATATTCTTGTACATAGGAGCAGTATTATAGTAGTTATATTCTTGTACATAGGGGTAGTATTATAGTAGTTATATTCTTGTACATAGGAGCAGTATTATAGTAGTTATATTCTTGTACATAGGAGCAGTATTATAGTAGTTATATTCTTGTACATAGGAGCAGTATTATAGTAGTTATATTCTTGTACATAGGAAGCAGTATTATAGTAGTTATATTCTTGTACATAGGGGTTGGTATAATAGTTATATTCTTGTACATAGTAGCGTTTATAGTAGTTATATTCTTGTACATAGGAGCAGTATTATAGTAGTTATATTCTTGTACATAGGAGCAGTATTATAGTAGTTATATTCTTGTACATAGGAGCAGTATTATAGTAGTTATATTCTTCTACATAGGAGTGTTTGGCGTACATAGGAGCAGTATTATAGTAGTTATATTCTTGTACATAGGAGTAGTATTATAGTAGTTATATTCTTGTACATAGGAGCAGTATTATAGTAGTTATATTCTTGTACATAGGAGTAGTATTATAGTAGTTATATTCTTGTACATAGGAGGGTAGTATTATAGTAGTTATATTCTTGTACATAGGAGCAGTATTATAGTAGTTATATTCTTGTACATAGGAGGCAGTATTATAGTAGTTATATTCTTGTACATAGGAGCAGTATTATAGTAGTTATATTCTTGTACATAGGGGGCAGTATTATAGTAGTTATATTCTTGTACATAGGAGTAGTATTATAGTAGTTATATTCTTGTACATAGGAGCAGTATTATAGTAGTTATATTCTTGTACATAGGAGCAGTATTATAGTAGTTATATTCTTGTACATAGGAGCAGTATTATAGTAGTTATATTCTTGTACATAGGAGTAGTATTATAGTAGTTATATTCTTTGTACATAGGGGCAGTATTATAGTAGTTATATTCTTGTACATAGGGGCAGTATTATAGTAGTTATATTCTTACATAGGGGTACATAGAGCGTAGTATTATAGTAGTTATATTCTTGTACATAGGAGCAGTATTATAGTAGTTATATTCTTGTACATAGGAGCAGTATTATAGTAGTTATATTCTTGTACATAGGAGCAGTATTATAGTAGTTATATTCTTGTACATAGGAGTAGTATTATAGTAGTTATATTCTTGTACATAGGAGTAGTATTATAGTAGTTATATTCTTCTACATAGGAGTAGTATTATAGTAGTTATATTCTTGTACATAGGAGGTAGTATTATAGTAGTTATATTCTTGTACATAGGAGCAGTATTATAGTAGTTATATTCTTGTACATAGGAAGTAGTATTATAGTAGTTATATTCTTGTACATAGGAGCAGTATTATAGTAGTTATATTCTTGTACATAGGAGCAGTATTATAGTAGTTATATTCTTGTACATAGGAGCAGTATTATAGTAGTTATATTCTTGTACATAGGAGCAGTATTATAGTAGTTATATTCTTGTACATAGGAGCAGTATTATAGTAGTTATATTCTTGTACATAGGAGCAGTATTATAGTAGTTATATTCTTGTACATAGGAGCAGTATTATAGTAGTTATATTCTTCTACATAGGAGTAGTATTATAGTAGTTATATTCTTGTACATAGGAGCAGTATTATAGTAGTTATATTCTTCTACATAGGAGTAGTATTATAGTAGTTATATTCTTCTACATAGGAGTAGTATTATAGTAGTTATATTCTTGTACATAGGAGGTGTATTATAGTAGTTATATTCTTGTACATAGGAGTAGTATTATAGTAGTTATATTCTTGTACATAGGAGTAGTATTATAGTAGTTATATTCTTGTACATAGGAGGTAGTATTATAGTAGTTATATTCTTGTACATAGGAGCAGTATTATAGTAGTTATATTCTTGTACATAGGAGTAGTATTATAGTAGTTATATTCTTGTACATAGGAGCAGTATTATAGTAGTTATATTCTTGTACATAGGAGCAGTATTATAGTAGTTATATTCTTGTACATAGGGGGCAGTATTATAGTAGTTATATTCTTGTACATAGGAGCAGTATTATAGTAGTTATATTCTTGTACATAGGAGGTAGTATTATAGTAGTTATATTCTTGTACATAGGAGCAGTATTATAGTAGTTATATTCTTGTACATAGGAGTAGTATTATAGTAGTTATATTCTTGTACATAGGAGTAGTATTATAGTAGTTATATTCTTGTACATAGGAGCAGTATTATAGTAGTTATATTCTTGTACACTGGGGGCAGTATTATAGTAGTTATATTCTTGTACATAGGAGTAGTATTATAGTAGTTATATTCTTGTACATAGGAGCAGTATTATAGTAGTTATATTCTTGTACATAGGGGCAGTATTATAGTAGTTATATTCTTGTACATAGGAGGTAGTATTATAGTAGTTATATTCTTGTACATAGGAGCAGTATTATAGTAGTTATATTCTTGTACATAGGAGTAGTATTATAGTAGTTATATTCTTGTACATAGGAGCAGTATTATAGTAGTTATATTCTTGTACATAGGAGCAGTATTATAGTAGTTATATTCTTGTACATAGGAGCAGTATTATAGTAGTTATATTCTTGTACATAGGGAGTAGTATTATAGTAGTTATATTCTTGTACATAGGAGCAGTATTATAGTAGTTATATTCTTGTACATAGGAGCAGTATTATAGTAGTTATATTCTTGTACATAGGAGCAGTATTATAGTAGTTATATTCTTGTACATAGGAGCGGTATTATAGTAGTTATATTCTTGTACATAGGAGTAGTATTATAGTAGTTATATTCTTGTACATAGGGGGCAGTATTATAGTAGTTATATTCTTGTACATAGGGTGCAGTATTATAGTAGTTATATTCTTGTACATAGGCGTAGTATTATAGTAGTTATATTCTTGTACATAGGAGCAGTATTATAGTAGTTATATTCTTGTACATAGGAGTAGTATTATAGTAGTTATATTCTTGTACATAGGAGCAGTATTATAGTAGTTATATTCTTGTACATAGGAGCAGTATTATAGTAGTTATATTCTTGTACATAGGAGCAGTATTATAGTAGTTATATTCTTGTACATAGGAGCAGTATTATAGTAGTTATATTCTTGTACATAGGAGCAGTATTATAGTAGTTATATTCTTGTACATAGGAGTAGTATTATAGTAGTTATATTCTTGTACATAGGAGTAGTATTATAGTAGTTATATTCTTGTACATAGGGGCAGTATTATAGTAGTTATATTCTTGTACATAGGAGTAGTATTATAGTAGTTATATTCTTCTACATAGGAGTGGTATTATAGTAGTTATATTCTTGTACATAGGAGGTAGTATTATAGTAGTTATATTCTTGTACATAGGAGCAGTATTATAGTAGTTATATTCTTGTACATAGGGGGCAGTATTATAGTAGTTATATTCTTGTACATAGGGGGCAGTATTATAGTAGTTATATTCTTGTACATAGGAGTAGTATTATAGTAGTTATATTCTTGTACATAGGAGCAGTATTATAGTAGTTATATTCTTGTACATAGGAGCAGTATTATAGTAGTTATATTCTTGTACATAGGAGCAGTATTATAGTAGTTATATTCTTGTACATAGGGGGCAGTATTATAGTAGTTATATTCTTGTACATAGGGGGCAGTATTATAGTAGTTATATTCTTGTACATAGGAGTAGTATTATAGTAGTTATATTCTTGTACATAGGAGCAGTATTATAGTAGTTATATTCTTGTACATAGGAGCAGTATTATAGTAGTTATATTCTTGTACATAGGGGGCAGTATTATAGTAGTTATATTCTTGTACATAGGGTGCAGTATTATAGTAGTTATATTCTTGTACATAGGGGCGTAGTATTATAGTAGTTATATTCTTGTACATAGGAGGTAGTATTATAGTAGTTATATTCTTGTACATAGGAGCAGTATTATAGTAGTTATATTCTTGTACATAGGAGCAGTATTATAGTAGTTATATTCTTGTACATAGGAGGTAGTATTATAGTAGTTATATTCTTGTACATAGGAGCAGTATTATAGTAGTTATATTCTTGTACATAGGGGCAGTATTATAGTAGTTATATTCTTGTACATAGGAGTAGTATTATAGTAGTTATATTCTTGTACATAGGAGCAGTATTATAGTAGTTATATTCTTGTACAATAGGAGCAGTATTATAGTAGTTATATTCTTGTACATAGGAGTAGTATTATAGTAGTTATATTCTTCTACATAGGAGTAGTATTATAGTAGTTATATTCTTGTACATAGGAGGTAATATTATAGTAGTTATATTCTTGTACATAGGAGCAGTATTATAGTAGTTATATTCTTGTACATAGGAGTAGTATTATAGTAGTTATATTCTTGTACATAGGAGCAGTATTATAGTAGTTATATTCTTGTACATAGGAGCAGTATTATAGTAGTTATATTCTTGTACATAGGAGGTTGTATTATAGTAGTTATATTCTTGTACATAGGAGGTAGTATTATAGTAGTTATATTCTTGTACATAGGAGCAGTATTATAGTAGTTATATTCTTGTACATAGGAGCAGTATTATAGTAGTTATATTCTTGTACATAGGAGTAGTATTATAGTAGTTATATTCTTGTACATAGGAGCAGTATTATAGTAGTTATATTCTTGTACACTGGGGCAGTATTATAGTAGTTATATTCTTGTACATAGGAAGTAGTATTATAGTAGTTATATTCTTGTACATAGGGGGCAGTATTATAGTAGTTATATTCTTGTACATAGGAGCAGTATTATAGTAGTTATATTCTTGTACATAGGAGCAGTATTATAGTAGTTATATTCTTGTACATAGGAGCAGTATTATAGTAGTTATATTCTTGTACATAGGAGCAGTATTATAGTAGTTATATTCTTGTACATAGGAGCAGTATTATAGTAGTTATATTCTTGTACATAGGAGCAGTATTATAGTAGTTATATTCTTGTACATAGGAGGTAGTATTATAGTAGTTATATTCTTGTACATAGGAGCGTAGTATAGTAGTTATATTCTTGTACATAGGAGGAGTATTATAGTAGTTATATTCTTGTATATAAGTAGTATATCTTGTACATAGGAGCAGTATTATAGTAGTTATATTCTTGTACATAGGAGCAGTATTATAGTAGTTATATTCTTGTACATAGGAGCAGTATTATAGTAGTTATATTCTTGTACATAGGAGCAGTATTATAGTAGTTATATTCTTGTACATAGGAGCAGTATTATAGTAGTTATATTCTTGTACATAGGGGCAGTATTATAGTAGTTATATTCTTGTACATAGGAGTAGTATTATAGTAGTTATATTCTTGTACATAGGAGTAGTATTATAGTAGTTATATTCTTGTACATAGGAGGTAGTATTATAGTAGTTATATTCTTGTACATAGGAGCAGTATTATAGTAGTTATATTCTTGTACATAGGAGGTAGTATTATAGTAGTTATATTCTTGTACATAGGGGGCAGTATTATAGTAGTTATATTCTTGTACATAGGAGGTAGTATTATAGTAGTTATATTCTTGTACATAGGAGCAGTATTATAGTAGTTATATTCTTGTACATAGGAGCAGTATTATAGTAGTTATATTCTTGTACATAGGAGCAGTATTATAGTAGTTATATTCTTGTACATAGGAGGCAGTATTATAGTAGTTATATTCTTGTACATAGGGGGCAGTATTATAGTAGTTATATTCTTGTACATAGGAGTAGTATTATAGTAGTTATATTCTTGTACATAGGAGTAGTATTATAGTAGTTATATTCTTGTACATAGGAGCAGTATTATAGTAGTTATATTCTTGTACATAGGGGGCAGTATTATAGTAGTTATATTCTTGTACATAGGAGCAGTATTATAGTAGTTATATTCTTGTACATAGGAGTAGTATTATAGTAGTTATATTCTTGTACATAGGAGTAGTATTATAGTAGTTATATTCTTGTACATAGGAGCAGTATTATAGTAGTTATATTCTTGTACATAGGAGCAGTATTATAGTAGTTATATTCTTGTACATAGGAGGTAGTATTATAGTAGTTATATTCTTGTACATAGGAGCAGTATTATAGTAGTTATATTCTTGTACATAGGGGCAGTATTATAGTAGTTATATTCTTGTACATAGGAGGTAGTATTATAGTAGTTATATTCTTGTACATAGGAGCAGTATTATAGTAGTTATATTCTTGTACAATAGGAGCAGTATTATAGTAGTTATATTCTTCTACATAGGAGTAGTATTATAGTAGTTATATTCTTGTACATAGGAGTAGTATTATAGTAGTTATATTCTTGTACATAGGAGGTAGTATTATAGTAGTTATATTCTTGTACATAGGAGCAGTATTATAGTAGTTATATTCTTGTACATAGGAGTAGTATTATAGTAGTTATATTCTTGTACATAGGAGCAGTATTATAGTAGTTATATTCTTGTACATAGGAGCAGTATTATAGTAGTTATATTCTTGTACATAGGAGGTAGTATTATAGTAGTTATATTCTTGTACATAGGAGCTAGTATTATAGTAGTTATATTCTTGTACATAGGAGCAGTATTATAGTAGTTATATTCTTGTACATAGGAGTAGTATTATAGTAGTTATATTCTTGTACATAGGAGGTAGTATTATAGTAGTTATATTCTTGTACATAGGAGCAGTATTATAGTAGTTATATTCTTGTACATAGGGGCAGTATTATAGTAGTTATATTCTTGTACATAGGAGCAGTATTATAGTAGTTATATTCTTGTACATAGGAGTAGTATTATAGTAGTTATATTCTTGTACATAGGAGCGTATTATAGTAGTTATATTCTTGTACATAGGGGGCAGTATTATAGTAGTTATATTCTTGTACATAGGAGCAGTATTATAGTAGTTATATTCTTGTACATAGGAGCAGTATTATAGTAGTTATATTCTTGTACATAGGAGTAGTATTATAGTAGTTATATTCTTGTACATAGGAGCAGTATTATAGTAGTTATATTCTTGTACATAGGAGGTAGTATTATAGTAGTTATATTCTTGTACATAGGAGGTAGTATTATAGTAGTTATATTCTTGTACATAGGAGGTAGTATTATAGTAGTTATATTCTTGTACATAGGAGCGGTATTATAGTAGTTATATTCTTGTACATAGGAGGTTGTATTATAGTAGTTATATTCTTGTACATAGGAGCAGTATTATAGTAGTTATATTCTTGTACATAGGGGGCAATATTATAGTAGTTATATTCTTGTACATAGGGGGCAGTATTATAGTAGTTATATTCTTGTACATAGGAGGTAGTATTATAGTAGTTATATTCTTGTACATAGGAGCAGTATTATAGTAGTTATATTCTTGTACATAGGAGCAGTATTATAGTAGTTATATTCTTGTACATAGGAGCAGTATTATAGTAGTTATATTCTTGTACATAGGGGGCAGTATTATAGTAGTTATATTCTTGTACATAGGGGGCAGTATTATAGTAGTTATATTCTTGTACATAGGAGTAGTATTATAGTAGTTATATTCTTGTACATAGGAGCAGTATTATAGTAGTTATATTCTTGTACATAGGAGCAGTATTATAGTAGTTATATTCTTGTACATAGGGGGCAGTATTATAGTAGTTATATTCTTGTACATAGGGGCAGTATTATAGTAGTTATATTCTTGTACATAGGAGTAGTATTATAGTAGTTATATTCTTGTACATAGGAGCAGTATTATAGTAGTTATATTCTTGTACATAGGAGCAGTATTATAGTAGTTATATTCTTGTACATAGGAGCAGTATTATAGTAGTTATATTCTTGTACATAGGGGGGTAGTATTATAGTAGTTATATTCTTGTACATAGGAGCAGTATTATAGTAGTTATATTCTTGTACATAGGGGCAGTATTATAGTAGTTATATTCTTGTACATAGGAGCAGTATTATAGTAGTTATATTCTTGTACATAGGAGCAGTATTATAGTAGTTATCCACAAAGGACAGTAAAGGAATTCTTCTACATAGGAGTAGTATTATAGTAGTTATATTCTTGTACATAGGAGCAGTATTATAGTAGTTATATTCTTGTACATAGGAGGAGTATTATAGTAGTTATATTCTTGTACATAGGAGCAGTATTATAGTAGTTATATTCTTGTACATAGGAGTAGTATTATAGTAGTTATATTCTTGTACATAGGAGCAGTATTATAGTAGTTATATTCTTGTACATAGGAGCAGTATTATAGTAGTTATATTCTTGTACATAGGAGGTAGTATTATAGTAGTTATATTCTTGTACATAGGAGGTAGTATTATAGTAGTTATATTCTTGTACATAGGAGCAGTATTATAGTAGTTATATTCTTGTACATAGGAGGTAGTATTATAGTAGTTATATTCTTGTACATAGGAGTAGTATTATAGTAGTTATATTCTTGTACATAGGAGCAGTATTATAGTAGTTATATTCTTGTACATGGGGGCAGTATTATAGTAGTTATATTCTTGTACATAGGAAGTAGTATTATAGTAGTTATATTCTTGTACATAGGAGTAGTATTATAGTAGTTATATTCTTGTACATAGGAGTAGTATTATAGTAGTTATATTCTTGTACATAGGGGTAAGCATAGGGTATTATAGTAGTTATATTCTTGTACATAGGAGCAGTATTATAGTAGTTATATTCTTGTACATAGGAGCAGTATTATAGTAGTTATATTCTTGTACATAGGAGTAGTATTATAGTAGTTATATTCTTGTACATAGGAGCTGTATTATAGTAGTTATATTCTTGTACATAGGAGGTAGTATTATAGTAGTTATATTCTTGTACATAGGAGGTAGTATTATAGTAGTTATATTCTTGTACATAGGAGGTAGTATTATAGTAGTTATATTCTTGTACATAGGAGTAGTATTACAGTAGATATATTCTTGTACATAGGGGCAGTATTATAGTAGTTATATTCTTGTACATAGGAGCAGTATTATAGTAGTTATATTCTTGTACATAGGAGTAGTATTATAGTAGTTATATTCTTGTACATAGGAGCAGTATTATAGTAGTTCTATTCTTGTACATAGGATCAGTATTATAGTAGTTATATTCTTGTGCATAGGAGCATTATTATAGTAGTTATATTTTTTTTACATAGGAGGCAGTTTTATAATATATTCTTGTACATCTTGTCGGTCTCTATTAGAGAATTGGTAAAGGTTTTTTTACTGGAACAGTCACACATACAGCCATATTTCCATAACTACTTCTAATTACTCTCGAAAGGAGCAGCATCTCCAATGCAGACTTATATTAGAGAGGACAAGGTGTAGTCAGATGTGACAACCATGCACAGGAAAGTGTGAAATGAGACAACATATAATGCTCTGGGTCTATCTTGGAGGGATCTGTCCCTTCACAAGTAGAATATTTTCAGTAATGGAGTTGCACAGTAAGAACGTGCATTTTAATTAGAAGTGGATGCCGGGTCTGTACAAGTCTCTCGTATTCTGTAAGTGGTTCCATTATTTGATTTATTTTCGCTGCCCTAATTTGTAAAATTGCTTCAAGATAAAGTCAACATTGTTCGCCTCCTGTCTTGCTTTGCTGAATATTAAACCCACGTCTTTGCGGTCGAGCGTTTCTTAGGAATAAAATATTTAGAAGGCTGCTTATTGTAATTCTTCACTTAAAGGTTCCTCATGGAAACCCATAAATATGTCTGCATGCCCGCAGATTATAACAAGTTTTGTACAAAGAGTTGCTACAAACAAGGAAAGAAAAATGCAAGAATTTTTCTAAGTAACAATTGGATCAACGTAGAATCATCAGGTATGAGATATTTACAGGTCTAGGGGAGTTTACAGTAATTAGTTGGGAGTTTTATGAGAGTGATTAATTGATGACCTAGTCATCAACTGAAGATCATTGGGGGTTCGATACCCAGACCCCTGCTGATCAGCTGTTTTAAGAGACAAAGCTGTTTCCTGAGCACCACATCCGCTTCTGCTTCACAGGCCATGTAACATCATATTGATTGGTACATGTTCAGAGCTCAGTCCCATTCAAGTAAAAAGGAAGAGCTGTAATATGAAGCATAGCCACTGTACAAAGTATGGTGCTGTTCTTGGTAAGTAGTGAAAAGGCTGCAGTGCTCACCCAATCACTGCGGCCTCTTGAAATAGCTAATTGGCGGGGGTCCCGGGTTTTGGACTCGACGATGTTCAATTGATGACCTATCCTATCTCTAATCATTGTAAATGAAATGTAACTAATTGACAGACTGACTTACATCCTAAGGTTGCCAATGCAAGGAAAGATGCAGAAAACTTTAAGTTAACTTTAAACACAGAACATTCCTTTGAAAATGTCAAGCTAAAGAAGTTTTCCAGGACTTTTATATTGATCACCTGTTCTGACTTCCAGCATACCAATTGATCAGTTGATTGAAGAAATTACAGCAGTACTGGAAAGAGAAGAGTGCCACCCACTGTGCAGTGGTCCAGAATGGTACTGCGGCTTAAAGTGAATGGGAGCCGAGTTGCAGTAATATTCCAGATCATCGCACAGTGGATCAAGTTGTGCTATTTCTGCTGATTTTATGGTCCTTTAATTCAGCTGATTATGTTGGGATAAAAATTGCTAAATTTTATTGTAATTTGTCTCTTTTTTTGCAATTTTAAAACACATTGAATCTATGGTCCGTATTTATAAAAAAAATGTATGTCCGTTTTTGCCATACAATGCTCCAAAAACAGATGGACATTTGTAGTAAAATTTGCAACTTTGTCCGTTGCAAACTAAATATAAGAAACAAAAAAAGGTGTTTGGTCTCCAAGAAATCGTCAAATTTATTAAGAAGAAAGTTTGAAAAACTTTGGCTCAAATCTCTTCCTTCCCATAGTATATAAAGCTTTGATTTTCGGATGGCTAGACAGATCCAATTGTACCAGGGATGTCAAATTGTATCAAATTTGCTACAAATCACTACAAAGATCTCCTCTGACAAGTGTAAGATTCCGAATGTAGACCAATGTGTTCCACCAAGCAGCACTTAACTTACGTTTCTCAGCTTCATGGCAGATTCCACTACATATAAAGTACAAACATCCAGAAAACGTGTAATTATTCCAGATACAATGTCATAGTAATAAAATATATTCCAACAGGGTAGCAGAGCAGGGGACGGGGCCCCATACTTAAGACTACTGACAGCTGTACGCTTGTTTGGCTGACAGATATTCCTCCCAATTGTACCATAAACGTACGCTTGACTAAGGTCGACATGAAGAGGGAGACAATCTGCTGCCAGAAACAAGGGTGAGAGGATGTTAAAATTGTTCTTTTCCCCACATCTGTCAAACAGGAATAGGCAGGAGTCCTCTATACATGACGGGGGAGATGTACTATGCAAAATATTTCATAATTCTGGTGTAATTTGGACCAAAAACTGTCTAACAAGCCTTACACCACCTTTATAACATTTTTAGACACTTTTATGACTTGTACAAAAAAGGGGCATGTCTTTCTAGGAAGTAGGTGTGGCCTAAGTTACAACATCCTGGTCCAAAAAAAATGTGCATTGTTTGGTGTAATTGTTTTTGGTGTAAACTAAGCCAAGTAATAGAAGGTGTAATAGACAGTTATACTAGACAGTATAATAATGCAACAGATTTATCAAACAGCGTTAGACACTGTGATAAATCTGGTGTAGTATAAGACTATTTTTTTCTGTATTAGTAAATCTGCCCTGATATTCTTTGTCTGTCATCATTCATGTGTTTGGATACATTTTATCTTATGTGTTGGACCAGCTTTAGGTTCTGTATAGTAGAACACTCAAAGTCAATCAGCAGCTGCAAAAGGCGACAAGATTTTAGGATGTATAAAAGTATCAAAAGACCCAAATAGAGAGAGGCAGTACTAACAGAGCCCCTGAAATGGAAGCAAAGGTGCTGACCCCTGAGAGGTGCTGACCCCTGAGAAGTGATCCCTGAGAGGTGCTGACCCCTGAGAGGTGCTGACCCCTGAGAGGTGCCGACCCCTGAGAGGTACCGACCCCTGAGAGGTGCTGACCCCTGAGAGGTGATCCCTGAGAGGTGCTGACCCCTGAGAGGTGCTGACCCCTGAGAGGTGACCCCTGAGAGGTGACCCCTGAGAGGTGCTGACCCCTGAGAGGTGCCGACCCCTGAGAGGTGATCCCTGAGAGGTGCTGACCCCTGAGAGGTGCTGACCCAAGAGGTGCTGACCCCTGAGAGGTGACCCCTGAGAAGTGCCGACCCCTGAGAGGTGATCCCTGAGAGGTGCTGACCCCTGAGAGGTGACCCCTGAGAAGTGCCGACCCCTGATAGGTGCTGACCCCTGGCCACCCTACTCTCCATCACATGTGGATAAAATGTGTCCGAGTGGCCTGATCCCAATATCGCAGCATCTGGCGTAGGGTTATTGTTGGGATGATTCCCGCTCTCTGCTGACATTAGGGGACAGTAAGTTGGTGCCCTGTATAATCAGATGCACAGGTTCACGGCTAGGCCACGCGCTAGGCTCTGGATTTGTCTGTCCTGTGTGTATTGTGTGCGGCGCGGCGGTTCGCAGTGCATTATAAATCGCTTGCTGTGCAGTAATTCTGTCTTGTTAAAATATGTATTAAAACAACATGGCTTGGCAGCGGCTGCGGCTTCATCATCATCTCCTACTCCTGACACTGCTCTTTTCTGAATTCTTGGATCGGGTCCTTCTCTCTTGCCTTATCTGCACTTTGTCCCACCTGCATCGTCCCCGGAGCCCTAATTAAGGACGGGCGAGTGAGCGGGGGCGCAGGCTGTAGGGCCAAGCAGTTGGCATTGTGCGCATTGTCCAGGAGCGCTCACCCATCCTTTGAAGGCTTTACACATTCAGGCCAAGATGACTCAGTGGCGAGGGAATGTAGAGAGGAGACTGTGCCCAAAGACTGCCCCTGACTGGAGAAAACCAGAAGTCTTCTGTGTTACTGGCCTCAGGATATATTCTGCAGGTCACCAGGTCTGAAATATGCTGTGCCACGATATAGGCTACTTATATAGTAATGTACAAGGGCAGGGTTGGGCATAGGCTGAGATATGATCTGTGACAAACCCAATAATGATGCCCCTTTCTATTACGGTGTATCACACGACATAACCATATTATATACTGTCCAAATAATATCATGATACATGATACAGTGTACAGGTAACCTTACTATATAGTGCCCTAATAATACCCTGATACAGTGTACAGGTAACCTTACTATATAGTGCCCTAATAATACCCTGATACAGTGTACAGGTAACCGTACTGTATAGTGCCCTAATAATACCGTGATACAGTGTACAGGTAACCGTACTATATAGTGCTCTAATAATACCCTGATAGAGTGTACAGGTAACCTTACTGTATAGTGTCCTAATAATACCGTGATACAGTGTACAGGTAACCTTACTATATAGTGTCCTAATAATACCGTGATACAGTGTACAGGTAACCTTACTATATAGTGCCCTAATAATACCCTGATACAGTGTACAGGTAACCTTACTATATAGTGCCCTAATAATACCCTGATACAGTGTACAGGTAACCTTACTATATAGTGCCCTAATAATACCATGATACAGTGTACAGGTAACCTTACTATATAGTGCCCTAATAATACCGTGATACAGTGTACAGGTAACCTTACTATATAGTGCCCTAATAATACCATGATACAGTGTACAGGTAACCTTACTATATAGTGCCCTAATAATACCATGATACAGTGTACAGGTAACCTTACTATATAGTGCCCTAATAATACCCTGATACATGATACAGTGTACAGGTAACCGTACTATATAGTGCCCTGATAATACCGGGATACAGTGTACAGGTAACCTTACTATATAGTGCTCTAATAATACCCTGATACAGTGTGCAGGTAACCTTACTGTATAGTGCCCTAATAATACCGTGATACAGTGTACAGGTAACCGTACTGTATAGTGTCATAATAATACCGTGATACAGTGTACAGGTAACCATACTATATAGTGCCCTAATAATACCCTGATAGAGTGTACAGGTAACCGTACTATATAGTGCTCTAATAATACCATGATACAGTGTACAGGTAACCTTACTATATAGTGCCCTAATAATACCGGGATACAGTGTACAGGTAACCATACTATATAGTGCCCTAATAATACCCTGATACAGTGTACAGGTAACCGTACTATATAGTGCTCTAATAATACCATGATACAGTGTACAGGTAACCGTACTATATAGTGCCCTAATAATACCCTGATACAGTGTACAGGTAACCTTACTATATAGTGCCCTAATAATACCGTGATACAGTGTACAGGTAACCGTACTATATAGTGCTCTAATAATACCCTGATACAGTGTACAGGTAACCTTACTATATAGTGCTCTAATAATACCCTGATACAGTGTACAGGTAACCTTACTATATAGTGCTCTAATAATACCCTGATACAGTGTACAGGTAACCGTACTATATAGTGCCCTGATAATACCGGGATACAGTGTACAGGTAACCGTACTATATAGTGCTCTGATAATACCGGGATACAGTGTACAGGTAACCTTACTATATAGTGCCCTAATAATACCCTGATACAGTGTACAGGTAACCGTACTATATAGTGCTCTAATAATACCATGATACAGTCTACAGATAACCGTACTGTATAGTGTCCTAATAATACCGTGATAAAAGTGTACAGGTAACCTTACTATATAGTGCCCTAATAATACCGTGATACAGTGTACAGGTAACCTTACTATATAGTGCCCTAATAATACCGTGATACAGTGTACTGGTAACCGTACTATATAGTGCTCTAATAATACCCTGATACAGTGTACAGGTAACCTTACTATATAGTGCCCTAATAATACCCTGATACAGTGTACAGGTAACCTTACTATATAGTGCCCTAATAATACCATGATACAGTGTACAGGTAACCTTACTATATAGTGCTCTAATAATACCATGATACAGTGTACAGGTAACCTTACTATATAGTGTCCTAATAATACCATGATACAGTGTACAGGTAACCTTACTATATAGTGCCCTAATAATACCCTGATACAGTGTACAGGTAACCTTACTATATAGTGCCCTAATAATACCCTGATACAGTGTACAGGTAACCTTACTATATAGTGCCCTAATAATTCCATGATACAGTGTACAGGTAACCTTACTATATAGTGCTCTAATAATACCATGATACAGTGTACAGGTAACCTTACTATATAGTGTCCTAATAATACCATGATACAGTGTACAGGTAACCTTACTATATAGTGCCCTAATAATACCCTGATACAGTGTACAGGTAACCTTACTATATAGTGCCCTAATAATACCCTGATACAGTATACAGGTAACCTTACTATATAGTGCCCTAATAATACCCTGATACAGTGTACAGGTAACCTTACTATATAGTGCCCTAATAATACCCTGATACAGTGTACAGGTAACCTTACTATATAGTGCTCTAATAATACCATGATACAGTGTACAGGTAACCGTACTATATAGTGCCCTGATAATACCATGATACAGTGTACAGATAACCGTACTGTATAGTGCCCTAATAATACCCTGATACAGTGTACAGGTAACCTTACTATATAGTGCCCTAATAATACCCTGATACAGTGTACAGGTAACCTTACTATATAGTGCCCTAATAATACCCTGATACAGTGTACAGGTAACCTTACTATATAGTGCCCTAATAATACCCTGATACAGTGTACAGGTAACCTTACTATATAGTGCCCAAATAATACCATGATACAGTGTACAGGTAACCTTACTATATAGTGCCCTAATAATACCCTGATACAGTGTACAGGTAACCTTACTATATAGTGCCCTAATAATACCCTGATACAGTGTACAGGTAACCTTACTATATAGTGCCCTAATAATACCGGGATACAGTGTACAGGTAACCGTACTATATAGTGCTCTAATAATACCCTGATACAGTGTACAGGTAACCATACTATATAGTGCCCTGATAATACCATGATACAGTGTACAGGTAACCTTACTATATAGTGCCCAAATAATACCATGATACAGTGTACAGGTAACCGTACTATATAGTGCCCTAATAATACCCTGATACATGATACAGTGTACAGGTAACCATACTATATAGTGCCCTAATAATACCCTGATACATGATACAGTGTACAGGTAACCGTACTATATAGTGCCCTGATAATACCGTGATACAGTGTACAGGTAACCGTACTATATAGTGCCCTGATAATACCGTGATACAGTGTACAGGTAACCGTACTATATAGTGCCCTAATAATACCGTGATACAGTGTACAGGTAACCTTACTATATAGTGCCCTAATAATACCGTGATACAGTGTACAGGTAACCTTACTATATAGTGCCCTAATAATACCCTGATACAGTGTACAGGTAACCTTACTGTATAGTGCCCTAATAATACCCTGATACATGATACAGTGTACAGGTAACCGTACTATATAGTGCCCTGATAATACCGGGATACAGTGTACAGGTAACCTTACTATATAGTGCTCTAATAATACCCTGATACAGTGTACAGGTAACCGTACTATATAGTGCCCTGATAATACCATGATACAGTGTATAGGTAGCTGATCAGTGTGTGCGTGGGGACGCAGGAGTTGGACGCGTTCCCTGGGGAACTAGCACTATGGTTTAGGACCACCAGTGAGGCTTATTTAACCCCTGAATCCAATGTCAATGCCCAACTTCATTCCAGGCAGAGGATCAGTTCTGGTAATTGTAGTACATTTACTAATAGAGCCAATTAATATGACAAAGTCCTTCTCAAACACTAATATTATTATCTCACTGATGCAATTATGTGTCACAATTCTAAGAATCAGGCTTTACAGTATAGAAAATTGCTCTGTGGAAACCACAAGCAAGCTGCTACTGACATATTCATAGTTCTTATGTATTATGCTTTTTGGAAATCATCAAAGAGTCTAATTATAAATCTTCATTACATTTTTGATGTTCTCACATTTTGTTAGCTCAAGTATTTGTGGTGTACAAATTCACTCCATGGAAACCACCAGCAAGTTGCTATGTCAAAGAGCTGCTGTTCTTATTATATCTCTCTACCTTATTATGTATGTGTATATATATATATATATATATATATATATATATATTTATATTTATGGAGAGGGGTGGAAAGAGGAGCCCAGCGATAGACATAGACAAACATCATATGGTGCTGCAGCTAATAGTAAGTTTTCTATCTCACCCCAAGAGCTTTATTCACATCAATGCTGGTCAGTACTGTTAGTCCTCCATGCTGCTCCTGAGAGAGAGTTAGGAAGTCAGTCTCTTACTTTCTACAAGTGCTGCCTATGAGAGACTGCTACAAAATGTACAGTATAAGTCATATAATGGGCAGTTTTAGTGTTACCCCTCATGTCCACACTATGGGCAGCGTATCCTGAACAGTCACCTATATGGTTAGGTACTCCTGACCCTACAAATCTGGGCTGATTTGTTTCCTATCATATCTTTATAGGCATCAGAACTCTATTCTTATACAGAACAACAAAGACATACAGACATAGAGTCCTAGGAAAAAATTCCATCTGCCTGCAGCAACCACCACTAGGGGGAGCTCTGGAGCTTACTGCATACAGGGATGTGAAACTGGAATTCAAGGATTGAGAACTGGGGACCAATACCCTTATACATACTGTATACTATATATTTATGTAACACTGTAAGTCCCCCAGGACTAATGAGCTAGCTGTTGCTTCCTCTTCCTCAGCTACAATGTATCCAACCATGACAAATGATTGAATCCTTACAAGGCTCATAAGATTTATATCCGGATTCTCTAGGGATCACCTGCGTATCGCGGCGCTGCTGCCTTTAAGAATAAAGAGTTGTCGCTCCTAGAATCAATGTATTATAAGGAACATTAGCTGCAGAATGGGAACACAAGCAGACAAGCCGAGACTCCGCCTCATGCAATAAACGGAGCCATGAAATGATGAAACGAGATGATACCGCGGTTACAATGTCATTTCTATTCATCAGACCAAATTTAATAATCCCTCAGCCACATGAAAATCTGATGGAACAGGCTGATTACCGGCGCGTGGACAGGCGGCAGAAACACATTAAAACATCCATATTTACATCCGAAACACCGGCTTTATTAAATCAGGACTTGGATACAATACTGGTAAGGGGTCACATCTGTGAGCGCATCCAGAGCCAGCGCAGTGGCGGCAGAACGGGGGGTAAAGGGAAGGTGCATAATATTAAGGACTGTAAGATATAAGAATGTAACAATGGGAAATATTACCTTCAGGTTTCTACCATTAGGTGGCGCTGTTTTAATGTTATCAGCTGTTGCAGTTTTAGTCACTTCCAATATGATAGGGTTTGTGCAGGGTTAAAAAAAAATAACTGAAAGCGCCGTCTACAGGTTGAGTATGTTAGTGCAGCTCAGGACACTTACTTTATTGAAACTAATCTGCAGTACCAGACACCATCAATGCACCAGAGTGGTGCTGTGTTCTGAAGAAAGAAGCCATGTTTTACTTTTTAAAAGCCTTTCCAAGGCTTTGAATTCATGGGCTTCAGTATCCCAATAACCTCTTGTGGTCCCTCAATCAGCAGAACCGCTACATTCATGTCAATGTGGATGAGCTTGTGATGAGTTGCAGTACCAGGTACAGCCACTTGTGGCAATGTGGCGCTGTGTATGTTATAATATTTGTTGCACTTTTGCTCATCAGTCTTTTTGGGGTTCCAGCTGCACAGGAAACTGCAGCATAGTTATACTCAAGTGAATAGGATGGGCTGCAGTTCTCTGCAAAGCTGGGTCGATAGGAGCATGGCTTTGCAGAGAAGATGTTGAAGGATAGGCAGCAGTAAAGCAGCACTCCATCATTTTCAATCTCACAATTCTCTATAAAATTGGAATACCCCTTTATGTCTTTACAGTGTAGATTGCCACATGGAAACTATCATCAGGCTGATATTGACAGATCTTATATTAGTATTTAATACAGTTTTCCATAGAAAATTTCCTAAATGTTGTTGTTTTCAGACTACTTATAATATATGTTCACTGAATTCTTGATCTTTCACCTATTTATCAGTACGGTATAGAAAATTGCTACCTGGAAACCACCAGCAAGCTGCTACTAACATATTCTTAGTTCTTATGTACCTTTGTTTCCTGGAAATCATCAACAAGTCTTATAATAATTTACATTATTGATGTTCTTAAATTTTGTTAGCTTAAGTATTTGTGGTGTACATGGTGTCATGTACATGGAAACCATCAGCAAGCTGCCACTGACTGACCTGCTGCTCTTATTATATCTCTCTCATCACAGAGTGACTATCACAAGAATATTTAGCAGATTCCTTATAACCAACCTTCATAACATTCTTAATGTTCTCACTATTTGCTGTCTAGAAAGTCACTTCATGGAAACCACCAGTAAGCTGCTTTTGGCAGACCTGCTTTTCTAAGTTTCTCTCATTTCAGAACATATTGTAACTCTTAACCCTTTTGTACTCCGCTGACTGATTATCATAAGACTATTTAGCAGACTATTTGTAATAAAACTTCAGTACATTACATTACGTTCTTGATGTTCTCACTCTTTGCAGTGTAGTGTAGAAAGTCCATGGAAGCCACCAGCAAGCTGCTATTGACCGACCTGCAGTTCTTATTATATCTCTCTCATCACAGACTGACTGACTATCATGAGAATATTTTACAGACTCTTTGTAATAAACCTTCCTTACATTCTTGATGTTCTCGCTATTTACAGTGCAGAAAGTCAAACTATGGAAACCATCAGCAAGTTGCTATTGGTCAGATCTGCTCTTCTTACTTTATCTCTCTTTTTCGGAGCATATTGTAAGTCTTATGAACTCTTAACCCTTTCATGCTCCCTAAGCCTATCATGAGAATATTTTGCAGACTCTTTATAATAAACCATCACCACTTGATGTTTTCTCTTCTTTGTGGTGTCACTCCATGGTAGCCATCAGCAAGCTGCTACTGACAGATCTGTTGTTCTCTTTTTGGTAACATACTGTAAGTCTGATGAACTCTTAACCCTTTCAGACTGTCCTGGGAATATTTTGTAGACTCTTTGTAATAAATGTAGCCCTATTTGGGGGGGGTATGAGTATTATCCCTCCCGCAACAGACTCTGGCGCTGACCTGTGTGTATAATGGGACCTGAAGCCTTCGCTGAAGGGAAGAGTGGGAACATATATGAAATATATCAGTGCCTCCACCCAGGATAGAGCCTCTGTATTACAGGGAGGATCTCTTCCTGGGACTTACCTATGAAGTACAGTTAGTAGCCTTAACAAGGATCCCTGTACTAATCTCACAGTCTGAAGAATACATACAGATACCACATAAGGTTATAACAGTAGCTTTATAAGAATCAACAGGGTAATAATACATACATACAATATACTCAGAACACAGCAATACTACAACAACCAGCAAGTCCTCAACCGTCTTAGGTTATATACCCGGGTATATATATAGATATATAGCAAGAGTCCAGTGCACAATACCTCCAGGCAACAGAAGAGATGCAGGGGCCCCTGTGGATGACTGTGGATCCTCGGATTCTTCCAGGAGATGACAGACAGCCGATCAGGAGATGATGATGATGGTGAGATTCTTCACAGGCAGCAAACAGGGCGACGGTGACGGCAGTAGATGCAGGCCTGACTACCCTAACACTGAGTCCTTAACCTGCCAGCTAAACTACTAGTGCCACCGGGCCTCTAACTAGCTAGTTGGCCTTCGGAAGCCTAACCTATCACTGCCCTGAACTGTATATATATATGGATCCCTAACTACGGTTACTAGCTAGGTCCTGTGAGTATATAGGGGGTAACACATACCTAACTATATACTGTGAAGTAAAGAGGAACAAGTGGCTCTTAGACTCCCCCAGACATAACATGTCTGTCTCAGCAGCTCTGCTCACATCTCTCCCCCCAGCAGCTCTGCCTCACATGTGTCTGACTCACTGTATTTACAAAACAAAACTTGCACTGAATGCCTGGGGTCTCTGAAGCCAAACTGCAGGGGCAAAGAAGCCAGATACATTATATACTAGTAGAAATGGCAGTTCCCTACACTCTCCCTCTGGTGAAATCTTTACGTCACGTCAAAGACATACAAAGTCATAGTATACAGTCAACATTACCAATGACAATATCAATATGGTTGCTTTTGCATTTACAGAGTCACAACAGGTTAATAGGTATACATGCCAGCAGGAGCGAAAATTGGTAACATATTGACCAAAGTGGACACTGCACCCACCCAAGCATGGTATAAATGAGGCTGAGTAGTAAATCTGGGGTCCCCCAAACTATCATATGTCAGCATAGGTGGAGGGTGTCTAATTCTCTCTCCTCTCCGTACCTCTCTCTGAGGTAAACTAGCATGTCCAGGCCCTAAACTAGGGTTGTCTGCCATGGGAGGGGATGGTGCTGGTGGCGTAGGAGAGCTAGATCCCTGCTCATCTGTAGACACAGATCTAGGTACGAATTCTGGAGTTTGAGGGTTCATAGGTCTCCCTGAAGGAGAAGATACTGGTGATCTAGGAACTTCAGGAGCCACAGTCCAATCACTCTCAGGAGTTTCAGGAAGGTCAGGTGGAATATCGGCTAAGGACTGTGGAGAATCGCAGGCCGAGCCATCATTGGAGATATCCATACCATCAATCTGAGGTACAGGCAACAAATGATTTCTATGCCAAGTCCTGATCCTCCCGTCCCGTCCTTTTATCTTGTAGACTGGTATTCCAGGCAACCGATCTACCACTGTAAAGAGTTCACTCCGCCATCGATCAGCCAGCTTATGTTTTGCAGATGCTCCCAAATTCCGTAGCAGAACATGGTCCCCAGGGTTCAATTCTCGGTATCTTACTCGAAGATCAAATCTCCTTTTATTTCCTTCATTCACTTTGGCCGCATTTTCCTCAGCCAGCTGATAAGCACTCTTAAGCGTTTCTTTCAAACGTGCCACGTATCGGTAATGATCTCGATGACTGATACCATCGGTAGAGACTCCCAACAAGATGTCAATAGGTAGCCTAGGCTCTCTTCCAAACATCAGAAAGTATGGTGAATATCCTGTGCTCTCGTGCCTTGTACTATTATAGGCATGCACCATAGCCTCCACTTTTCGACTCCAGGATCGCTTATCCTCAATTCGTAAGGTACCAAGCATATCAAGTAAAGTCCTGTTAAATCTTTCAGGAAGGGCATCTCCCTCTGGATGGTAAGGCGTCGTCCGACTTTTGCGGATGTTCAACAACTGAAGTAACTCTTTGATCAGGTTACTCTCAAAATCCCGGCCTTGATCAGAATGCAACCGGTGTGGTAAGCCATAATGGATAAAATACTTTTCCCAAAGCACTCTTGCAACAGTGACTGCTTTTTGATCCTTAGTCGGAAAGGCTTGAGCATATCGTGTGAAGTGATCAGTCACCACCAATACATTTCCAAATCCTCTGGAGTCGTTGTCAATACAAAGGAAGTCTATGCAGACAAGATCCATGGGGCCCGAACTCTTCAAGTGTCCCATGAAGGCCGCTCGAACCAGGACAGTCTTCCTCTGCAAACATCTGCGACAGCACCTACACAGACGAGTCACGGTATCTCTCATTTTGGGCCAGTAGAATCGGTCTTGTATTAGGCCATAAGTCTTCTCAGGTCCCAAATGACCATGATAATCATGCAGACTTCGGAAAATCATCTTCTGAAAGCAGCTTGGAATAACTAGTTGGCGCCTTCCAGGGTGATCATGATACAGCACCACACGATAAAGTAGGCCATTGTCTATTTCAAACTTCTCCCAATCTCGTAGAAGTTGACTGCATTCAGAGGGTAGGGATGTCTTTAACATTTCTCTGTCTTGAGAACTCACTGCTTGATAAAGAGGTCCAATTAAAGGATCAGTCTTTTGACTGCAGATCATTCGCTTTGAAGATATAGAACAACTCTCAAAGGATCCTAAAGCGGCAGGGTAGGCAAACATGTCTGGTACAGCTTCGGGACCTCCCCCAATAGAGTCAATAAGCCGAGTTTCAGAAAAGGCTACTCGGTCTTCAACTACAGCAGCCATGGCACACAAAGCTCCTACTCCAGGACTTGGCACTTCTTCCCATTCATCCACTACTTCCGGACTAGGTAATCCAGGCCGTCTTGATAGAGCATCTGCCCCAATGTTCTTAGGCCCCGATTTATACTTGAGTGTGAATTGGTAGTTGGATAAAGCTGCCAACCAGCGATGTCCTGTAGCATCGAGTTTAGCGGTTGACAAAACGTATGTCAGTGGATTGTTGTCTGTTCTTACTTCAAACGTGGCTCCGTATAAATAGTCATGTAATTTATCAACAATGGCCCACTTGAGCGCCAAAAACTCCAATTTATGTACTGGATAATTTTTCTCGCTGGGAGAAAGACTTCGACTTATGAAAGCTATGGGCCGTAACCCGGCCGGGTATTCTTGGTGCAGCACGCCACCTAATCCTTCAAAGCTGGCATCTACATGTAGCACATATGGCTTCTGTGCATCAGCATAAGCCAGAACGGGAGCTTCTGTCAATTTCTTCTTCAACAACTTAAATGCTTCTTCACAATCCGCAGTCCACCTATCACCAAAAAGGCTTTTGAAAGACCCTTTCTTCTTTCCCGGATCTCCTGCATCACTCTTCAACAGGTCGAGGAGGGCTCGAGCAATTTTTGAATATCCTTCCACAAATCGTCGATAGAATCCACAAAACCCCAAGAAAGATTGCAACTCCGTAATATTTTGCGGTCGGGGCCAATTCACCACAGCTTCAATCTTACCAGGATCGGTAGCAACTCCTTCAGCAGAAACAATATGACCTACATAAGTGACCGAAGATCTACAAAATTTGCATTTGTCAGCCGACAACTTCAGCCCCTCTTCTTTTAAGCGATGGAGTACTCTCATGAGTCGTTCTTCATGTTCTTCCAGCGTCTTTCCAAACACAATAATGTCATCAAGATATACAAGGCATTCCCGGGGCACTAAATCACCTAACACTCTTTCCATCAACCTTTGGAACGTTGCTGGCGCACCTTTTGTACCTTGCGGCATACGAGTGAACTGAAAGAAACCCAAGGGGCATATGAAGGCTGTCTTTTCCTGATCCTCAGGTGCCATTGGGACTTGATAGTATCCCGATCTTAGGTCCAGCACTGTGAACCAACAGTTTCCATTCAGAGCTTCCAGAGCTTCTTCAATTCTCGGCAGTGTATACTGATCAGGTAAGGTTCTCCGGTTCAGAGTTCTGTAATCCACACATAGGCGAATTGCTCCAGATTTTTTTCTTACCACCACAATAGGTGAGGCATAGGGGCTCTTACTGTCCACAATGATCCCCTGACCTTTCATTTGCTGTAGAGTCTGTCTTAACTCATCAACATCCTTTGGAGCAACTCTCCGTGGTCACTCCCGGAAGGGAGTAGAATCGGTCAATCGGAAAGTGTGTTGAGCACTTTTAGCACAACCTACATCCATATCATCCATGGAGAACACTTCCAATAATTCAGACAACTTCTGTGTCAGTCGCTGATTCCAGGCCTCTGGTAAATGTGGATCACTCAAGTCAAGATTGAGATTAGGGATTGCATCTCGGATTTGAATCCTGCACACTTCAGCGTATGGATTTACTCCAAGCACAGGGTAGCAGTGGGCCACATTCTGGTATGGTCCAATTACAATCGGATGCGGTGAACAGTTCCTCACTGTCACACAGGTAGATAACTCCACTTTATTTCTCCAGTCCTTTCTCTCTGGGATCACCATCCAGCCATTCTGGTTAATCATTTCTTCAGGGGTTTCCATAAGGACATAACTCCCCCCTTCAAGCAAATCGGGAGCAATGCTGGAGGCTACTCTCAGGACTCTCTCCCCGCCGGCAGGAACTTCCACGGTTCTCTCACCGATATGATATACCATTCCATGTCGATAGCCAGTAGACAGGGCATCACAGAGTTCTCTAAGATCAGAAGATATATTCACCGGCTGAGCTGCAGGGTTCCAATCTCTTCCAAGAAACTTCTGAAAAGCATAATGCACTGCGGGACAATTAGTGCCAAGTATCACAGGAGCTGCACAAGAATCCCCTGTATCAGGACAGACAAGAGCCGTAATCTTCATGGGAGCGACACTCTGATCTTCTAATTCAGGGACAGCTATAACTACTTGTAGGCTGCCATCTACAGGATATGATCCTGAATTAAGCCCCCACAATTTCATTTGTCCTGTAGACTGAAGAGGTATATCCCTCAGATACTTTTGGTAGAACGAGCGATAAATCAGGGTCACTTGAGATCCTGTATCAAACAGGGCAGGAGCGGCATGACCATTGACAGTGACTTTGACAACGGACCTGGAGCCCGCGATAGCGCCTCTGGTATTTACTCGGCCCGCCTTCCTTCGGTGTCTTTGATTCTGAATAGAGAAGACAGCACTGTGTCCCAATCCCTCACTGTCCTCCGTACACTGTCTGGCACTATGGCCCGTCTGACCACATTTATAACAGGTTCTAGCATCCTTCCTCCGTTGAGTGGCAGTGGGTGGAGTGGCGGACTGTCTAAGTTCTGACCGTTCCGCTGGTTTGTCCTTGTTTGAATTAGGAACAACATCTTCTTTAGAGATGCTTTTCGCTTTCTTAGGGGTACTAAAACTAATGTCAGCTTCTTGTTTCTTCACTAACTTCATTAAGTCAGGAAATGGAAAGACTCTATCAGATAGTAAGACCTTGAGTACTTGAGCAAGAGGATGATGAGGTTGTAACCCTCTCACCAACTGACTGGTTCTCATAGCGTCTACCTCTGAAGTAGATATAGCTGCGTGGTACACCAGACGTGAAAGAAGTAGCTGTAAACGGTTAATAAAAGTAGAGACATTTTCCCCTTCTTTTTGACGAACCATTCGGTAATCAGCAACCATCTGGGCAAGGTCATAGTATGGCTCAAAGTGATCAGACAGTACTTGTATATAGTCCAATGCACTCACTCCTTCATGAGAGTCTCTGTACAAGCGGATCAATTCTGCAGCAGGAGACCGCAAACTTTCACTGATACGCTGCCGCTTGCCTTCTTCAGAGCAAGACCATTCCTTCAGGCATTGGAGAGTATGTTCTTTCCATATCTCAAAGTTTTCCTCCCCTTGTGGTACTGGGACATTACCAGAGAATACTTTTAGTTTCTTGTAGTGAGTGGCCTGCAGGCCCTGAGCTAACATTTCAGTCAGCCTGGCTAAAGTGCTAATAGCACTGTCACTAGAGGAACTGCTAGCGACGGCCATACTGGGGGGGTAACTGGCTGAGCGGGGTTCTTCCTTTACCTGAACCAGGGGAGGAACAGGCGGTCGGTAATCCCATGTAGTAGCTAGTGGGAGGTTCCCCTCTGAGCTATATCGCTTCTCCATATCAATGACTATTCCCACTTCTAAATCTCAGCAGTGCCTCCAAATGTAGCCCTATTTGGGGGGGGGTATGAGTATTATCCCTCCCGCAACAGACTCTGGCGCTGACCTGTGTGTATAATGGGACCTGAAGCCTTCGCTGAAGGGAAGAGTGGGAACATATATGAAATATATCAGTGCCTCCACCCAGGATAGAGCCTCTGTATTACAGGGAGGATCTCTTCCTGGGACTTACCCATGAAGTACAGTTAGTAGCCTTAACAAGGATCACTGTACTAATCTCACAGTCTGAAGAATACATACAGATACCACATAAGGTTATAACAGTAGCTTTATAAGAATCAACAGGGTAATAATACATACATACAATATACTCAGAACACAGCAGTACTACAACAACCAGCAAGTCCTCAACCGTCTTAGGTTATATACCCGGGTATATATATAAATATATAGCAAGAGTCCAGTGCACAATACCTCCAGGCAACAGAAGAGATGCAGGGGCCCCTGTGGATGACTGTGGATCCTCGGATTCTTCCAGGAGATGACAGACAGCCGATCAGGAGATGATGATGATGATGGTGAGATTCTTCACAGGCCGCAAACAGGGCGACGGTGACGGCAGTAGATGCAGGCCTGACTACCCTAACACTGAGTCCTTAACCTGCCAGCTAAACTACTAGTGCCACCGGGCCTCTAACTAGCTAGTTGGCCTTCGGAAGCCTAACCTATCACTGCCCTGAACTGTATATATATATGGATCCCTAACTACAGTTACTAGCTAGGTCCTGTGAGTATATAGGGGGTAACACATACCTAACTATATACTGTGAAGTAAAGAGGAACAAGTGGCTCTTAGACTCCCCCAGACATAACATGTCTGTCTCAGCAGCTCTGCTCACATCTCTCCCCCCAGCAGCTCTGCCTCACATGTGTCTGACTCACTGTATTTACAAAACAAAACTTGCACTGAATGCCTGGGGTCTCTGAAGCCAAACTGCAGGGGCAAAGAAGCCAGATACATTATATACTAGTAGAAATGGCAGTTCCCTACATAAACCATCATCCCATTCTCTTCTATGCGATGTAGAAGGTCACTCCATGGAAACCACCAGCAAGCTGCTATTGACATGTGTGTCATGTTTGTGTTTTATTTAGTAGATCTTCATCCACTAGTCTTAATATGGTTTTTGGAGTATATAATAGACCCCGGGGGTGAACGGACTCTGCATCTGACGTCATTAACCCTTCGTGCCCCATGCAGCCTGACTTGATACCAGTATTAGACATTGCTGTGTTAGGCTATCTGGATTCTTCAGCATGGCATCAGGCAGGTTCTATTATGTGGGCCCAGTGGGGGGCTCTGCATAGTGAATGGCAGAGGGGTCCTTGGCCAGGCAGGCGGTATACACCGTGTCCTGCTTTATTGATCCTTGTTTTGCTATGATAAATGACAAGGAGTCTTAGAAATGTTAAGCAGCGAAGGCTCCGGCAGAAGGTGATTATGACAGTGCTGCGAGCATTGCTGCTGCGTACTCTATAGATGGAGCCTCCTGCATGCCGTATATCACAGCTTTCTAATATCAGGCAGAATAAATTGTCCCTTTAAGGATATATGTATAAATCAGAGCTGACAGTCCTACAAAAGAATCTGATGTAGTGAGCGCGCTCCACAAACTCACGCTGATCTGTTCCCCTGTAGCCTGTAAAGTAAAATTAACAGTAAGCCCGAGACACATTCCTCTTCCTGGTCGCCTCGTACGCTCCGCACATTTTTTGCCTTCATTGCAGAAGATGCTACATAATTATCTTGATTGGTGGCCAAAGAAGTTGTAATTGGTTCCATGGGGGATTCGGAGCTGCAACGAGACGCAGTGTGACAAACCGTGTCATTTACATCCAGGGGAGAGCATCTTCCCATCTGCAGTGGTTAACCCTACTCATCCTGGGCGGGTCTGCATGGACTAATTCCACTTTAAATGAGATCTTGGCGGTCAAGTCTACACAACACATGTTCGAGATTGTGTTCGAATCGGCGCTCGGTGCAAAATTTTCTGTCTTACGGCTTGCCCATTAATAGGGGACATCCCCAATCCATGGAATATGAGTCACCAATAGTACACCCCAAACCAGATCACTTAATCTGAGTCAGACCCCAAACCACCCTGCAAACCCGAGACCAAGCCCCTAGAAAGAACTACAGACCTCAGATCCCAAAATAAAGACCCCATACAATACTAAAGGATTACAGACCACAGATCAGTCCCCTTAAAGGCAGACCCCATATTGAAGCCCTAAAGAAATATAGACCTCTAACCAGACCCCCAAAACATAGACCCCCATACTGAAATATAGACCTCTAACCAGACCCCCAAAACATAGACCCCATACTGAAATATAGACTTCTAACCAGACCCCCAAAACATAGACCCCCATACTGAAATACAGACCTCTAACCAGACCCCCAAAACATAGACCCCATACTGAAATACAGACCTCTAACCAGACCCCCAAAACATAGACCCCATACTGAAATATAGACTTCTAACCAGACCCCCAAAACATAGACCCCCATACTGAAATATAGACCTCTAACCAGACCCCCAAAACATAGACCCCATACTGAAATATAGACCTCTAACCAGACCCCCAAAACATAGACCCCATACTGAAATACAGACCTCTAACCAGACCCCCAAAACATAGACCCCATACTGAAATACAGACCTCTAACCAGACCCCCAAAACACAGACCCCATACTGAAATATAGACCTCTAACCAGACCCCCGAAATATAGACCCCATACTGAAATACCGACCTCTAACCAACCCCCCAAAATATAGATCCCCTACTGAAATACAGACCTCTAACCAGACTCTCCTAAATACAGACCCCACACTGAACCCCCTTTAAAGAAATACTCTCTAAATCCAGACAAGACCCTTTAAATACAACCCACAGATTGGAAAACTTCTTAATAAAGGTCCCAGACCAGACCCAAAACAGAAATACAGGTCTCAGACCACCAGATGTCCTAAATACAGACCTCATACCAACCCCTTAAAGAAATACAGATCTCAGATCAAATGCCTTAAATATTGACCCAAGACCCCCTAAATACAACCCGCAGTCCAGTCCCCCTATACAGATCACCAAACAAAGCAAACTCCGGATAGAAATAGCGACCTCAGGTCAGACCCCTTAAATACAATCCACAGACTGGACCATCCAATGATGGATCGTAGACCACAGACCAGAGATCTTACAAACCTCAGGCCGGGCCTCTCTATGGGACTGCTAAAGAGAAACCGATTACAATGCTCGGCTATCACCATCAGTCCCATAGACCTGAAAGTAGTGTCAGTGAGCATGTGCGACCACCGCTGCATTTCACCAGGGTACTTGGAACGTTAAATGGTGAGGATCCAGCGGTCAGACCCCACTGATCCAGCAGAGTTCTCCTTCTAAGAAACCCCTTTTAGTTGACCATACTTCAGCCACTGCCTGACACCCATCTTATCTCTCCAGACCCCTGAAATTCCAGATTAAAGGATTTCTACTGCCTATAAACTAAACCGAAATCCTGGTTAGAGCTTACAAGCCCTTTATGTAGAGACTCGTAATGATTTCTGTCATTTTCCTCCACAACAAATCTAAGAACACAGAATTTTTTTTTTCTTTGCCCCGTTGAGATCTCGAGACTCTGGATACTTAAATGGTCCCATTCAGGTTGGATTATATCCAGAGCGATGACGACTCATCCATATGGAGGAGGATTATGGAGTCATGAGACGGCTCTGTCTTATGTTATCAAACAATGGGATTGAATATCTGCAGATCAGAGGCCGGCCGCAGCCAAAAACACTCTTATTGTCATTTTCAATGAGCACATTTCACTGTCTGCAGACCTCGCGGGGGAAGAAAGAGAGATCGTTTGGGCAAAAATTAGCAAATTGTATGAAGATTGATGACACAAACTTGGGTGAGGTCCAATTTTGCCTCTTACACTATTGTCTCATCTCACAATGCAAATTTTTGAGCTCACCCCCCTTCCTTACCCATCTCTATGTCCATTACCCTTTGTAAGTTCCTATGGTCAGGTTTCTCTGCACTACCATATCTCATTATTGAGTACCGATTAACCCCTTCCCATACCTTGATGCACCTTGGGGGAGCTTGGACATCTTGACCTGTTACTATTGTTGGTGTGCCCAGGTGAGGATCACTGGAGGAACAGCTATAAAAACAGTCACCGTCTCACCATAACGCAGGATAGAGATGCAAAGCATTTAGTTTTTCGACAGATTACCCAAAAATCCTCCTCATTAGTTTTAAAAATAAAAATATACATGTGTATATATATATATTTTTTACGGACAATGGAAAAAGATATCTAATGTTATGGATTGTGGTGAATTTATAAATAGGTGCCAACCCTGGTCGGTTCTACCCATGCAAAATGGAGGTGCGCCCAACCCTAGCTGATCAACCTCATTGAAGGGGATGTCTTGCCATGATCAACCCCAGGTGATCTGCTGATATCATCGGGGGTATAGACCTCAGACCAGCACCAATGAGTGGCTTTATCTCATGTTTCAGCTTACGGCATTCTTACATTTTCATTATTATGCACAGCCAGGTCCTTGTGGTCATCCATGGTCATCCATGGTCATCCATGCTGTCCGTTGTTTACAAGGTTGGTCTTTGTGGTCATCCATGGTCATCCATGCTGTCTGTTGTTTACAAGGTTGGTCCTTGTGGTCATCCATGGTCATCCATGCTGTCCATTGTTTACAAGATTGGTCCTGTGGTCATCCATGGTCATCCATGCTGTCCGTTGTTTACAAGTTTGGTCCTTGTGGTCATCCATGGTCATCCATGCTCTCCATTGTTTACAAGGCTGGTCCTGTAGTCATCCACTGCCAAGAGCACGAGGAATCTGTTGGCTTTAGGCAATTCAGTGTTGGGGGAATCCAAAGAGTAGAACTTTATTTTATCAGATTAACCCCGTTGATGCCATTGGATACATGGATCTTTTTGTCTCTGAGGCAACTTATATTGTATTGTTTTGAGGGACATCACTTCTGCTTCAGTGGGATGTGTTTTTCACTGGAGGACATGAATACTTTATCAAAAAAGTAAAAGTAGTTTCCCAGTCACTAAAACCCCGGGGGATCATCTATTTTTTACAATGAAGGGTAAAGATTTTTAAAGGAACACTATACCTTGAGATGATACAAGTGATACATGAGATACAGGAGATACAGGGGATACAGGGTATACAAGAGATACAAGTGATACAGGAGATACAGGGGATACAAGAGACACAAGAGATACAGGAGATACAAGTGATACAGGAGATACAGGGTATACAAGAGATACAAGTGATATAGGAGATACAGGGGATACAGGAGATACAAGAGATACAGGGGATACAGAGGATACAGGAGATACAGGGGATACAGAGGATACAAGAGATACAGGGGATACAGGAGATACAGGAGATACAGGGGATACAGAGGATACAAGAGATACAGGGGATACAGGAGATACAGCAGATACAGGGGATACAGAGGATACAAGAGATACAGGGGATACAGGAGATACAGGAGATACAGGGGATTCAGAGGATACAAGAGATACAGGGGATACAGGAGATACAAGAGATACAGGGGATACAGGAGATACAGGGGATGAATGTATCTACAGGATTAGCAGGATTTTGTGCTGCCATTTTTAGTCGGTTACTGGCGGACTATTTTTATGTCTTACTGCAGGCAGTATGGGGGGGGGGGGGGCTCCTGCTGCAGCTGGTTGTCTGATAGCTAGACCCAGGGCAGCGGGGAGGAGAGAGGACATGGCTGGGTTATATTCAGAAGATGCTGTTTTATATTTCTCATTTTTATTTGTAAATGAGACACAACATTTTTTTTTTTTAGTTTTTATTTCTTCTTTATTTTAAATGTTTGTTTTTTTTTGGCCATTGTATGTAGTCTATGAAATAAAACATGTCTGAAATCGTTTTTTTAATTAAAAACAGCCTACCATTTTTCTTCTGCGGCTTGCATGTATTTCCATACTGTAAGGTAATTGCTAGAGGAGCAATTCCCCAGTATCTGCTGGTGAACCCCCCCCCCCCCGCCTACTTGCCTGAACTATCCTAGGCGACAGACGACAAATGGGCGTCACTCCCTTCTTAAGATATAAGACACAGAACGCAGACAAGACAAACAACAACAAAAGGGAGGTCAGCTACCCAAGGGGTCGGTAACAGTCGAGCAACGCAGTACAGAATCGAAATCTGAGAGAATAGTCAAAGGTAAGCCAAAGGTCAGGAATATGTATAGAGATATAAACTGCAAAGAGTAATAGCCAGTACGCACGAGGCAATAGCAAGCGGCAGTGTGAATGTGAGCAAACAATAAATAGGAAGGAAGAACTAGCCCCAAACTTGATAGGAAGATAGGTTGTCAATCATACAGGTAAGGCTAAAATTAACTATTAGAGGAGCAGAGGGAAACTGAGGTGAAGGAGATGGGTGTGGTGGAAAATCAATTACAGAGGTGAGGGAATAGGACAGTGTTCAGACAATACAAGAACCCAAAGGAAGGAATTACAACCGGACACGCCTACTGCGCTGCAGGTTCTCTATTGTGTTACGTGCAGAATCCATCCTGGAAGAAGCTTCCTGGGGAGTTAAACTGCAGCCCCTCCTGCTCCTGATGCATGCTTGTGATATTTATTTTGTGCATGCTTAGTCAGCTCACAGGACATCGCAGCAGAAGATCATCTACAGCAGTTCACAAAACAGTGTAGGGGAAGATCATCTGCATCAGCTAACAGTCTACTATGGGGGGAAGATCATCTACAGCAGGTCACAGTTTACTGTGTGGGGAAGATCATCTACAGCAGCTCACAGCACAGTTTAGGGGCACAGTCATCTATAGCATTTCACAGCAGAGTGCAGGTAGATCATCTGCAGCAGCTCACAGTACAGTGTTGGGAGAAGATCACCTACAGCAGCTCACAGCACAGTGCAGGGAGATCATCTTCAGCAGCTCACAGTACAGTGTTGGGAGAAGATCACCTACAGCAGTTCACAGCACAGTGTAAAGAGAGGATCATCTTCAGCAGCTCACAGTACAGTGTAGGGGAAGATTATCTATAGCAGGATTATCTACAGCAGCTCACAGCACAGGATAGGAGAAGATCATCTTCAGTAGCTCATGGCCCAGCATAGGGATATTCTACATTCATCTACAGCAGCAAAGTTTAGGGACACGATCATCTATAGCTTTTCACAGCATAGTGTAGGGGAAGATCATCTACATCAGCTCACAGCACCATGTTGGGGAAGATCATCTACATCAGGTCACAGCACCATGTAGGGGAAGATCAACTACAGTAGCTGACAGCAGCATGTAGGGGAAGATCATTTACAACAGCTCACAGCACCGTGTTGGGGAAGATCATCTACATGAGGTCACAGCACCGTTTAGGGCAAGATCATCTACAACAGCTCACAGCACATTGTAGGGCAGGGGTCAGCAACCTTTGGCACTACAGCTGCTGTGAAACTACATTTCCCAACATGCTCCATTCACTTCCATGGGAGTTCCAAGAACAGCAGAGCAAGTATGCATGCTGGGAGTTTTTGTTTTACAACAGCTGAAGTGCCAAAGGTTAGCTACTCCTGGTGTAGGGGAAGATCATCTATAGCAGCTCACAGGAGCAAGGGAAGGAAGAGGACATGCACATCTAACCGTTGTACAGGAGATTATGGTTGTGCAGGACAGCTGGAGGATCGCTGAGCTGGAGGTGTGCTCTTTTATAAGAAATCAAAACAACTAGAAAAGATAGCATGTGAATAGTGCTAGAGAATGCCAGAAGCTTGAATGTGGAAAGGATGATGGTTGCTGAATGCATAAGAAAAAAAAAGCTCTTTTCCACAACACAGATGCAGCTTTGGTGAGATTCTGTTTGTATCTATTACTTATTATCCTCAAATATGTCCCCAGCCTGTCACCAAGTACACAATACTAAATGCCCCGCATCACTTAATTCTTGCCCCTGATTGATTTGCCATTTTTATTTTAAAATCTGTCCATCTGTTCAAAAGCTCTGCTCCCTGGAGGGTTATATGTAAACTAACTATGATTCACCAAGTGGGTGGAGACATTTTGTTTTTCACATAGAAAGTGAAGGAGAGTCTTAAAAATAAAATTGTCCCATTGAACAGTGAGCGTCCCCTACCATTATTAATAGTGAGGTCTTCTATGGCAGAGCGGTCTTTAGTCTCTTTCCTACACCAGTGTCCGGGGTTCACCCTCTGCAGCTATAGCTAAACGTGTGATCATGAGAGATACAGTTACTGTATTTGTTGGCCTCCTCCTCATCATCCCGAAATCCGGCCATTACATCTTTATTCTGTTTTTATCTTCTTGTATCTTAATTTATTTATTTATTTTTTTATCTTTTTTTCTCAATTTCTTGTATTGCAAAGACAAAGCAGTTCAAATGTTTAAATCAGTTCAAGATTCTTTCTCCGGACGATAATCAATAATTAATAACTTCTACATTATTTAGTACATTTTTCCTCTGACGGCTTCTTTTTGTGTAGTAAGACAATAAACACGAGACTGCTGACAATAAGCTGAATTCAAGGGATCTACTGCCGGGAGATCCGCTGTAATCTGGGGAAGGGGGATCTCATCAGAGAGTGGTCTATCCCACTGCAGCGCCACCACAGGAGATATCAAGCATTACATATTTCTTATTGAAATCAATGGGCTGTTCAAATAAAATATTTATGTTCCAGATTTTGCAGGGCGAGGGCTAATTTTTGGTGGAGTTTTTCATTCTACATGAGGGACTCTCATATATTAACTCAGGACTCCTAGCGGGAAATGTTATCAGGGATTTCTTAATTTTTTTTATGTGACATTTGGGGCATCAGGTTTGGTATATATTGACTTTCATCCATAGACCTCATTTTAATATGTGAAACATCTTCAGATATTAACCTGTCAGTTATCTCACCATAGGACATGTTTTCACCATATTTGTGGCCCACAAAAACCCAGGACAGTACCCCAGAATATGTCTGGATATCTGGTTTTGCAAAGCCCATAAACAAGAACTGCATGAACATATATAATATGATAAAAATATTTTATAATAGAAGCATTGTGTTTAGTGAAAAATACCCCTTAAAGGGAATGTGTTTTAATTGCTTGAAACCAAGTGTCAGTCTATTATTAGGCTTAGTGGCCAGAGTGGAAATTGTAGGATTTTGTTTTATATATTGTACAAAAATATGTTTTACATAAAATCTTGGTTTAAAAAATAAGTAAATTTTTGGTGACATATTCTTTTTAATATATTGAAAGGCGCCCCATATGGCGGCACACTATGTGTAGTAATGGTGACCCTGTGTGCCTCATACCTCCTTATGTCTAGAAAGCCCCCTAAATGTGATACTCCAATTGGACACCAGGTTATGGAAATATTCCTCACTAGATGTTTTGCATTTACAGAAAAATAACCCTGTACTAGATAATAAGGAGCACTATATGGCGGCACACCAAGTGTTTATTACGTCTTTGTACCAAAAAGTTTTACTTTACAAAGCTGTATTACATAAAGACATGATGTCATTCCTTCCCCCTTAAGTAACTTGTGATCCTGGAGCTCCAAGGACTGACAGTAAACACAATTCAGGGGATTCCACCCACAAGCTCTAAATCCTCCAGTGATTGATCTCCCTGCAGAGTTTCTGGTGCTGAGCCGGGTGCGGGGGGAGATCGTCGCCCAATCATTACCCTTTCCATGCCCTTTGAATGTTCAGAATACTGAGCAGTGCGGGTCATGGTCTGTGTAGTAGTCAACATCCTGAGTGCTGGGGGGAGTCGCGGCGACACGGGCTGTAGCCTGAATTGTTTCACCAAGGGCAACTGAAAAATAGGGTGTAGGATGAGAGCTCTGTATATAGAGGGTAAAACATGGAGGTCTACAGGGGTGCCGTTATAGGGGGTGCCGAGCCCTGGTCACACCCATCATGTGCAGCCACATAACACCAGATAGATATAGGATGAGAGCTCTGTATATAAATGGCAAAATATGGAGATCTGCAAAACTACAACTCCCAGCATGCCCTGATATCCACTGGCTCTACTTTCACACCATTTTGGAGATCTCAGTTTGGTAAACTCTGCAAATCTTACGTATCATAATACCAAAGTAAAAGTTTGGGTCCAGGACGATCAGAACAATGTGAATGGCCTCCTATCCATCAGTTATAAATGATATCATTCTGACTGCCTGCGGCCACCACTAGGGGGAGCCAAGTGAATGAGGATACATTTGTAAAGCCAGTGGAAGCAAAACAGGGTATAAATCTGTATGTAGAGGGTGCCCCTAGTGGTAGCTGCAGGTATAGCTCTAATACTCCTCTACTACTACTGTAATGATCAGGACAACTCCCAAACAGAGGTTCATATTGCTGGGGGTTTGTAACAGTGTGTCAGTGCAGTTAATGTTCTGTTAGCTAAAAACAGCAAACACATGGTTCTCTTCTATCCTGGATTTCAGGCAGCTCTTACCTACTCTGATACATTGTAACAAATCTTCAGTGGTCTGATTTTTAAATACTAGTGTTCCTTCAGTCCTTCTCACAGTCTCCAGGGTCCACCATGAGCCCTGTATCTAGAGCTGGGGTACTCTACTATTTTTAGTAAAGGTCCAGCGGGGTCGCTGTGTGGTGAACGTCTGAACTGAAGAGTAGCTGAACGTGTCCAGTATGTACATGTGCGAAGACACACCTCTAACCACACCCAGTCCTGCCCATATCCACTTTTTACTGCCCTGTATAGTAATAGTGTCCTCCTATATGTAACATACAGTAATTAGGACTCCTTAGTGTCCTCACACAGTATAATGACACCATATTGTCCTCAGAGTATAATGCCCACTTACTGCCCTCGCACAGTATAATGCCCTCTTAGTGTCCTCGCACAGTATAATGCCCTCTTAGTGTCCTCGCACAGTATAATGCCCTCTTAGTGTCCTCGCACAGTATAATGCCCTCTTAGTGTCCTCACACAGTATATTGACCTCTTACTGCCCTCGCACAGTATAATGACCTCTTACTGCCCTCACACAGTATAATGTCCTCTTAGTGTCCTCGCACAGTATAATGCCCTCATAGTGTCCTCACACAGTATAATGACCTCTTACTGCCCTCACACAGTATAATGACACCATATTGTCCTCAGAGTATAATGCCCTCTTACTGCCCTCGCACAGTATAATGACCTCTTACTGCCCTCACACAGTATAATGTCCTCTTAGTGTCCTCGCACAGTATAATGCCCTCATAGTGTCCTCACACAGTATAATGACCTCTTACTGCCCTCACACAGTATAATGACACCATATTGTCCTCAGAGTATAATGCCCTCTTACTGCCCTCGCACAGTATAATGCCCTCTTACTGCCCTCGCACAGTATAATGACCTCTTAGTGTCCTCACACAGTATAATGCCCTCTTAGTGTCCTTACACAGTATAATGACCTCTTAGTGTCCTCACACAGTATAATGTCCTCTTAGTGTCCCCACACAGTATAATGCCCTCTTACTGCCCTCGCACAGTATAATGCCTCTTACTGCCCTCGCACAGTATAATGCCCTCTTAGTGTCCTCGCACAGTATAATGCCCTCTTAGTGTCCTTACACAGTATAATGTCCTCTTACTGCCCTCACACAGTATAATGTCCTCTTAGTGTCCTCGCACAGTATAATGCCCTCTTAGTGTCCCCACACAGTATAATGCCCTCTTAGTGTCCCCACACAGTATAATGCCCTCTTAGTGTCCTCACACAGTATAATGACCTCTTAGTGTCCTCACACAGTATAATGCCCTCTTAGTGTCCTCACACAGTATAATGCCCTCTTAGTGTCCCTACACAGTATAATGCCCTCTTAGTGTCCTCACACAGTATAATGTCCTCTTAGTGTCCTCACACAGTATAATGCCCTCTTAGTGTCCTCACACAGTATAATGTCCTCTTAGTGTCCTCACACAGTATAATGCCCTCTTAGTGTCCTTACACAGTATAATGCCCTCTTAGTGTCCTCACACAGTATAATGTCCTCTTAGTGTCCTCACACAGTATAATGTCCTCTTAGTGTCCTCACACAGTATAATGTCCTCTTAGTGTCCTCACACAGTATAATGTCCTCTTAGTGTCCTTACACAGTATAATGCCCTCTTACTGCCCTCACACAGTATAATGACCTGTTAGTGTCCTCACACAGTATAATGCCCTCTTAGTGCCCTCACACAGTATAATGACCTCTTAGTGTCTCCACACAGTATAATGCCTTCTTACTGCCCTCACACAGTATAATGTCCTCTTAGTGTCCCCACACAGTATAATGCCCTCTTAGTGTCCTCACACAGTATAATGCCCTCTTACTGCCCTCACACAGTATAATGACCTGTTAGTGTCCTCCCACAGTATAATGCCCTCTTAGTGCCCTCAAACAGTATAATGACCTCTTAGTGTCTCCACACAGTATAATGCCCTCTTACTGCCCTCACACAGTATAATGCCTTCTTACTGCCCTCACACAGTATAATGCCCTCTTAGTGTCCTCACACAGTATAATGACCTGTTAGTGTCCTCACACAGTATAATGCCCTCTTAGTGTCCTTACACAGTATAATGCCCTCTTAGTGTCCTCACACAGTATAATGCCCTCTTAGTGTCCTCACACAGTATAATGCCCTCTTAGTGTCCTCACACAGTATAATGCCCTCTTAGTGTCCTCACACACTATAATACTCTCTTAAAGCCCCTTCTGCCACTTGAGAAGCCACCGGTTTTATAAATGGCACTTGGTAGAGATAGAACTTGTAAGCCATGGACTCCAGAGTCTGTTAGCGGTGTTATTTCTCTCTGTATTCCCAGGGTTACGGTATGGTTTCTACACTGTAGCTGCTATCACCATGCTGGGTGTTGTAGTCCTCCCTGTATACCCTCTATAGGGGGGCACACTGTCCTTGTGCTAGGACGCAGCACAGGTCTATATGAGGAGGGGGCTGAATACATGATTTCCTCGGATGATGGACAGCTGTGTGTGGCGATGTGCGGGCAGCTGTGTGCTGCAGGCGCGGTGACGGCTACTGGAGAGCGGTGCCAACCTCCCGCCTGACATTTAGCCAAAAAGAAAAAAATCGTAGAGACGAGCAAAATGACAGCTTGTCTTCACTGTGACTGCACAGCCACCCAGCCGAGAAGAGGGACGTCACCGCGAGCAGGTCAACCAAGGGTTAAGATAAAAAGATGTTATAATCCCTAATACAAGACCCAATACTTCTCACAGCTGAGGCTTTGTAACACTTGTATCCAGTCTAGACAATCCTCTGTGACCTACATTCATCCTGCACTGATACAGTGTAACAAACTGTATACTGCTGCTTTATTTAGCTCACATGCGATGGTCTGGGCTAAATACAATTGTAGCAAACCCTCTACTCTTAGACGTGTTACACGATGTTAATGGTATGTGGTCGAGCAAGAGTTAAAATAAAGAAAAAAGAGCATTTCTGTATTTTTCTTCTATTTTTGTCTTTTTATTTTGCGGTATTTTCAAGATCTGGTCACGATGTCAATGAATGTGACCAGAGACTGAACATTGTCTAGACCTAATACTTCTCACAGCTGAAGGTTTGTTACAATTGCATCAAGTCTAAACAATCATCTGTTAGCTAGAATCCAGGCTGTTACATTTAACCTGCACTGATACATTGTAACGAGCTTTGTGCTGTGGATTGTGTTGATTCTCTCCCTGTGTGCTATTGTCTTCTGCAGTCAGCCGGTCCTGACAAGTCTCTTCTCTCTCCTGTAGTTGGACCCAGAAGTCACAGAGTCGCCTCCGGCTTCATGGGATTGCACAGTCCCTGCTCTGTCCAAAGTTTTCAGATGTAGTTGAGTTGAGTTTGTCACATGCTACAGAATAGGATTTGTCAGCTGTAGCACAACTGAGGGTGTCAGAATGTCTGAGGTTGTCAGATCTAGCAGAGCTGAGCTGGTCAGAGTATCAGGGCAGTTTCTGTCACCAGTAACAACTCAATGTATCAGAGCTGAGATGTATCTAACTGAGCTTGTCAGATGTAGCTGAGCTAACATAACAGTGTGCCAGGTGTAGCAGGTTGTAGGGTGTCAGATGTAACAGAGCAGGGGGTGTCAGATGTGTAATGATGGGTTTGTCACAAGTAACAGAGATTAGTTTATCTGATGTAACCAAATTGGGTCTGTCAGATGTAGCAGTGTTGAGTTTGTCACATCCAACAGAGTTGAGGTTATCAATGAAGCAAAACTAAGGTTACCGGATTTATCAGACTAATCATGTGGGATGTAGCAGGGTGCAGGTTGTCAGATAAAGCTCTGTACAGTTGTCAGATGTAGAACAGTTTATGCTAGCTGTAGAAGAATGGGTTTGTCAGATGTAACAGAACTGAAGCTGCCACATGTAGCAGAGCTGAGTCAGCCAAATCTAACAGCATAGAGATTATCAATATAATATCGAGCTTGTCAGATGAAGCAGAGCCAAGTATGCCAGCTGTAGCATAGTCTAGATTGTCAGATGTGGCAGAGCTAACAGAAGTGTGTGTGCTACTTGTAGTAGAGTCTAGGTTGTCAGATGAAGCACAGATCATGTTGTCAGATGTTATAAAGTAGTTTTGTAATAATGGCTTTGTCACATGTGACAGCGTTTAGTTTGTCAGGTGTAACCACACTGGGTCTGGCAGATGTAGCAGTGCTGAGTTTGTCGCATCTTAACAGAGTTGAGATTATCAATGAAGCAAAGTTGAGTTTACCATATGTATCAAACTAAACATGCCAGATGTAGCAGAGCTAACAGAAGTGAGTATGTCAGGGTACAGGTTGTCAGACAAAGCTCTGTTCAGTTGTCAAATGTAACAAGAACAACCCCCATTAGATGTAGCATGAGTTTGTCAGATGTAACAGAACTGGAGATGTCACAAGTAGAAGAGCCGAGTTGTTGAATCTAACAACACTGAAATTATTAATGTAGGCAAACTGAGTTTGTCACATGTACTGTAACAGAGCTGAGGTTGTCAGATGTACTGTAACAGAGCTGAGGTTGTCAGATGTAGTGTAACAGAGCTGAGGTTGTCAGATGTAGTGTTACAGAGCTGAGGTTGTCAGATGTAGTGTAACAGAGTTGAGGTTGTCAGATGTAGTGTAACAGAGCTGAGGTTGTCAGATGTAGTGTCACAGAGCTGAGGTTGTTAGATGTAGTGTAACAAAGCTGAGGTTGTCAGATGTAGTGTAATAGAGCTGAGGTTGTCAGATGTAGTGTAACAGAGCTGAGGTTGTCAGATGTAGTGTAACAGAGCTGAGGTTGTCATTCAACATTAATCATTGAGATATTGCTATATTTTTTTTTTTTTTTTTTACACAGTTCATCAAAAACAGCAGAGAACAAGCACAAGGCAGCCTATAGAGTTCTGTGACAGATTCAGCTCTGCTACATCTGTAATAACTACAGATACATTTTACTGCAGAGAACAAGCACAAGGCAGCCTATAGAGTTCTGTGACAGATTCAGCTCCGCTACAGATTCAGCTCTGCTACATCTGTAATAACTACAGATACATTTTACTGCAGAGAACAAGCACAAGGCAGCCTATAGAGTTCTGTGACAGATTCAGCTCCGCTACAGATTCAGCTCTGCTACATCTGTAATAACTACAGATACAGTTTACTGCAGAGAACAAGCACAAGGCAGCCTATAGAGTTCTGTGACAGATTCAGCTCTGCTACATCTGTATTAGCTACAATGTCTCTGGCACGGCCACAGTTAACGATCACAGCCAATACAGCAGAGGGGTTTTAACCTGTTCTCTGCTGGAGAGAGGCGTTGCTGCCCCCCGGTGGGTGAGAATGGGTTAAAGCCATGTGTTGGGGCTGGAGTGGTGTCTTGCATTGGTGCAGCATGGAGCGGTCTCTGAGCTCTGCAGTCTCGCTGCTCTCCTCCTCCTCCTCCCTCTCTGTCTCTCTCTGACACTCAGCCCCTCAGTCCCCACTTTAACTTTGCCTCCCCGTATCCGTTGCTCCCTGACTGTCTCCATCCTCCTCTCCATCCTCTCCCTCCATCCAGCTCCACCCCTGTCTGCTACATCCTTCATCAAAACCCCGAGCGACACCATCAGCTCTGCAAGAAGATTCCCTTTTTTCTATCCTTGGCCGCTCCATCCAGCCTGAGAGCGGAGAAACTTCTATGGAGTTGGAGTGAGAGGGGGGCACCTCGAGGAGCTGCTGGCATGGGGGGTCTCCCCGACTGGGGGCTGCTGCTCCTACTCATCACCGCTTTATGGATGGCACAAGAGGGCAAAGGAGACCTGACCTGCTCATCCTGTCACCATCACATCCGCCTGCAGGGCACAGGTGCCGGGCACATTGTCAAGAGGGTGCAGGGGGGGCGCACTAGGTGACTGGCCAGAGACTTTGGGCACTGCTGGGCACATCACGGTTAATGGTCAGATGCACGACCGCTGGGACGATGACCGGGATCCTGGAGCCTGGAGCAGGACGGAAAGAAGGGGTGATGCTGGCAGATCCTGGGCTGATGGCTATGAAGGGGCCGGTGACAGGTTAGAGGATGCCAGTGCCAGCTGGGTGACTCCGGAGGGTGAGGCGACTGATCGGGAGAAGAGTGGGGGGCAAGGCGAAAATGTGGGCACAGAGTCAGACGACTTCATGGATGGAGACAGTGACTTGAGTGGCAGGACTGGTCAGATGGTGGGCGCTGTAACCGATGCCAGTGACAGGGCTGTCCAGTTTGTGGGTGACGGGCAGTTTTGGGGTTCACAGATCGGTGACCAGGTGGAGACTGAACAGTTTGGAGGGGCTAAGGATGATGATGGTGATAATTTGGGTGGAGTGATGGCCACTGACCCCCTCACGGGTGCAGCAGTCCCTACACACACACATATGCCAAGTGGGCACTATTCCAGAGACTCACGAGAGATGCCCAGCAGGGCAGGAAGAAGGGTCAGAGAAGCCGAGGGGCACAGGGTGGCCCGAGCACAGGCCAGTGACCCCGACAGGGTGAGCCGCTTTCGTGTGGAGGAACTGAAGTTAAGCAGCACAACGTTTGCTCTGACTGGAGATTCTGCTCACAATCAAGCCATGGTGCACTGGTCCGGGCACAACAGCAGCGTGAGTACTGGGCATGTCTGATATACTGGCACCGAGGGAGAGCCCTCACCACATGCTTCTAGTAAGGAGGAGGAGGATGGTTTGGTCTCCTTGTGGCCTTATGGCCAATGTTTCTCCAGAATGTCCACTTTTGGGTTTGGGTTGACAGGCTATCAAACAGTACAGTAGTCCTTGGTCTTCTTCTTGCCACAACTGGTGACCATAGGTTTGGTGTTTCTTCAGAATGTCTTGTTTTGGGTCACCAGGTTGGAATTCCCAGTCTTACCAAACAATAGAGTGGTCCTCAGTCTTCCTCTTGTCTTGAATCCTGGTGGTCACATGAGAAGTGTTGCCCCTTAATGTCCGGTTCTGGGTTTAGGTCACCAGGCTGGCGCTACCAATCTTACCAAACAGTAGAGAAGTCCTCGATCTTATTCTTATCTTGACTCCAGGTGTCTCATGAGCAGTTTCTCCTGCTTGAAGTTTGGTAAAATTGGTGATAAACAGTAGAGTAGTCCTTGGTTGTCGTCTTGTCTTGACTCCTGGTGACCGTATGACCGCTGTTTATCCAGAATGTCTCGGTTTGGATTTGAATTCTTGATCTTCTCGCTGTTAACTATTTAAGGTTCCATCTCACCACCTAGCAGAATATTAAGACTCACTATCTCCTTCTTCTGCTTCCTCTTCTCATCTTGTCAATCAGTAGAATATTCTTCTTCATGTCCTTGTCATATTCATCTTTTTCTTCTCTTACTTTTACTTCTCTATTTTTCCTTCTTCTCCTTTTTCTTGTCTTGTTCTTCTGCCTTTCTCTCCTTTCTTCTCTTTTCCTCTTCCTCGTTCTTCTCCTTAATCTTCCTCCTCTTTTCCTTCTACTTCTCCATTTTTCTTCCTCTTCTTGTTCTTCATCTTTTTCTTCGTCTTCTTCTTATCCTTATTTCTTCTTCTTTTCTCCTTCTTAGTTATCATCTTCACCTTCTTCCTCTTCTCCTTTCCTTCTGCCTCTTCTTCTTCACATCATTTCTTCTCCTTCTTTCTCTTATCTTTCCTTTTCTCTTCCTTCTTCTCCTTCTTCACTCCTATGAGCACATGACTAATGTTTCTCCACCATGTCCCCTCTTCTTCTTGGGTTTTAGACGTCTTGCAGTCACATCTATTGATTGTACATATGTGATATATGAGACTTAATCATTCACTCCTCTTCCACCGTATGTACTGTATACAATCACTGTATCCTATGTATCCGATCACTGTATCCTATGTATCCGATCACTGTATACTATGTACACTGGGGCTAGGATTTACTGCCAGCTGTGTGTCCCTTAGTACATCCTATATACAGACTGTGCTCTCCTATCTGGTCTATGACCCTGTCCCTCAGATGTTTGTTGGCTCTTCTATGGTGGGATTGCATATACCCATCTGCTGTATACAGTGTCCAGGACCTCTGATATTGTGGACATGAACAGTCCAAGTTTCTTTAGAAAGTTTATATTGTTGTTATGAAACATTGTATCAGGCACTAAATAAGGTTAGAATAGACCAGAACCCGATCACCCGATATATCCTGCTGCAAACACATAACATCTCCAAGTGCTATAATATGTGTATGCATAATGTGGAGCATATAGAATGTATGTCATATGCCGGTTCCATGTATAATGTCTTACATGTGCCAGTACCATGTATGATATATAGCACGTACCATGTATAATGTATAGCATATGCTGGTACCATGTATGATGTATGACGTGTGCCAATACCATGTATGATATATAGCAGGTACCATGTATAATGTATAACATATGATGATACCATGTAAACATCCCTGAACATGTGTTACGCTTCCTGTTCTTACAAAGTGTCACAGAGCCTTGGTGTCCTGGTGCGTGTAGTGCAGCTGCCATGGTTACTGTGACACAGGACACCCCTGCAGGGTCTACTGACACAGTGTCACACACTGCAGCTGTGCACCATACTAGGGAATACCGGGGGTATCTAGAATGCTTAGTAGTGGAGCTGCAAGGGTTAACTAGGCCATAATCACACAGTGTATATTATCTGTGACTAGCCTAGGGCTACAAAGTATCAAGAATTAACCCCAAGGGGCCGAGATAGTGACCCCTGCACCTAAACACATCAACTACCCTATCTATCTATCTATCTATCTATCTATCTATCTATCTATCTATCTATCTCATATCTATCTATCTATCTATCTATCTCCTATCTATCTATCTATCTATCTATCTATCTATCTCATATCTATCTATCTATCTATCTATCTATCTATCTATCTATCTGTCTATTTATCTATCTCATATCTATCTATCTATCTATTTATCTATCTATCTCATATCTATCTATCTCATATCTATCTATCTATCTATCTCATATCTATCTCATATCTATCTATCTCATATCTATCTCCTATCTATCTATCTATCTATCTATCTATCTATCTATCTATCTATCTATCTCATATCTATCTATCTATCTCATATCTATCTATCTATCTATCTCATATCTATCTATCTCATATCTATCTATCTATCTCATATCTATCTATCTCCTATCTATCTATCTATCTACTCATATCTATCTCATATCTATCTATCTATCTATCTATCTATCTATCTATCTATCTATCTCATATCTATCTATCTATCTCATATCTATCTATCTCATATCTCTCTATCTATCTATCTATCTATCTCTTATCTATCTATCTATCTCATATCTATCTATCTATCTCATATCTATCTATCTATCTCATATCTATCTATCTATCTCATATCTATCTATCTCATATCTATCTATCTATCTATCTATCTATCTCATATCTATCTATCTATCTATCTATCTATCTCATATCTATCTATCTCCTATCTATCTATCTATCTCATATCTATCTATCTATCTATCTCATATCTATCTATCTATCTATCTATCTATCTCATATCTATCTATCTCCTATCTATCTATCTATCTCATATCTATCTATCTATCTATCTCATATCTATCTATCTATCTATCTCATATCTATCTATCTATCTCATATCTATCTATCTATCTCATATCTATCTATCTCATATCTATCTATCTATCTCATATCTATCTATCTATCTCATATCTATCTATCTATCTATCTATCTATCTATCTATCTATCTATCTCATATCTATATATCTATCTATCTCATATCTATCTATAAATCTATCCATCTCTTCTGAAATATTGCTATATATTCCAGAACCTTTATACTTTTTCACATAAGCTCTTTCTGTTGACCTACCTGTCCGCTATACTTTACACTGCAGCTCAGTTTCATAAGAATTCAGCTCTGATCAGTGACTCCAGCTCGGCTGCATTATCAGTTGGAGTATGACATCATCACAAATCCATTTATCCTTCTGTATAGGCTCATCTTGTCCAGTGTTTCACCACCATGCTTTACACTGCAGCGCAGTTCCATTAGGGCTTAGTTCTGAGTTCTAACTCTACTTAGCTGAATTGTCTTCTGTTGGAGTCTAAAGTCATCTAAATCCATCTTCTGCCCCACCACCAGGAAGGGAGGAGCCTGAAGAGCAGCCTTAAAGTGTTTGTATGAGATAAGATAAACAAGGCTGTTTTCTATTACCAATAGTGCCCCCCTAGTCCTGTGGCTGTGTGTGTTACTGCTGCTCAGACCTAGTCAGTGGTTCTTTCTACGTATTTTCATTCGTTCAGACTATTTGTCATATTTTGTTGCATTTTAGCAAAATTTTACAAAACCTTGATAATACTGCGGTGTGTGAACAAACCCTAATTGTCCAGAAAATTCCTAAAGTGTAAAATTACTGGATGCGGCCAGAAGGGGGCGCTGTAAAGAAATTAGAATATCTGTCCACAGTTATAATATGATTACAATGTATCCCCCATGGCAATGATTGTAACAATTCTCCGACAGTCCATGTATATATATATATACATCGTGTTTACAGCTCTGTGTTTGCTGCGCGGCGTCCTCCATGATGAGATTACTAGCGGAATTATTCATGTGCTCATACATATAAAGCACACGGAGCAGGACACATGTAGAGAAACATTTCATCAGTGACATGTACATTGTGAAATTATCAGTTATTACAGCGCCCTATGTGCGCTGTGGAATAATAAGGAGAGATGTAGCAGAGCCAAGAGTGTAGGATGGGGTTGAGCATCCGGTGTAGCAGAGCTGGGAGTAACTGACATATAGTAGTATTGAAAGGGTCCTATATAGCTGATCTGAGATCATTAGAGGTGCCAGGTCAGTGTCTGATGTAGTAGAGTTGAGAGTGTCAGCAGTGGCTGAGCTGAAAGTGTCTGATGTAGCAGTGCTGAGAGTGTAGGATGGGGTGAGCATCAGGTGTAGCAGAGCTGGGATTAATTTACATATAGCAGTACTGAGAGGGTCCTATATAGCTGAGCTGAGATCATCAGAGGTGCCAGGTCAGTGTTGTGACAGATGTAGCAGTGCTGAGATTTTCAAATAGGACAATGTTGGGAGTGACTCAGATACAGCAACACTAAGAGATTCTGATACAGCTGAACTGTGTCAGGTGTAGCAGGGCTGAGAGTGTCAGATGTAGCAGGGCTGAGAGTGTCAGATGTAGCAGGGCTGAGAGTGTCAGATGTAGCAGGGCTGAGAGTATTAGATGTAGCAGTGCTGAGAGTGTCAGATGTAGCAGGGCTCAGAGTGTCAGATGTAGTAGGGCTGGGAGAGTCAGGTATGACAAAGCTGAGATTGTCAGATGTGACAATGCTGGGAGTAACTCAGATATAGCAGCACTGAGAGGATCCGACATAGATGAACTTAGGCTGAAGATACAGTGTCTGATGTAGCAGAGTTGAGAGGTTTGGATGTGACTGAAATGAAAGTGTCAGGTGTAGCAGCGCTGAGAGTGTCAGATGTGCCACAAATTGGAGTAATTCAGATACAGCAACAATGAGAAATTCTTATACAGCTGAACTGTCTCTGATGTAGTAGTGCTGAGAGTGTTAGATGTAACAGGGCTGAGCTGGAAGTGTCAGGTACAACAAAGCTGAGGTTGTCAGATGTGACAATGCTGGGAGTAACTCACATGTAGCAGCACTGAGAGGGTCTGATATAGCTAAACTGAGATCATTAGAGACGCCAGAACAGTGTCTGATGTAGCAGAGCTGATAGTATTAGTGAAAGTGACAGGTGTAGCAGGGCTGAGATTTTCAGATGTCACTTAGCTGGGAGTAACTGAGATATAGCAGCATTTAAAGGGCCCCCCTTATAACTGAACTGAGATTGTCAGATGTAGCAGAGCTGAGAGCGTCAGATGTAAGTGTCAGGTACAACAAGGCTGAGATTGTCAGATGTGACAGAGTATGCTGGGAGTTGTAGTTTGCCAATAGCTGGAGAGCTGTAACCTGTGAGTGCCTCCAGCCCAGTGCACAGATGTAGTTGTCTGTATTGCAGCATCGGCTTCTCTCCAGCCATCCCAGATTTTAATAACCTCTGCCATGACACCTGCACAGTCCATAAAATCCATTTTTTGGCCCCGTAACAATGTGCTTTACCTTTCCTGCATTAACTGCAAAAACGGAGTTAATTCCCTCGAAATGTGTTTTTGAATTGCAGCGAGGATCCTGCATGTCCGTGAGGCGAGCGGCAGCGATGGCGATAAAATAAAATCATATCATTAAATAAACACTTAATGAAATAAGTAGATGTGGCCTAATGGAATTATGGGATATTGTTCCTGGAGGACGGCGGGGCTGAGCGGCGGCACACTGTGGCCCGTCCAACCCTCAGGCAACTTGGCACGAGATTTCCGTGCGAGCTCTTCATGACCGCGCTCATCTTTAAATAATGAAGACTATTATTTTCCAGGGCATTTAATAACTTTGCAGCGGTTTCGTCCAGTCAATTATGCAGGAGTTCACAGGACGCCGTGTGCGCTGACTGATGATCAGCCGGCTCGCCAAATTCCGATACTTCATTCCCCGGCATTATGGGAATAGCGCAGATGTCCTCCCCCGCTGCGGCCATCATGTCTGCCATATCATATCGCATCGCAGTATATATCTGCTATACACATATACAGTAACCTATAGATGTAGCAGAGCAGACCGTGTCGTTGAACATTCCTATTTTCAAAATTTTGCTACTTTATTTGCTATTTTTTTAGTTGCATTTCCTAAAAGTGTCTAAATCCTGGCCAAGTGGCTGACTACACCTCCTCTACTCCTGTGCAAACTGGTATGCAGGGCACAAGCAGCTAACTACACCTCCTCAACTGCTGTGCAAATTGGTATGCATGGTGCAAGCGGCTGACTACACCTCCTCTACTCCTGTACTAACAGGCGTGCAGGGTACAAGTGGCTGACTACACCTCCTCAACTGCTGTGCAAACTGGTATGCAGGGTGCAAGCGGCTGACTACACCTCCTCTACTCCTGTGCAAACTGGTATGCAGGGTGCAAGCGGTTGACTACACCTCCTCTACTCCTGTACCAACAGGCGTGCAGGGCGCAAGCGCTGACTACACCTCCTCAACTCCTGCGCAAACTGGTATGCAGGGCACAAGCGGCTGACTACACCTCCTCTACTCCTGTGCAAATTGGTATGCAGGGTGCAAGCGGCTGACTACACCTCCTCTACTCCTCTACTAACAGGCGTGCAGGGCACAAGCGGCTGACTACACTTCCTCTACTCCTGTACTAACAGGCATGCAGGGCACAAGTGGCTGACTACACCTCCTCTACTCCTGTACTAACAGGCGCGCAGGGCACAAGTGCCTGACTACACCTCCTCTACTCCTGTGCAAACAGGCGTGCAGGGTACAAGCGGCTGACTACACCTCCTCTACTCCTGTACTAACAGGCGCACAGGGCACAGCATCTGACTACACCTCCTCTACTCCTGTACTAACAGGCGCGCAGGGCACAAGCATCTGACTACACCTCCTCTACTCCTGTACTAACAGGCGCGCAGAGCACAAGCGTCTGACTACACCTCCCCTACTCCTGTACTAACAGGTGCGCAGGGCGCAAGCGGCTGACTACACCTCCTCTACTCCTGTACTAGCAGGTGTGCAGGGCACAAGCGGCTGACTACACCTCCCCTACTCCTGTACTAACAGGCGTGCAGGGCACAAGCGGCTGACTACACCTCCTCTACTCCTCTACTAACAGGCGCGCAGGGCACAAGCATCTGACTACACCTCCCCCTACTCCTGTACTAACAGGCGCGCAGGGCACAAGCATCTGACTACACCTCCTCTACTCCTGTACTAACAGGCGTGCAGGGTACAAGCGGCTGACTACACCTCCTCTACTCCTGTACTAGCAGGTGTGCAGGGCACAAGCGGCTGACTACACCTCCCCTACTCCTGTACTAGCAGGTGTGCAGGGCACAAGCGGCTGACTACACCTCCCCTACTCCTGTACTAACAGGCGTGCAGGGCACAAGCGGCTGACTACACCTCCTCTACTCCTGTGCAAATGGGCGTACGGGTGCAAGTGGTTCTAAATTCTAGCACAAATGGTTAATACATGTCGCACAAGACATTGAAATAGATAAATGCGGGCCATTGTGTTATCACCAGGCAACTATTAGCTCAAGTCGGCCGTACTGACAAACTCATCGCTGCTACATCTTTGAAATAGTCCTCACAATTGAGTGTAGTCAGCCAAATGGCCATCTCACCAATACTGTTCCTTCTCTGCTTCCCCATAGACATGTTTTTGACTTGCTGTTTCCATGGAAGGAAGGATACAGGATAAGTGGCTGCCAAACACCTGTGGTGCTGCTTATCTAAAAAGATCTGATAGGTAAAATCCTCCCTCTCCAATCACAGCCTCCACAGATATTAGAATATTGGAGAATCTTGTCCTGTCTGCCTGCAAAAATCTCATTTTCAAAAATTAGAAATGGCACTTTCTTCTAAAAACAACGCCACTCCTGCTCACAGGCTATGCCTGGTATTGCAACAGATGAGGCTGGAGTCCAATACCACTCACAACCCGTGGACAGGTATCATGTTGTTTTTGGAAAAGAACAGCCATGATTTTTTTATAATGATCCCTTTACCTAGAATGTAAGAGGAGTGTCTGACAACAAACTGTCGACAGATTCCTTTAGTCACCAGGAGTAATTTTTCTCTTTTTACTTTTTATGTGAACTAGGTAAAATATTTCTTAGATAAATCTAATCTACATGGATTGTATATACTATGGGACAGTGAGACACTATTATTTTGGCACTGTATGGTGATATTATGTAACCAGTGTACAGTATGTCGGTATTTTGTGTCACTGTTATACAAGGAATGTATATTAAGTTGCAATGAATAGTGACAGCAGCGCAGTATAGCATTTTTATTTAGGAAACAACATGGACATTTTATTTTAACACTATATGTCAGTATTATTTGGACACTGTATGGCGGTATTTATTTAAACAATGTACAATAGGGTGGTATTTTGTGACACTACTATTCAAGCACTGTGTACTATGTTGTAGTGAATGATGGGGGCAGCAATGTCTGGCATTATTATTATTATTTAGGAAATGGCATGAAAATGTTATTTGGACACTATATGGCAGTAATATTTGGACACTGTAGGGTGGTAAATATTTAAGTAATGTACAATATGATGGCATTTTGTTGAACTAGTACTCAAGCACTGTGTATTATGTTGCAGTGCCTGGTTGTGGCAGTTCTGTATAGCATTATTAATTATAAAATTACATGGAAATGTTATTTGGCCACTGTATGGCGGTGTTATTTATGCAGTGTGAGTTGGTATTTTGTTGCAGTGAATGATAGTGGCAACTCTGTATAGCATTATTATTTATGAAATGTCATGAGAACATTATTTGGCCATCATAGGGCAGTAGTATTTGGACACTGTATGGCAGTATTTATTTAAGAAATGTACAATATGTTGGCATTTTGTTGCACTAGTACTAGTACTAGCACTGTGTGTTACAGTATGTTGTGATGTCTGGTTGTGGCAGCTTTGTATAGCATTATTATTTGGCAGTGCACAATATGTTGGTATTTTGTGCTGGCACACCATATGGAAGGAGGTCACCATCAGGCGGTGGTGTACTGCTACGTCCAGTAATGTATGGCTGGCATCAGGGTCGCTAGCGAGTGAACTACTTGCCAATTATATGATTTGTGCACCAGGTGACGGTATACTGCGTGTGGTCTGTAAATTGAGTTTTACGTTTGTTTAGAGGAAATATTATTGGAGTCTTTGGAAGTCGTGTAACGCGGAAAATGTCTGGAACATCGAGAGCGGCGAATCCTGAAAGAGAAGGTCAGCCAAATGTGGCAGATGGCGGTGCGGGCCGTGGTGGTGATGTAGGGTGAAGCATAACATACACATGGTGTAAGGACACAGAGATGAACTAATGCTGATGGATGTCGGGACACAAGGGCGAGCCGTTCAACTCCCGGGGTGGGCACATGGGTGTCATGTTGGGGTTAGTGACAGGGACCCCCCCAGTACACCCACAATATTATAATCATAAATAATAAGGATGGATTACTAAGATGTCTTTGCTTTTTGCTGTTACTGTGAATCATCTGATTCTGCAGGTGGAGACCGTCAGCAAGCAGTGAGAGAGATCCTCCCATAAACTGCTGTGTATGTGCCATAGAAACCTGCCATGTAATTCATATGGGGCCCATGGACTAGAGGACTCAGTACAAGATGTCTCATGACCCCCTTCTTATGAATTACGCAACTTGCATCATCTGGCGCTCCATTGTGATCCTTTTTGGTTATCTTCTGGCCTCCTGGGTGACGCCATAGCCCCAAGGCTGTGGCCTGTGACTAGTTTACTGCACCTCTCCTGGGCCTCTGCTTATTATACTCTGAAGTCTAAGAGAACCCCAAATATAATAGTGATTCATGGGTATTGAAACGGGTAAACGGGAAAATAACGGGTTTGGCCAAAGCTAAGATTCTTAGAAAATTTATAACAACCGAACTTGTTGTAAACCAGATCACTCTATTCTATGCAGCTTATTTTCCTGGACAAGGTGTGAACCGAGAGCAAGGCAGGTGGTTTGGACTCCGCAACCAGAAATGAACGCACACGCGGTAGTTCAAGAAAAAAATATATATTTACTATAAGTTAATAAAGGCTAGTTAAAGGTAAAATGACAGGGCTAAAGACAAGCAAAATATACAATATAGCATGAACAATTTCAAGGCAAATTCTGCAATGGTTTCTACTTTTACTCTGTCCACTTCTGCAGTATGGACACTGAATGAACAATATACTCAAAACTATCCCTAACTGACCCTGACTTCACATTTGGGTGCACCCCCTTTTCCCCAGTGGTCCAGGTGGACCGCTTACAGTCTGTAGAAGCGCGCGGTGGGGCCCAAAGTCGTTCCTTTCTTTTATAGCGAAACGTCCTCTCCTCACGGTTATCAGGATCTTGGGAGAAATGAAGTCCTCTTTAACAGGGAAACCCAATGAATGCAATGTAATCCAACAGCAGATTCCACTCAGCACACTGACAGTCCTGCCGAATCCATACACTGAGCTGGGATGTAAGCCGGGGTTTAGCAGGTGCTGTCCAGTACATCAACAGCACTGCGAGTCTCTATCTGTGGTATCCATATACACAGTCACAATGTCAGTCTCACTGATCAGCCACTGAGCACAGTTCCTTTCACGTGGACTCACTAGTCCTGTTGTCTCTTTACACTCTGTTTGTCTCTGGACCAAGATACAGCTTAGCTGTACAGAAAAATCTTCACACCAGTTCAATACAACACTTGCTAAGATGGCTGCTGCTCTCTGTCTCGTCACTTCCTGCTTCTCTGCTCACATTCTGTCTGCAGAACAGGCAAGCTGACATAAAAGGGGGGGGGAGTCACTCCAGCATCATGTCACAATTACAATGGCTGCTGTCTTAAAGGAACAGAATCACAGAAATACATTCAACATTAACAGTTTATACAGACAAATGAAGCTTAGGACAACATTGGCTGTCTCTTACATATTCCCCCCCACTTTAAGATTGGCAGTCCCTGCCTATGACTGTATATCCAGAGGGTTGTACTTTTATGCACAGGGTGGTAGTATACCGATGTATGGCAGGCCAAACAAACTCATCCTGCGCATACCGAACAGGGGGAATACCAGCATTTGGCCTAGTGGTCCGTCTGAGGACCGGTGGTATATTATGGGGTGCTGCAGCTATGGGCTGAGAAGGACCAGCGGATTCCGCACCAGAGGGGGCACAGGCCGGAGATACAGTAGTCACAGGTGGAACATCCCCAGGAGCAGGGATCGGCCAACAATCATCCTCCTCGTCGGAGGCCCATTCCGCACCTCCATTCTCTGACTGTGGGAGCTCATTCACATTGGCAAGCCCATCATGATTTGTCCCTTCAGAATGACACAGGCGCAACATATTTCGGTGAAGTACTCGAACACAATCAGTTCCTTCTTTCTGGACCTGGTACACTGGCCCATTCGCATACTTGCGGCCAACAACACGATACGGCAAAGCCTCCCATCGGCTTTCCAATTTCCCTTGGGGTTTCTTGACACGAACTAGCACCAGGTCGCCTGGTTGCAATGGTGCTTCTTGCACTGGGGTCTTATCAGGATGGGGATGTTCTTGCAGGCGCTGCCGCACCAATCGATGGATCGTCTCAAGTCTCTGCCGGTGCGCCCGCACCCAAGAGGTTGGATCCCTCGGAGGGAACCCATCCACATCATTCAACTGTAATTCTCCTATACTTCGCCCAGACCGCCCAAAGAGAAGTGTATAAGGAGAGTACCCCGTTGTAGAATGGACCTGATTGTTATAGGCCCACACCATTTCAGACAAGAACTGAGGCCACTGTAACTTCTTGTCTTCCTCCAGAGTCCGCAGCATCTGTAGCAGAGTTCTGTTGAATCTTTCACAGGCCCCATTTCCCTGAGGGTGGTATGGAGTCGTGTGCGACTTCTTTATCCCGTAGATACGTTGAACTTCTTTCATTACGTGTCCCTCAAAGCAGGCACCCTGGTCGGAGTGGATGCGTTTAGGGCACCCATATACTCGAATGAAATCTTGGCACAGAGCACGAGCTGCTGACTCAGCTGTCTGGTCCTTGGTGGCGGTTACCACCGCAAATTTGGTGAAGTGATCCACCATTACGAGGCAATACTGGTGTCCGCTATTGGATGGGCCCACCATTAGATAGTCTATCATGACGATTTCTAAAGGTTCCTGGGTCACGATGGTTTGCAGGGAAGCTCTCTGTTCTATTGCCTTATGGATCTCACAAGTTCGACAGCTGCGGCATACTTCTTCGACCATTTGACGAAGACCAGGGCAGTAAATCAGTCGCTGTAACCAACGAAAGGTCTTCTCATGACCAAAATGTCCATTCTTATTATGAGCCTCAACTGCCAAGGAGCGAGCCAGTTCACTAGGCACCACAATTTGGTATCGAATGTCGATCTCAGAAGGTAAATAGACCTTTCGGCATAGCACTCCATTTTTCATCTCCAACTTTTCCCACTGACTCAGAACAGATAATATCTCACGTGTCAGTCGTTCTCTTTCCTCTCTACAGGGCTTCTGGCCTTTCTCAACACACTTGATCATCTGTGCCAGCCCCTCATGGGTCTGTTGTATCTGTGCCCATTCCTGTCGTGAGGGACCAAAGAAAGGAGCCATTTCAGTCCCCTCCATCTCAAACTGATTAGTGGCGGTCAAGGCCTGTGAAAATCTGCTGAAATCGGGCACCTCCACATGCTCCAACTCATGATCCACGTCTTCTGTGGGGGTCTGGGCGGTTACCCTAGAAAGCCCGTCAGCATTCTGGTTCTCTGTCTTGGACCGATACTTAATGCGGTAATTGAACTTAGTCATTCGGGCTATCCACCTCTGCTCTAACGCCCCGAGCTTGGCATTTTCCAGGTGAGCTAGTGGGTTGTTGTCAGTCAGTACTAAAACTTCAGCACCGGTCAAATATTCAGAGAATTTCTCGGTCATGGCCCATACCAGTGCCAACAGCTCCAACTTAAATGAACTATAATTCTCGGGGTTTCTTTCAGAATCTCTCAAAGACCGGCTGCCGTACGCTATGACCCTCTCCTGGCCATCCTGAAGCTGGGAAAGCACTGCTCCAAGACCATACAGGCTTGCATCCGTATACAGCTGGAACGGCAAGTGGTAATCAGCATATGCCAAGATTGGGGCTGTTGTCAGTGCATCCTTTAATGCCTGGAAGGCTTGTTCCTGTTCAGGTCCCCACTTCACGGACCGGTTCTTTGGACCACCGGATGTGCCTCGTAGGAGAGCATTAAGTGGTGCTGCTACCTTGGCGAAATCCTTAATAAACCGTCGATAGTAACCGGCTACTCCAAGGAACGCCCTCACTTCTCGCAGGGTAGTCGGTATTGGCCAATCTTGAACAGCCGCTATCTTGTCTCTTGATGGTCTCACCCCTTCTCCTGATACGCGGTGACCCAAGTAATCAATTTCAGATTGGAACAACCGACATTTACTGGGTTTCAATTTGAGCCCATGTTCCCGCAATCTTCGAAATACTTGCCCCAACTGGTGGAGATGGTCTTCAAAGGTCGCAGAATACACTATAATGTCATCCAAGTAGATGAGAGTGAACTCAAAGTTGAAGTCACCGAGACATTTCTCCATCAACCGCTGAAACGTTCCGGGTGCATTTGTCAACCCGAAGGGCATCCGGTTAAATTCGTATAGTCCCATGGGCAAGATGAATGCCGTCTTCTCCTTGTCTTTTGTGGCCATCGGCACCTGCCAATACCCACTAGCCAGATCTAGTGAGGAGAAGTACCGGGCTCTCCCTAGCGCTGAGAGGGACTCCTCAATCCGTGGCAAGGGGTAGGAATCTCGTACGGTGCAAGCGTTTAACTTCCGATAGTCTACGCAAAATCGGATGGACCCATCTTTTTTTCTTACTAACACCACAGGAGCTGCCCAGGGACTCTGGCTTTCTTGGATGATCCCACCCTGTAGCATCTTAGCTAACAGTTCTTTCACTTCCTGATACAACTGTGGAGGAATTTGTCGGTAGCGCTCTCTAATTGGAGGGGTGTCTCCTGTGGGAATCTCATGGTAGATCCCTGTGGTACATCCAAAATCTTCAGCATACCGTGCAAAGGTGGCTTGGTTCTCCCACAACAGCTCATCTACCTTCTGCACACATTCCAGAGAACATGAACTTGCATCCATCTTCATCTGTTCTCGAATTGCACGGCCATTCCATTCAGAGGTGGGTTCCTCATCTTCTCCCATGGACACAGTTACGGTCCACTCATCCCTTTCAGTCGGCTTCAGCTGCATTGGAGTTACTTTCCTTACTTCCTCCGGAGTCACATAGATGTTAGCCAGCAGCCTCCCTGGGGTTAGGTCCACACTCTGATCCTGAGTGTTTACACATCGAAGTGGTACTCTTCCATTGCGAACTATTGCCAAGGAACGGGCCACTAGCGGATCAACACCTCCTTCGGCTGCCTGCAGTGGTTCTACCAACACAGCTATGCCCTCTAGTTTCCGACAGGTGCCTACGGGCATAGACACTATTGTCTCCCGACTGGGTGGCAGTGTAACTTTTGTATGCAAAGGAACTGAAATTCGAGCCAGAGGACGCTGCGCATCCGAACTTTTCTGTAAGCCACATGTCCGGATCAGCCGCTGGAAAGCTGTTTGAGTAGGCCGATGGGTGGTGGTTTCTTTCCAATAACCGTGACCTTTCTTTTCAAAGAGGATCTGATCTAATTCTTTTAACACATTCATCCCCAAAATGACAGGGACCTTTACTTCATGTGACTCCTGTACCACCACAATGCCTTTCCTACCCAGATCTTGGCCACATACCCGGACATTCATCCAGGCCACTCCCACGACTGGAACTGGTAACTGGTTAGCTGCGACCACTCGTACGAATGTATGGGGATCATATTTCACATGTTGCCGGAAGTACCGTTCATAACAGTCTCTACTCAAGGTCGTTACTTGGGAACCCGTGTCAATCATCCCGGTAACCGGAATACCCTCCATTTCCACCTGTATGACAGGACTTGCAGCGATCAGGTCATCATTAGGGCATTCTCCCCACATAGTCTCCTTGTCAGTCTCCCCTACTACACGCCCTTCAGCAGCAGGGGACTTCAGTTTAACGGCAGTCTCTCATAAGTTTGTCGCTGCTCTGGACATCTAGCAGCAACGTGGCCCATCCGTCCACACTCCCAGCAGCGTATCTCCCGTCGTTCTGGCCATCTGTTTGGGCCCCTTCGGTAAGCCCCTTCGATTTCTCCTGAGCACTGCACTAAATGATTTGGACCCCTTCGGTAGGTCCTATCCTCACCCCTCCAGCGGGGTGGTGGGTGATTCTGATTTTCTGGGTATGGACGGCTCACCCTTTCACCTCCAGTTTTCTGGAAGTCTGCAATTTTCATAGAATGTTCATCACAACGGGTGTGCAAGTGTTCCATTTGCTCTTGCAGTTTCTGCATTACTGTGAGAATTTCTTTAACCGTCCCCTTTTCTACTGTCTCTGAGCCAGAACTAGCCCCCTGTGACAAAGTAACTCCAACTGCGGTCTGCGGCCTCGGGACCATACTATTGGCACGGGAGATGGCCTCTACCTGTACATCATGGAATTTAGCATCAGTCTCTCGTCGTATAAAATCCTGCATAGTCACAGTTAAACTGCCGTCACGTATCCCCAGGACAAACTGGTCACGGAGAGTCCGATCAGGGTTACAGAAGGCTGGCGAGCCCCCTCTTTCCTTCCTTTGAATATCTCGGAGCAGTTCTTGTAGGGCATTTGCATATTGGGGAAGGCTTTCATTCTCCTGTTGTACCCTCTGGAAGAACCGAGCCTGCAGAGACCCCAGCAATGCAGTTTCTCCATAAATGGTTTCTAGAATCTGGACTACTTGCTCAAATGTCTGCCTTTGTTCAAATGGCCTCAGTATCACCGTGGTCTTAGCATCCCCTTGTAATGTCAATATTGCTAGCTCTACTAGTACTTCTGGTGCGGTCTGGTACATTCGCTGTATCATTCGTATCTGTTCCACCCACATACTCACTGACATATTATTGCCATCAAATTTAGCTAACTGACTCATTATAGCCCCTGCTGGCATTCTTCCTCCAGCACCATTCTCCCGAACGGGTGCGTCACCGTCCATTCTGGTAAGCGGATCCTGCCGACTACGCCAATTTGTGAACCGAGAGCAAGGCAGGTGGTTTGGACTCCGCAACCAGAAATGAACGCACACGCGGTAGTTCAAGAAAAAAATATATATTTACTATAAGTTAATAAAGGCTAGTTAAAGGTAAAATGACAGGGCTAAAGACAAGCAAAATATACAATATAGCATGAACAATTTCAAGGCAAATTCTGCAATGGTTTCTACTTTTACTCTGTCCACTTCTGCAGTATGGACACTGAATGAACAATATACTCAAAACTATCCCTAACTGACCCTGACTTCACATTTGGGTGCACCCCCTTTTCCCCAGTGGTCCAGGTGGACCGCTTACAGTCTGTAGAAGCGCGCGGTGGGGCCCAAAGTCGTTCCTTTCTTTTATAGCGAAACGTCCTCTCCTCACGGTTATCAGGATCTTGGGAGAAATGAAGTCCTCTTTAACAGGGAAACCCAATGAATGCAATGTAATCCAACAGCAGATTCCACTCAGCACACTGACAGTCCTGCCGAATCCATACACTGAGCTGGGATGTAAGCCGGGGTTTAGCAGGTGCTGTCCAGTACATCAACAGCACTGCGAGTCTCTATCTGTGGTATCCATATACACAGTCACAATGTCAGTCTCACTGATCAGCCACTGAGCACAGTTCCTTTCACGTGGACTCACTAGTCCTGTTGTCTCTTTACACTCTGTTTGTCTCTGGACCAAGATACAGCTTAGCTGTACAGAAAAATCTTCACACCAGTTCAATACAACACTTGCTAAGATGGCTGCTGCTCTCTGTCTCGTCACTTCCTGCTTCTCTGCTCACATTCTGTCTGCAGAACAGGCAAGCTGACATAAAAGGGGGGGGAGTCACTCCAGCATCATGTCACAATTACAATGGCTGCTGTCTTAAAGGAACAGAATCACAGAAATACATTCAACATTAACAGTTTATACAGACAAATGAAGCTTAGGACAACATTGGCTGTCTCTTACAAAGGCATCATTGGTCATGTAGTCACCGGATATGCAGACGGGGTGGATTTATCAGTCTGGCGATCAGGTGATACTTTGTCACACGTTTCACATGAGGCCCTTTCATGCGTCAAATGAGCATCACAAACTCCAGTTTTATGGCATGCATTATAATGGAAACCTATGGCAGTTCGTGAATGGCGGAGATCTCCATTCAGGCGTACCTACATGTTCATAAATCAGCCGTACCCTGCGCCTGTTGGGGCCTTTATTAAGACTGGTGTACAAAATGCCAGTCTTGAAGGGGTTTTCTGGCCCCAAATCGAATGACCTATCTACATCGGCACTGCAGTTCACTGGAACCACCAGTGGATGGGGCTACTGCGCACCTCCTATTACTTGTATAGTGTCTGACACCTGGACACTACTAGAACAGATGATCTGTGCGGGGTCCAGGTGTCAGACCCTGACAGATCATATAGGGGTGGCAGAAGATCTCTGGTATAATTTGGTGAGGGGATAATGGGAGTGACCTGAAGCGACGGATGGAGTTCCCCTTTAATAAATCTTTAACCAGGCTCCAAAAAGAGTTTATGGAGTTGTAGACAAAGCTTCAATTGTATAACATCCTAATGTACAGCTGAATATTTCCAGGGCAATGCCGCGTCCTGCGTCTCGCTGAGATCCATACGAAGCGTTATTATTCATTATTCACAATTATACGTAGAAGTAAAGGGATTGTTTCTCGGTGTTGGCAGACGTCGAGCTCATTGAACACCATCCAATTAATTCCTGTTCCTCTGGAAAGCCAGCACCATAATCACATTAGCCGCACAAGGTCACCCCCTGTTTACAGATCGCTCCATACATAGGAAATCCAGGCCGCTCCTCCAGACGTACCCAACAAAGGTTTACAGAGTTAATAAAGAGACTGCGGGGAATTGTTCTGTAATTACATGGAGACCACTTGTCAGCTCCGAGCACCTCAATCTCCGGAGGTCAGGAGACAGGAATCTCTCCACCAGAGCTTCACTCCTCCATATACTCCAGATTATAATTTATGACTCCGATTGTAAATGATTGTATTGTATTCTTGAGCCGGGCTGGAGGTCCAATCTAATCTCTTGTGACAACAGATTGAAGTTGTCTCCAGGAAAATTCACCACTAAATAGGCATCTGAAAGATCAACTTTCCAATAAAGCAGCGGCTTTAGGTGGATGAGCCTTATGGTTTTTAGGACATATTGGGAGTTGTATTTTGGAGCGACCCCCTTGGCAGTCAGGATATGTTGGGAGTCATACATTTACAATATCTGGAGAGCCATAGGTTGAAAGGCTCTTTGGTTGTCGGGACATGCCATAGAGCCTGGAGTTGAAGACCAGTGGAGTAGAACATCGCACAAATGTGCGCTCTACTTTTTTCCAATTATACAAACCTTATGGGATCTTGGAGTGAAAAAAGTTCTGAGATAAGAAAACATGAACCCTTTTGGTGCTACTTTATCAACTCTGCACCTCCAGTGGGCAGCTTGAAGCGTCATTGAGTAGGTACATCTGTAGTCATGAAGGTCCTCTCATTCTAATGGTTGCGCTTTAAGTGGAAAGGTCCCTCAACAATAAGCCAAATGCAGGGTGGAAGGGGGGTTAGGATATGTTCTTATCAGGTTAGTGAACAGTACACTAGTCTTCCGTTTTCCAGGAGCAAGGTTGCGTCCACTGAAATTTAGGGTTCGTCCATATAATGCGTTGAAGAGTCAAGTTCTCCAGTGGACGAGCTGTGCTTCATGGGTAGAGAGATGGTTGGGAACTCTCGAATACTTGTCTGGTGCAAACAACATTTCCTACTGGAACACTACTTGGCCGTTGTTACCCCACAGTAGTCAATGGAGCCTACAAAAATAGATACTGCCCATATTTCAGGCCCCATTACCTAAATGTGAGCTCATTATTAGCTCTGTATTGAGATCGTATCCATCCAGAACTAATGCCGACTCCAATTACAGTGCGAAGGTTTTAATGAGTAATCTGAATATCTGCAAATCAGCACAAAACAGATCACAAGGCTTGAGTCAGCAGATCGGTAGCAAGGTAGAAGATGATGGGAGTGGTTGTCACAAGTAACTCTGGATAGAACTGAATATTATATATATACAGTATATATTTTTTTTGGGGGGGAGGGCAAATAAAATTATGTCTGGGTGCCCCCCAATCAAAACTTTTAGTCCACACCCTCTCTTTACCAGAAAGGCCCACCCATTTGCAGGTCAAAAAAAATCCCCCATTATTAGCCCCCACAGAGTATATCGCTTCTTTATTTGCCTCCACAGTATATTCCCCCCTTTACTGGCCCCCACTCAGTATATTGCCCCCTTAATTGGCTTCGACACAGTATAATGCCCCCTTAGTTTACCCCCTAAGTATATTGTCCCCTTTTATGGCCCCCCATCCAGAATAAAGCTCCTCTTTATGGCCTCCACTCAGTACATTGGTCTCTATCATGGCCCCCATATGATCTACAGGGCTCCACGCAATTGCATGGGTTTTGTTATGGCAAAACATGCCCCTGTTTACATGATAGGATCACAGCCAGTTTCGGACAGAACCCCACCATAGTACCAGATAACCCTTCGGTGGGTCCAGGCTCAAACACAATATTGGTCGAGCAGAAGACCCCTAAATTTTGAGTGTACTATGGTCTATTTCCAAGGGGTTGTTGGTGGGTGGGTGTTAGTGAAGACTTCATGGACTGGACTATCTGGAGGACGCCTCCACCTGAGCTCCTTGCACCCCCTGCCGTGTAATGCACTAAATATGATCTTTCAGCACAAGGGGGAGGGGAGGTGACAACCACTGGCTTGAATAATGACATTTTATCTCTGAACTTCATCCTTTTTAAGGTTTTCTGAAACTTTTCTGCTTCTCCCGTCAGATTTCTCCATCTTCAGCTCTGAAATTAATATTTTTCCTTGTTTGAAGAAGACTTTTTAATTAAATTGATTTTCTTGGGACGGAGTGTTCTTAGATAACTTTGTGACATCTTGAGCTTATTTTAATTTCTTTAATTATAAAAATCTCATTGAATACGTTCCAGAAATTAGACGACAGATCAACAAATACTGTTCGAGCGCTGTAGAGCCCAGTGTCCCAGTTTAAGGACGAGAGGAAAGTTAGAAGAAGGAGACGGAATGTGGAGTCGGCAACTATCAATCCTCTTAATTTAGGTGTTTTGAAAGTCTCGGAAATGTGTTAAACATGAAATGTAGAAATCTGAGGCACGCTGAGCCACGAATAACAAGATAGATGAAGTGTCTTAGTTTTTATTGGAATTGTTTAAAATGGTAAGATTTATGGGTATTGTTATTGTTTAGTTGGGCTGCCCGACCAGAAAGTCCTCCAGTAGACTTACATTCTGAGGTCAAAATTTGGACAACCCTTTCCAAATTAATCTATGAAGTTGAGCTCAACCCTTTACATCTCGACGCATGGCCAAAACCCATAGATGAATGTGGGGCATGTCTGCTGATTTTGGAGGAACGGTCAAACATCTGATGTGTATGGTGGTGAATCTTCCCGAATATCAGATATTGGGGTGATAAGTACAATTAGATTTCGACTTCTGTTCTTAAGAAGAGGTTTCTGGCAGTGGTCTACTTCCCTTTCACGCTTGGCCAAGAGTATGAGGCACAGCTGTTGGCGAACAATGTCTAATGTGTACGGACAACCTTACTTTTTGCATTGTCAGGGTCTCAGACATGACTTCTCCTGACCTGTTTAACAAATTGTGGAACCATATCAGAATTACCTTCATGACATGTAAAATCTTCTGGAGGTGTCTAGTCCTATGCTTTGTTTTCCAGTGGAAATAAGCTTGTAAATTCATGGGGTTGTTTCTTCCCGGAGAAGTAGATCATCTAATCCACCGTCGGTTTGTTTCTTCATATCACATATTATATTATAGATAATCGATTAGAAATGCAACCAATAAGTGATCAGGTAGAAAATAGTAGTGTGAACCATTGAGAAGTCCTTGTTGACAGCCATAGGTCTCAAGAATGGCTACTGTAGTCTTCATTTCTTGTGGTACATTACTTTCTTATTGTAGTAGATATAGAAACATCTCAGTGGACGGATCCCTATCAGTGTGAGATGGGGAAGCCCCTTCATATTTTCATCCATAGATAACTGTGGTGGAACCCATTGAGATGGGGGTCATTGACAACAGCAGGTCTTGAGAATGGCTGTGCTAGTCTCTATTTCTTGTGGAGCACGGCCCATGAGTGTGCACATCATCCTCACCTTGTAGTGTATATGGAAACATCCCAGTTACTTTCATATCCCAGTATACAGACCCCCTTCTATGTAAGATCGGGAAACTCCTTTATGGCTTCATCCATAGATAACAATGGTGGAACCCATTGAGATAGACTTGTTGGAGTCTATGACATCTCTAGTTTGGGATCCCATCTTGTAACAGATTCCCCTTAAGTTCTGTTCTCCAATTCTCACTTTGACAGTATTTGTAAAGTTGTCACGTTGAGACTTTGTTGGGATTGTTTCAGGATTTATGTTTGGTGCAGTTTTCCATCGGGGATTTATTCGTGAATACATTAGTAGGGAGACGTTGGTCTTGGGTGTGATTTCTTTAAATCTTTTCCGGCCATCTGACGATTTACAAATTGCCATTGACATGCAGGCGGCGGTGTGACTTGTAGAAGATGACTTTGCAGCATCTTTAAGTAATGTATTTTTTAAGCCATCATTCCTGACTTAGCAATGTGCCTGGCGGCCATCAAACATGCTGGTTTTGTAGAATATTTTAACCTCAATATTATGAGGGCCGATGGCATAATGGCGCTATGACAGATGTGATGTGTAAATGCCGCCTTTGTAGAACTTTTTTTTTTACTAACTTTGAAAGTGTATTACTTGGCTCCGAGGCGGCCGCTGTTTAAATGATTCCCTGTAGGATATGAATGAGCCACTTAAGAGGGCTGGAGGCAGAATTTCTGGAAATAATAATAATTTATGTTTTATGGGGAGCTGTAGATTAATATAACACGGGAATGAAGCCGCTTGGTTCATTCTGGGCTTTGTGTTCTCCAGACATCACAAAAGTGCATTGATAAATCAGAACTGATGGCGAGGACACCAGACAACAAGCTCAATGTCACCGCAAGAAGACGAGCACATTACTGTCATTACAGGCCTTGTTTAGGAGTTTGCAATGTAGCAGAGCTGAATGTGATCTCATTGTGTATGCTTACAGGGGTTGCCTCTTAACACATCGGTGGGGTCTGACACCCGGCTCCCCAACAATTAGCTGTTCATGGCTGGGGATACACAGCGGGTTAACCAATGCGAAATTGCTGCAAAGTATTGTAGCGGTGTAGTGGATGGGGTATAAATAAAATCCCATTTACACTCTTCAGGAAAAAACATTGTAGGTTTGGAGCACACAGCCGGCAGTTTTCAATGCTTTGCACTGTAAAGGTTGGAAGCCCAAGCCAGCCATCCAGGAAAGCCACAACAATAAAGCGCCGGTTTCGGGGGTTTTGCCATGGCAGGGTCTGCAAACATCCCAAAAGAAGACTCGATATATGTGGCCTTAGGTTATAGAAACTGCCAGATGGAACAGAAAGCAGAAAGCTCCATCCTTTGTGTAGTGGCTGTGTCAGGGTATTGCAGTTTATTTCACATACAAGTCAGCTGGGATCGGTAACCTGGCTCGGCCACTACACAATGGACTTAGTGGTCCGCTCCCAGTGCCATCTATTTCAGCAAACCATCTAACCATCTGCTGAGTTGTATGCCTGACATACATCATGGATAGAACGATGGGGCATATTCTTTGGGGTATATAAGCAAATCACTTGCATGCTCAACTTCAGGAGAAACTGATGTCATTCGAATGAGCACTAACCGGCAACTCTTGAAAGTTTATGGTCACCTTCAGTGCAATATCTTAAAGGAATTGTCCATCAGGGTGTATTTTTGCAAGGCGGTGAGCTCATTGTCAAGGGTCAGATTGGTACAGAACCCAGTGAACAGCTGACTTCCAATAAAGTCTTCGGCACCTTCACATTTTAATGGGCAGCCATATAGCTTTATTGACTTATCCAAGACTAGGGATCTCTGCTTTAGTAGACAAAGTTTGCTCTTGAGTGGGGTCACTTCTCTATGACATTCCAAATAGTAGGGGTATCATTATGGGAACCCGATTAATAGTTATCTGCATTTGCCATAGACTTGTTGACCCTTTACCACGTGCCATCGTCTTTGTGATCTCATCCTCATCTCCATAGGCGCTGCAATGCTTGTGTCATGAATGCCGAGCCCTTCTGAGGACTAGACATGTGCTATGGATTCTTATCCCCCTGTGTACTATAACTGTAGATAAAGGAGAATTTTTCTAAAACACTCAGCACAAAACCACAACCATGTTATTGCCCTTGGCGGGCGGTCAGACGTCTGATGTCTGATTTTATTGTGGTTCCAGCAATGCAAAAGTGTCAAAATGTATCAGCTCATAAATGGCCCCATTGTATGAATGGTCTTAGCCCGCCATCTCTCCCGGTCTAGTCTGAGATTCTGTACCTTACACATGTCTCTGCCTCCTAGTGTGCAGCGACTCCTTATGATGAATAGTCGGGAGCCAATGTTACTGTCAGTGATGGCTTCATACAAAGTCATTGAGCTCAAACAAAACCTATTTAGCAATAAACCTCATGTTTTTGGCTGCCGGTGGTTGTTTGTGCGGTTTTACAATGAATTGCTGTGGCTTTATGATGCAGTTTTTGGCCGTGGGGCTTGGACAGGTGAAGCAGATTAAATCTGTGCACTTCACCTTTCCAAGCCGAAGCCAAAAACTGTCCAGGAAGACCGCCAAAGAAGATCTGTGCAAAAATAGACGTTCATGAGTCCTTCACAAAATCTTGTTAAAGGGAGTGTGTCATCAGAACCAGCATATCAGACCTGCAGATAGATAGGTTAGTGTCACCAGAACCAGCATATCACCCCAGCCCTGCAGATAGATAGGTTAGTGTCACCAGAACCAGCATATCACCCCAGCCCTGCAGATAGATAGGTTAGTGTCACCAGAACCAGCATATCACCCCAACCCTGCAGATAGATAGGTTAGTGTCACCAGAACCAGCGTATCACCCCAGCCCTGCAGATAGATAGGTTAGTGTCACCAGAACCAGCATATCACCCCAGCCCTGCAGATAGATAGGTTAGTGTCACCAGAACCAGCATATCATCCCAGCCCTGCAGATAGATAGGTTAGTGTCACCAGAACCAGCATATCACCCCAGCCCTGCAGATAGATAGGTTAGTGTCACCAGAACCAGCATATCACCCCAGCCCTGCAGATAGATAGGTTACTGTCACCAGAACCAGCATATCACCCCAACCCTGCAGATAGATAGGTTAGTGTCACCAGAACCAGCATATCACCCCAGCCCTGCAGATAGATAGGTTAGTGTCACCAGAACCAGCATATCACCCCAGCCCTGCAGATAGATAGGTTAGTGGCACCAGAACCAACATATCACCCCAGCCCTGCAGATAGATAGGTTAGTGTCACCAGACCCAGCATATCACCCCAGCCCTGCAGATAGATAGGTTAGTGTCACCAGTATCGGCATATCACCCCAGCCCTGCAGATAGATAGGTTAGTGTCACCACAACCAGCATATCACCTCAGCCCTGCAGATAGATAGGTTAGTGTCACCAGAACCAGCATATCACCCCAGCCCTGCAGATAGGTTAGGGTCACCTGAATCAAGTGTTGTTTTCCCTTTGTGAATTGCTGCGATATCCCTGTTTTGTCAATATACAAATGAGCTCTTTGGAGCAATGGTAAACCCTTATTGCTTCAAAGAACTAATTTGTATATTGACAAAATTGGCAAAATCTCGGCATCTTATAACCCAGCCAGACCTTTCATCTTAAGGGTTGTGGATACCTCCATGGTAGGCCCTGGGACATTTCATTTTTCCTGTCTTATAATCCATCTAGGTCTTTCATACCAAGGAGGGTGGTGGAAGCCTCTAGATAGTGGAAGTCCTGGGACATTATCTCTTTTTCCCTTCTTATAGGGTACCAGGACCTTTCATCTTGAGGAGTGTGGTGGAGACCTAAAGATATTGGAGACCTATGGGTATATCCATTTTTTCTCTTTTTATAACCCATCCAGACCTCATCCTAAGCGTGGTGGATACCTCTGGACCTCTAGACGCTGCAGGTCCTGGGGCATTTCCTCTTTTTTTTCCTTTCTTATAACTTATCTAGACCTCTCATCTTGAGGGTGGTGGAGACCTTTAAATGGTGAAGGTCCTGGGACATTTCCTTTTTTTCCCTTCTTATAACCTATCAGGATCTCTTATCTTGAGGAGCGTGGTGGATGCTTCTTGCTGGTGGAGGACCTGGGGCACATTCTGGTTTTTTTCCTTCTTATAACCTATCTAGACATCCTTTTTTTTCTCTTCTTATAACCCATCCAGACCTCTCATCTTAAGGGTGGTGGAGACCTCTAGATGGTGGAGATCCTGGGACATTTCCTCTTTTTTCCTTTCTTATATTCTTATAACCCATCTAGACCTTCCATCCTGAGGGTGGTGGAGGCTTCTAGATGATGGAGGTCTCTAGATGGTGGAGATCCTACATCACTGATAATCAAGTGTTGCATGCCAAATAGATAACTGATGACATGTAACCCCAGAACTATAGCCAAGGGCAAATCTGAGCCAGAACCCACAGACCACGACCAGTGTAAACATACTCTACATTTGTTGAGTGACTTGAGTCATGGGGAGAGTAGATATGGGGCTCATTGTGTCACTCAGGGGGCCCACAAACTCTTGGAGCCAGTGCTTACTGCAATGATACTCTTACATTGCTCTGTCTAGATCAGGTGTGTGATGTCATTATGAAGTCATCAATACAGCATGTCCACCTCACACTATGACATAATCCTCCTGTGTCCCGCCTCCTCTTGGCCACTCAGTAATTTCCTTTCATCCTCTTCATTCTGTGTAGATTGTTTTGTTCCTTCGCCTACGTCTTCTCGCAGCCTTCTCCATGGCGTTCCTCGAGCCCCTCCCCGTTGCGAGTGTTTTCACTGAGGGCTATTTCTTGTATGTGTTATTTCCATGTGTTTAGTAAGCAAATTCAATATTTAGCTCAATTTTTCATCTCAAATTAAATCATTTTTGATAAGACCGATGTAATTTGGCAGCGCGGGGAGATAATGAGCTCGTGTTACTTCACAACTGCCAAGGAGACTGTTTTATCACAACATAGAATCGCCGTACTTTCTGGATAAACAGCTTCTGTTCTGTCGCCAAGTTTAGGGGCTTTCTGTCAAGGAAAGACGTCCGGGTATTGGGCACCACTGGAGATCGTAGCTGCCATAGGCAGAACTAGGCATGTGACTGGATAATAGACCCTCGATAATATCACCTCTATGGGGTCGTGTTCTACTTGGTTATTGAGGGCTCATATGCATTCTAGAGCACTCTGCACCAAACCTACAGACTCCATTGGACTTCATCGGCATGGAGATATTCTGTATTCTGTGTGCTGCATCTATAGGGTGTCATAAATGTGTGACTGATTGGGTCAGGTTAACACCCTGGTGTTTGGAGATCAGCACTAGGAGGAAAGAGTGGGACAATTCAGCTGTGAACCATGCAGTTTCCACCAGCAGAATAGTGAGCACAGCTCTGGAGTATAATACAGGATGTAACTCAGTATCAGTACTGGATAAGTAATGTAATGTATGTACACAGTGACTGCACCAGCAGAATAGTGAGCGCAGCTCTGGAGTATAATACAGGATGTAACTCAGGATCAGTACAGGATAAGTAATGTAATGTATGTACACAGTGACTGTACCAGCAGAATAGTGAGTGCAGCTCTGGAGTATAATACAGGATGTAACTCAGGATCAGTACAGGATAAGTAATGTAATGTATGTACACAGTGACTGTACCAGCAGAATAGTGAGTGCAGCTCTGGAGTATAATACAGGATGTAACTCAGGATCAGTACAGGATAAGTAATGTAATGTATGTACACAGTGACTGCACCAGCAGAATAGTGAGTGCAGCTCTGGAGTATAATACAGGATGTAACTCAGGATCAGTACAGGATAAGTAATGTAATGTATGTACACAGTGACTGTACCAGCAGAATAGTGAGCGCAGCTCTGGAGTATAATATAGGATGTAACTCAGGATCAGTACAGGATAAGTAATGTAATGTATGTACACAGTGACTGTACCAGCAGAATAGTGAGCGTAGCTCTGGAGTATAATACAGGATGTAACTCAGGATCAGTACAGGATAAGTAATGTATGTACACAGTGACTGTACCAGCAGAATAGTGAGAGCAGCTCTGGAGTATAATACAGGATGTAACTCAGGATCAGTACAGGATAAGTAATGTAATGTATGTACACAGTGACTGCACCAGCAGAATAGTGAGCGCAGCTCTGGAGTATAATACAGGATGTAACTCAGGATCAGTACAGGATAAGTAATGTAATGTATGTACACAGTGACTGCACCAGCAGAATAGTGAGCGCAGCTCTGGAGTATAATACAGGATGTAACTCAGGATCAGTACAGGATAAGTAATGTAATGTATGTACACAGTGACTGTACCAGCAGAATAGTGAGCGCAGCTCTGGAGTATAATACAGGATGTAACTCAGGATCAGTACAGGATAAGTAATGTAATGTATGTACACAGTGACTGTACCAGCAGAATAGTGAGCGCAGCTCTGGAGTATAATACAGGATGTAACTCAGGATCAGTACAGGATAAGTAATGTAATGTATGTACACAGTGACTGCACCAGCAGAATAGTGAGCGCAGCTCTGGAGTATAATACAGGATAAGTAATGTAATGTATGTACACAGTGACTGTACCAGCAGAATAGTGAGTGCAGCTCTGGAGTATAATACAGGATGTAACTCAGGATCAGTACAGGATAAGTAATGTAATGTATGTACACAGTGACTGCACCAGCAGAATAGTGAGCGCAGCTCTGGAGTATAATACAGGCTTATTGGACAGACTGTTTCCCTATTATTATTGGGGTATCCTATCTATGGAGACTTTCATGACATTCTATAATTTCTGATTTTTATTGTGTTGCAGACACTAAGGAGTTATTTTTTTCATTGTGAGATGTAACGCCTAGAAATGAGTCCGCCAGCATTCAGCATGGACGATATCTCTGAATTCCATTAGCAGGATCTGATTGATAGCTTTACTTTATAACTTTCTGGAAAAATGGTGATAGTGTCCTAAATCCAGCGTCATATTACCGGCATTATCTGACCTGAGATTATGGAGACCGATTACCTGGAGACTATTCTGAGCCGCATTCAAGACCCGCACCGCTGACACCAAATGATTGGTTTACTGGTAATACCAGAAGAGAATTCCCTATAAAATACAGCAAAAATGTACAAATCCCAATAATTCAGTGTTTGAGGCTTTTTTGCAAATATTCATTTAATAATTAAAGGGGTTCTCTGCTGTGGACAATCCATTGATAATAAACTGATCATACAGATTGTCTCCCTGTAGGGTCCCCCAGTATTGAGCTGAAATACTTGAGACAATATGACTGTAAGTGTTCAATCTCCCTGCAGCGCCCCCATAGGGGATATTAAGCATTGCCATGTGCTCATTCAAATCAATGGACAACGCCTGTAATAAGGTTAATAAGCCATCTACACTGTATTGGACCTCCTGTGGCTATTCCTGGTGGCATACACAGGTATCAGAGGACCCCGGGTGCATCTAGAAAACCTTCCCTCCACCATTACTCCACCAGCTGACCTGAGATAGATTTGCCATAGGTACATTGGATGTGGATTTTATCAAAGACTTGAATCTCTTTTATTTGATGGGGATAATTTTACTATTACTTTTTCTAAGTGCGTTCCTCAGGGTGAATGAGGCACAAAGCACTATTCATGGTGATGGAGAGGCCCAGCTTTACTGGTTGGACCCTGTGACCTTTCTACGTCTTGACAACCTCATTGTAACAGCAGAGAGTCTTATTCACCCCATGCTTGCATTGCCCCCTGTCCTCCCCCCAGAGCACAGCGCTGGGCCACAGGAGGGGCGTCCATTGTTCCCTTCCAGAATGAGACCCCCAACATTTCTGTCGCTTGTTAGAAAACACTGACGTCATTCTGTGTCTTGCAGATTGTAGGACTGGACACAAAGATAAGACTGTTTACCTCCAGTGTTTACTGCTTATGAAAACTGTGATGTGACCGGAGCAATGTTCTCCCTGCGCTCCGGCTCGGCTACCCACTGGGTTAACCCCTTCACAGTCACACTAGTTTGCACTACTATTTATATTCCGTCTGTTTACAAATCAGAAATAACTTTTTATATAGTAACTTTATTTTTTCTTTTGTTGTATTTTATTATTATTATTATTAATAATAATAATAATAATAATAATAATAATAATAATTTTTATTTTCTTTTGGAAATTTTTAGATTTTTTTTTTTTAATCCATACTTTTTCACTCCTTTATTCATCTATTTCGTACTTCAGTTACAGAATAATACATCCCCATGTGCTTTATTTAAGTTACTGCAGGGGTAAGTTCACACGGGCAGGACTTGCCATGCAAAATCCAACAAATGAAATGAATGAGTAGCAAATTTTTTTTCAGCAGTTTCCTCCACAAAAAGTTTGCCATGTTACAACATGCCCTAAAGATCTGAATGACAGCAGGAATTTCAGATATAACATGGGTGCTTGTTTGTTCATTTGTTTTCATTTGAAAATGAGTCTGTGTGTAATGTAATGTTATTAAATATCTTATTGACAGCTTTAGTGTGAAGTTATGTGTTTCTCTCAGGAGCGCTGACCTCCTCTCTGCTCTTCTGATTCACACAGTGTTTCCAGTATGAACTGGAGGTCAAACTGACAATGGCAGTCTGTTAGAGTCTCGATCTGCACTGTCAGTCTGACCTCCATTTCAAACAGGAAACTGTGTGCATCAGAAGAGCAGAGAGGAGGTCAGCGCCCAGGAGGGGGAGCACATAACTTCACACTAAAGCTGTCAGTAAAATATTCAATAAGATTACAATACATACAGGCTCTTTTTTAAACAGGGAAGACAAAATAAAACAAATTTTACTGGATAGCTTCTTTAAACTTCGGTAACATAATTTTGTACACGTTTCAAAAAACAAAGTGGTGTGCTCTGTCAGATAGTTTATGATTGAGATGGTTTCCTTCAAAGGATTTGTCCCACTCTTAATAATTATCCCCTACTCACAAGATAGGGGATATCTTCTTATCTTTGGGGGTCTCACTGCTTTGAGGTATGAAAGCAGCAATAATCTCTAGCAGGGATATGGTTGATGCCTAGTACTAAAAATGCAACTGGCAACATGGGGGACCCATTACTCATAAAGGCAGAATTAGCAAAAGTCTGTGCTTTGTGAGGATAAAGGGCTTATGGTCATGTCACCCATAAGAGTGGGAATATGGTGGAGATATCATTAAAAGATTTCCACCATACAAAGGATCCATCAGTTCAGCTAGGAGTACAATTGTGAGCAGAACTTCTTGGAGGAACAGACCAATGTATTTGCATAACAGGTTTGGAGTGTCAGGAGAGGCCTATGAGGCTGCCAGATAGAGATGGTCAAAGGGAGTGCTAAGGTAGAGGCCAGCCCAGAAACTAGTTCAGAACCACAAGCAAGTTTAAGGCCAGTTGGTAGGAGGCAGCTGTACAGAGTCAGGAAAAAGAAGAAGCTGGTAAGGGGCAGCTGTACAGTATCAGAAAAATGAAGAAACTGGTAGGGGGCAGCTGTACAGAGTCTGGAAAAAGAAGAAGCTGGTAAGGGGCAGCTGTACAGTATCAGAAAAATGAAGAAACTGGTAGGGGGCAGCTGTACAGAGTCTGGAAAAAGAAGAAGCTGGTAAGGGGCAGCTGTACAGTATCAGGAAAATGAAGAAACTGGTAGGGGACAGCTGTACAGAGTCTGGAAAAAGAAGAAACTGGTAGGGGGCAGCTGTACGGAGTCAGGAAAAAGAAGAAACTTTTAGGGGAAGCTGTACAGAGTCTGTAAAAATAAGAAACTGGTAGGGGGCAGCTGTACAGAGTCAGGAAAAAGAAGAAGCTGTTAGGAGGCAGCAGTACAGAGTCAGGAAAAAGAATAAATTGGTAGGGGAAGCTGTACAGAGTCAGAAAAAAAAGAGACAATACCAGGTACCTGCAGTTAGAACCTGCCAAGTTAAATTTAATTTTAATGATTGAAACCATTTGTAAGCTGAATCTGCTCTGTGATAGTAAAGAGAACATTTAACAACTGTGATCTGACCAGTCCAACTCTGACCAGCAAGTCACACAAACAGAGCGTTTGGAATAGATAGTTGTTAGCCGATCACTGAACACCGCTATTTAATGGTTATGGATAATTGAAGTTGCCATTGGCATTAGTGGTGGGGTAAAGTATTTGAGAGCATCTGAGATATGACTGAACCAAACAGCGACCATGGGCCCCCACTCACGTATAATGGGCCCCCTCTTTGGTTCCATAGACGTTTTGCCATTCTGACAGCAGGATTAGCGCGGCATTCTCCTGTAAGGACATGTTTTTCCTTCCTTTCTATATCTTAGACGCTGCCTTCCTTGTACTATACAGTTTCTGATGTGTTTTTGTAGGTTTTTAGATTTTTTTTCATCTTTCACCTCTCTTCAGTCTTGAGGTGTTGACGGCTGCCGGAGATTCTATTGACTAAACGTACATGTTGTAGAAATCAGCAGGCGGCGATGATCAGGAGGCAGAAGTAATATTTGCAGAAGGGTGTGAATATTCAGCTTACCCTGCGCTCCATGCTGGTTGCCGGCTGGAAATTGCAGGCGCGAGGCTCCTGTTATTACTGGTTTTCTCACTTTTTATTCAAGTTGAGGTGGCAGATAAGTGGTAGATCACAAGGGAGTGGGCGCTGAGTTATTATAACATAAGGTGACCAGACCTCCCAAACAAATCAAGGCTCATAAAATATTCATTCTTCCAGCCTTATTAATATCCAGATAATGGGAATTATACAATTGTGTGCGGCTTGAATGGAAGAGCGGCTCGAATGCTGTTAAGTGCACATTTGCTCCTGTGAATGAGTATTATTTTATTTGCATCTGATTACTCCATTTATCAGAAATTACTTGTTTTCATTGTGTCCCCTTTGACTTTTACAGCTCAGAAATAAAATGTGAATTATTTACACGAGCGCCGCTCGATAGGCTGATGGCGGCGGAACAGGCTCCTGACTGAAGGCTTTGTAAATTATATGCATAGTGCATCGATAGAGGGTATACTGGATGTGTACATGTATATCATTAGGGTGCATGGGGTAGAGTATTACAGTGCTTACCAGGATTATTGGCCCCATCAGTGTTATGTCCAGGGCCCCACGAATGGTATTTCTGGGGCTCCATAGGAGGATGGTGTAGTAGTATTGGCAGACACTGCAGATAACTGCACAGGTATTTATTCAGAAATAGAGGAAACAGGCTTGGTGGTTACAAAGATCTTATAGAAGGCAACGGGCTTAGTGATCATGCATCTTACATGAGGTAATGGGCCTAGTGGTTACAAGGATATTGCATGAGATAACAGGCTTAGTGGTTACGAAAGTCTTGCAAAGGCGACAGACTTAGTGGTTGAAACAGTCTTATATGAGGCAATAGACTTAGTAGTTACAAGGGTCTTACAGGAGATAACCGGCTTAGTGGTTGCAAGAGCCTTACAAGTGGCAACAGGCTAGGTGGTTACAAATATCTTACAGAAAGCAACAGACTTAGTGGTTACATGAGTTATATATGAGACAACAGGTGCTAAATGGTTAAAAGGATCTTACAGAAAGCAACAGGCTTAGTGGTTACAAGTTAAAGCAATCGTACACCAGGCGATAGGCTTAGTGGTTACAGCAGCCTTACTAATAGTCTTTCACAGCAGGTACGGGCTTTACAGTTACACGGCTGTCGGTGGTTTCGCTCCTTACAAAGAACAGCTTGACACAACAGTCCTGTGCAGATAAGGTGGTAACATCACACCGTCCAGCGCTAGCCCATCACACAGCTTATCCCATTCTCTCTGTCACTAGGGTGGAATTGCAGTAGAAGCCTGGTATACACATGTAGCACAGTTTAACTTGAGAGTTAAGGAGTTAAGTAAACAGCTGCTGCCCTCTTCAACTTGACCTTTTTCCAATGGCTTTTGTTGTCCTCCAGCAAATTATTAAGTGAAATTCTAAGACTGCTACATGTATATTTCCAGCCTCACGGAGATGTGTCACACAATATAGCTACTTCTTATGGGCGCAGCTTAGCCATTCCCGCAGGATCTGGTCTCACACCAGTCACAGGCTGTGGGAACTTGATTTCTCATCAACCACAGCAATTTTGTAGTCAGACTTGGTTGCTCACCAGTCTCTGTAGTCTTGGACATGACTACTAATCAGGTACGTCTTGGGTGTCGATTTTGCACCCTCAGGAGTGTTTCAACCATTCCCGGTGGTCGACTCCTGTGCCTGCGCTCACTGCTGTATAGGATGCTACTTGTGCCTGGGGCGGTGCAGTCTGCCCCACTGAGCACGTGCACAAGGGTAAAACTGATACAGAACGTAACACACATACCTGGAGGAGAAACATCCAACATATTAGTGACAATACAATGCAAGTGGCAACAATGTATACTGTTTGGTTCTAAGGTCCATCTCACTACTGAGGGGCAAACCTCGCGAGATTCATTTTGTGATATTAAAATTCACCTATCACCTATCTTTATACCCCGGAGTATAATCATCGGAGGCCCAGGGAGGAAGAGGAAGGAGGAAAAATTAAAAAAAAAAACACTCATACTCACCTTTTCTGGCTTCACCACAGTGTCCAATCTTCCCGGGCAGCCCCAGCGTCTTCCAGCCTCCTCGCTGGTGTAAGGGGTCCGGTCACTGCTGAAGCCTGTGATTGGGTCTCAGCAGTTACTTGGGTGGGGGGGGCAATGACCTCATGATGCTTTGACGAAAGAAAACCAGACATTGTAGCGAAGCCCAGGCACAGCGAGGAAAGGTGAGTATGAGTATTTCTGCACCTTCCATGGCCCTCTGATTAGTCTATGCCGGAGTCCCCAGAGTATAATAATGATTCATGGGTAGCGAACCTCACAAATTTTGGGTTCAGCTGAGCCTGAATTTTTTGGAAAATTTGTATCAAACCCATTTTGCGCTATTTCTCACTACTGGGACCATTCCCTGCACTAAACACATTTCGGCAGCAGATTTGGAGAATTGTTATAATTTCTCATCTCTGACGGCCGCATCCACTCAGCGGGATCGCGGCGGCAGCAATCCCTCCAGTCATGTGACCAGTACCTGACATTCACAACATTGAATACAATTCAGACTTCTCTTTTTTCGCTTCTTATGAAGTCAGGTATAAAAGCGCCTGCCCTGAATGTAGCGCCTGCCCCGCTGAGCTGGCGCCTGGTGTTACAGCCTCCTCCTCTAATACTGACATATTGTAAGTCCGCCGAGCTTTTGTCTTTGTGCGGTACAGTGTCCCGGCTAAGAGGCTTCACACTGCTGCGCTTTGTAAAACCTGTTCATCTTGAAGATGTCGCCTTACAAAGGAGATCTATAAAACTAGAAGTGACACTCTGTAGTGCCAGGACAATGTCTGATGCTGAGCGCTGGCGTAATGGAAGAGACACTTATATTATCATTTATAGTCACGTTCCTTCCATTACTTTACCCACCTGCTCTCTTCATCCTTAGTTTATTAGGTTATGAACTAAACTCCAGAACAACAGTAAAGACTGACACATAGTCAAAGCAGTGGAGGTGATGGAGAATTTTTATACCATTTATGATCTGGAGTCAAGTACAATATAAATCAATAGTCCTGAATAAAGGGATCAGTGAGGCTTATTGTGCTTGATAACATGGGGCAATATGAATTATTATATGTTTTTCCCCTGACAGCTTACCTGATATTTACATAAGCAAGGAATGCTGGGAGATTGTAGCTCTGAAGCCTGTATAATAATAAATGCAGCTCCAGCCCCCATTCTGCCCAAAATGACCCAACATCTGCCTATAACTGACATGTATGTAAATTTTATGTAAATCTACATAAGCCACGCCTCTTTGTGATTCTATTTGCAGGACTGTCCTATGAAGATCATGGCAGCTGGAAGGTTTGATAATGCAGACAATATGCCTGTTGCACACACAGCTTGGCTTCCTCCATGTTCTCCCTCCGCACAGCCAGCTGTACTATGTTTATTTTTTTCCCCTTCCACACACAACACTGCTGCCCACATTTTCCTTCCTGCACACACAGCTCTGCTACCTTCATGATCCCCCCCCCCAGACCCATAATTCTGATACTTTCATGTTTCCTCCCTGCATACATTCAGCTCTACTGCATTCATGTCTTCCTCACACTCAGCTTTGTCAGATTTTCCTTTCTCCCCACACACTCAGTTCTGCTACATCCACTTTCCCCATGCACTCTCAGCTCTGCTACATCCATTTTCCCCATGCACTCTCAGCTCTGCTACATCCACTTTCCCCATGCACTCTCAGCTCTGCTACATCCACTTTCCCCATGCACTCTCAGCTTTGCTACATCCACTTTCCCCATGCACTCTCAGCTCTGCTACATCCACTTTCCCCATGCACTCTCAGCTCTGCTACATCCACTTTCCCCATGCACTCTCAGCTCAGCTCTGCTACATCCACTTTCCCCATGCACTCTAGGCTTTGCTACATCCACTTTCCTCCCAAACTCTCAGCTCTGCTACTTCCTCATCCCCCACACACTCAACTCTGCTACTTCCACATTTCCCCACACACTCAGCACAGAACTACTGGGTCTTCCCCTGCAGGCAGCCCTTGACAGCTTCCATACACAGTTATTATACAAGCTCCGCCCCTGTGTGTGGATGGTCACATGGCTGTGACATCATCAAAGGTCCTTTCTCAGAAGTTTGCAGTCCTTCAGTGTGGAAGAAATTTCTCCACTTGGTCCCCCTGAGGTGTTTACACGACCCCCCCCCCCCCAAGTGGGTCCTAACAGTGGTTAAGAGCAATGGTTTATACCAATGTGCATCATAATGGGGGTTTCTTATCCATTTTTGGGGTCATTTCTGGGAAGATCAGGGTTGGAGCTTAAAAATGCAAAATGCACCAGTGCAAAATTTGCTATGTTTGCTGTGTTTCAACCTTTCTGCAGTATTTCGGCGGTGAGATAATCTGTGACTTCATCTACTGTCAATAGTGCTGTAGTAGTTTTATCTTCTATTGTAATCCTGTCTGTAATGTAAATGAGGTGACTGCTGCACAAAAAATCCCTACAGAAGTGTCAGTCTATTATTAGGCTTAGTAGTCAGATTTAATGATGCAGGAATTATTTTTTTATTTTTTTTTATAATTTATATGTATTGATCGTGACATGGAAAATTTAAAATAAAATCATAAAAAATTTTCAAAAAATATGTTTCCCTTAAAAAGTCAGTTTAAGGAAAAGGCCATGTTTTGTGAAACATTCCCTTTAAGGCTGAGCCTTGTGTTTCCCGCTTGCATTGGTTTCATTGCTGTAACTGCTGCAAGATAGGAGTCGATGTTCATGTTCTTTTTGCTATTTTTGTGAATTTGGTAAAATTTTGCATCCCTGCAGACCCCAAAAATGTCAGATTTGATATTGCCCATTGCGTGTAGTGCCCACCTTGTACTAATTCCCACCCTAGGTCAGTGCAGTCAGAGGGCAGTAAAATGCTGCGTTTGTTTCTTCCATCGAAGCTGTCATGTATTTCCAGCGTGGCGGTTCTCTGAGCTCTTTCCCACAATGCTTTGCTCTGGTTTCGCCATCATTGAGTAATGATTCCTCCCCGAGAAAGAGTCTGATAAAATAGCGAGTGATATAAACACAGGCGGCTGCTTTATAAGGCATTTCTTCAAGTAGCGAGTGTTTCCGCTCGTATATCTGAGCGTTTATGGGGATATATCGCCGCCGCGCCGTATCGCCTCCCGTGGAGTTGTTTATTACAGACCTCTCAGAGCGGCAACAAAAGGAATAAACACAAGAACTGATACAGGAAATACGAGGCCGGGATCACTCCTCCGGCTCATGAAACAAGAAATCCCCCCCCCCGGTCTCCCGAGACGGATAATTCATTCACATTCTGCAAATGTTTGGTGTCAAAAAGATGGACGGTCCATTAGCGTAATATTCATACTGATGTATGGCGCCGCGCCGATCCCAGATTCCCTCTAAACTCACCGTAATACTTCTAGGAGGATTGTGAGTAGGAAGAAGTTGTACTGAGCGCACGATTGGAAAGTGAGAAGTTATAGTGTGCGGAATATTGCCAAACCTCAATGGTACAATGTAGTGAATATCTGAATTATAAGATAATGAATGGGCTCTGAGACTTCCTGCTGGGAGAGGGAGAGGCAGAGCTGTAGAGTTCAGCTGTTGTATTCAGACTGGATATACTGTACAGTCTGATCAAACATGTATATCAAGAAACTGAAATGTATATGTTTAGGTAATAAAGAGCAGCAATGTATTTTCGTCTCTATATATTTCTTCATTCTGTAATTTCTGTATTTAGCTATCATAAATATAAGAAATATAACTATCAGGTTGTTACCCCGCTGATCAGCCGATTAAGACCATGTGCTCTTCATTGTTTATGGTTTTGGCGCCATGTTTTTAGTGGTGGCTGTGCCAGGTACTGCAGCTCAGTCTCACTGCAGAGGCACTGTCACTAATAAAAGTACACAGCTGTGTCTGGTACACAATGAAGAGGGCGCCATGTCCACTGGAAAGCCGCGGTCCCTACAGTCTGAGGGTTGTCGGTAGTCAGATCTCCAGAAACTGATACTGATAGACTTAAGTAAGGATAGAGTCCTGGAGAGACCCGTACTCTAAGACTAGACGTAGATAACTTAGAAAGTTACTCAGCATGTGATATATTTGCAGGATTTTTGTAATTGTTATTTTTATGTATCGGACATCAAAATCCTTCACAATTTTGTCTATTCTTATACATTACAAAAAAAAATTAATTTCCCGAGACATTTATTCCGAGGCGGAATTCTAGATTAATCTACCAAACATTGACTGTCGCCATATCAAACTTCCATTTTTCAGGCTCGGCCTCCACCACTGCAGTCATTATGGAAATGGAAGAAAAATGATGATTTCAGCTATTTTATTCCCACTGATCAAAAACATAAATACAGAAAAAAAAAAAAAATTCTCCAGCCGAAGTTTTTAGCTGCGTGAGCAGAAATAAACGAGCCTGGCATCTGTTCATGAGACCTCAGCCACCGGCGGAGGGAGAACACGTGGTATAAGGACTGGGGCCATAGCGATACGTGACACTATAATAATAATTATAATTATTATTAGTATTAGTTTTTATTTTTACTAGTTATTATTATTATTATTATTATATATTATTAGTAGTAGCAGTAGTATTTTTATATTTTTACTTATGTTGTTGTTAGTAGTAGTCATTATTTGATTTAGCAGTTTATTGTTATTAATATTATTATTGCTAGTTATTAAAATTATTAGTATTCTTAGCAGTAATAATTCTTTTTTATTTATCATTATTATTATCATTATTTTATTGTTCTCATTATATTATCAGTAATAATAATTTTATTATTGGTATTATTATTTATCTGTTATGTTTTATTTTATTTTTAGTATTAATAGTAATTATTATCTATTATTATTATTATGCTATTTTATTAGTATCATTATCTGTTATTATAAATAGTAGTATGATTATTTTTTAATATCTATTATTTTTATCTGTTATGTTTTTATTTAATTTTTAGTATTATATTAGTAATAGTAATTGTTTTATCTATTATTATTATTATTATTATTATCATTACTATGCTATTTTATTAGTATTTATTGCCTGTTATTATAAGTAATATGATTATTAATTATTTTTATGATATTAATATTATTAGCCGTAGTAATAGTAGTAGGATTATTAATATTTTTTATATGAACCCTTGTGTCACGTTTTGCCGCCTTAGGCCCTGGAATAAGTATAACACATTGGCCCCCTAAAGCACCTGTATGTGACCGCACCCTCTGCAGCCCCTCAAGTTACACCCCTGGTACTATATTCCAGTCCTAATACATCTGCCCCACTGAATCAGTTTTGCTCATAGTATTCCTTTAAGGGAACATTTAATAGAAAAAAAACCCCACAAATTATTAAGAAAAAAAAATCCAATCTGTTCCTCCGCTGGATCTTTTTTTTTTTTTTGTTGTCTAATATTACAATTAAAACTGAGAAATATAACATTTGTGTTTTTGATAGGAATTAGTGATTATCAGATTTGACTTGAATTTTACATCAGTTTTGGGCTCAACACAAACCCAAAACTTTTGTGGTCCGCCATGAATCAGTGTTATACTTCAGACAAACGTTCTAGCCCCCTTGCCTCACCTCTCCTGGGCATCCTCGTGGACGCCGCCAGACCCCAGACTTCTGGTTGTTGCTGAAAACTCATTTTTTGCAGCTTTTTGTCCACAATGTGTGGATGAGCAGGAATCTCATTCACTTTACTGGTAAATCGCAGCGATTCCATAACGTGGGGCTTTAGACTTAAAGTGGATTCACAAGTAAAAATCTGTAATAATTTTCTGAATTTCAATATATGAAAATAGAGGTTTAAAGCCTTGTTCACATGGAGTGGAAAAATCAGCGTTGATTTTGGTGCATTTGTAAATCCATCGTCTGCCTATGTTCTAGTAACATTGTATCTGCGTATACTGACTAGGGAATTAGCTGTGGGTTCTTCCACATGTGCATAGCAGCCTAATAAAGGGGTTGTCCAGGGTTAGAAAATTAAATTTTTTTTTAGAAACAGCGCCATTGATGTTCCCTGGTGTTGTCAGGTATTGCAGCTTGGCCCTATTCACATGACTCAATCTATGGACATGAGGGCACTGGAATAAAAGTAGTTAATCTCTTGTAATCTGGAGCAATCTCCATCTTTATCACAGCTCGTCACCCAGCTTTGTCAGTCTCCTGAAAACTAATCTGCAGCTCTTGGCTCACTGCACTCAGACTGACTCCTCCGGACTCTAGGAAAGCTGAGTGACCGCTGTAATGTCTGCCATACTGACTGGCGCCAAGTCTGAGGGATCTGCCTCCGTCTTCTTGTTTGTTACTTTGTTACTTTTTGTTACATTTTGTTACGAGGTGACTGGATCGGTGTCCGGTCAGTTACTGGTGTGATCGGCGTATTATCATATATTTCCATGTGGTAGGGCGCAATAATTCCGATAATCGGGCACATCAGTGAGGATTTAGTCTGTAATGTGTGAAATGCGGGAACAGATGCTCAATGTTTGTTCTTTGGCAAAAGAGAAAAGTGGAACGGATAAAGCTAAAAATAAAAGCAAAATAAATCCTGCAATTCTGGCAATGAAAATGCTGCGGGGGTGTGAGGTTTTACTGAAAACACAAAGGTGGCGCAATATGTTCAAGACGGAGCAGCACAGAGTGTTTCAGAGGAGGGCTGTGCTGGTGTTGGGGTCATAACCTGAAATTACATAAATTACATACTGGAAGGAGCAGGGTCCCCAGCAGCACAGAGTATTTCAGGAGAGGAGTGTGCTGATATTATAGAGGGGGTCACAGGGTGAGAGTTACATAGTGGGAGGAGCAGGTCCCCAGCAGCACAGAGTATTTCAGGAGAGGAGTGTGCTGATCTTATAGGGGAGGTCACAGGGTGAGAGTTACATAGTGGGAGGAGCAGGGTCCCCAGCAGTACAGAGTATTTCAGGAGAGGAGTGTGCTGATCTTATAGAGGAGATCACAGGGTGAGAGTTACATAGTGGGAGGAGCAGGGTCCCCAGCAGCACAGAGTATTTCAGGAGAGGAGTGTGCTGATCTTATAGGGGAGGTCACAGGGTGAGAGTTACATAGTGGGAGGAGCAGGGTCCCCAGCAGCACAGAGTATTTCAGGAGAGGAGTGTGCTGACCTTATAGGGAGGTCACAGGGTGAGAGTTACATAGTGGGAGGAGCAGGGTCCCCAGCAGCACAGAGTATTTCAGGAGAGGAGTGGGAGGTCACAGATAGGAGATAAAAAGGTTGAGGGTCCAGGACCCCAAAAAGTAGACTGGTCACTGTAAACACCTAGTTGCTGGATATCGGATGATTCTGTGTGGATCACTCTCCAGGCAGCAGTGGCTTAGATACATCTGACGTCAGTGACTATTACTGCCCCCCAGACCTGGACTGCTCATGGTCCCTACGACAATCTGCTAGAGTCTAAATCACCCAGTTTAATCTACAAGGGGGACACCAAGCACCTGCACCCCCTCCCCAGCTCCATCATACTCCCATTTTCCTGCCTGTTGATGAGGCGTCCAGGTGGATCGGTCACACATCTGTGCAGCGTTATTGATCTTCACCAGTCCGACGCTCGCTCCGCAGCTGATAATGGGATGCAGAAATGATGGATGACATCACATACTTGCATCTTGTTTGGTTTGCAATCTTCTAGAGTCTTCTCTTAAAATAGCAGAGCTGTGACAAGTCTCGGGCGTAAATCCTACAAGACGTCACTGCGGGATCGGGGGTGTACGGTCATCCTCAGGGCTGGTAGAGCGCAAGCTCTAGGGTTACTGCAGGCTCTTAGGAGAATGTTTGGTATTAACCATCAGTTTATAATGTTGTAATAGTAACCACCTATACATAGAATAAGCTAAGCTGCAGTGTAAAGCATGGAGGACTAAAGAGACTGAACAATGCAATTAAGAGTAGTAGCTCCCCCTAGTGGTGGTTCAGGGCAGAGGTCATTTTATCATGTGTCTGTCCCTTTAAGGATATTACACCCAGCAGGGATGACGATGTTCCCTCTGCTAATATTTGGCTAGCTGGAGCCGTATTGATTTGCGAGCGGACGATCTATGAGAAGTCTGATGGGAAATAGATTTTATAACCTTAATAAATTCTATTGATGGATTTCTCCGCCATTCCGTCAGTCCACTTGTTGTATTTATTTTACATAATATCCTGATTATCCGGATAATGTATGATAATGAATGAATCCGCATTATTTATAGAGGAGCCCTGCAAAGATCTCCCAAGATTTAATGGGCTGTAGATCATTCTAGATAATTCTAGATAATATTATCATCTGTGTTCACACCAATCCCTGCTTGTTAGAAGGATCAGCAGATCATATTGTTTCCCTCTTCTCTGTAATGTGTGACGAAACCTGGCAGTAAGTGTGTAGATTCCCTGCAGTGCCCCCACAGGGGAAATAAAGCATTACACCGTGCTTATTGACAGGGCAGGTCCTCCAGAGAAAGAGACACACTCTGCAACCACATATATGGTTGGTGAAGATTGAAAGGGAATGTGTCACCAGAAAATTACCTCTTTTTATGTATTTATGTTTTTTAATTTTTTGGTAATTTATATAAAAAAAATTACTATATTTAAAAAGTACTATTTTTGTAAATTTTTCTGTGTCCATAAAAATGGCTTGACGACTACTAATTCTGTAGAAGTTTGCAGCAGTCACCTCCTTTACATCACAAACAGGATTACAATAGAAGTTGACACCTCTGAGCCATCATTACATCATTACTGACAATAGATGATGTCACAGCTTATCTGCACAGAAATTGTCTAGAAAACTCTTCCATAGATCTCAATGACTTGGTTGTCTCCAAACACCAGCAGCATCAGTCAGGGCTGCTCAGTGGGAAGTTTTGGAGCAGACACTCAAGGCACCAAAGGAGTCCATGACTTCCCAAACATTTCATGCACTTTGCTGTTTTTGTATGTTTTTTGACACAAATTTCAGTACAAAATGTAGCAAAACTGTTCTGTATCAGGATCTGCAGAACCTGCAGAAGGACCTGTGGTCACATGACCTTGTGTGTGCAGGCTCTGTCACTATACAAGAGCAAGGCTATGCAGAGAAAGACAATGTGAGCTAATGGGTTAGTGTATGGGAGGAGTCTTTATGAATTTGGGGGGGGGGGTGTCTGGTCTTTATTTACAGTTTCCTTTCTTGCACCTGTATTTATTTGAGAGGTCTGTTCTGGGATGTGACTTGATAGAGCTGGAGTCATGGTATATTAATTTTATACTGGGGGATAGCGGATGTAAGATGTGGATAGGGGGCGCCAAACTGAATATTTGCCCTAGTTAGAGAAAAGCCTAGCTATTCCAGGGACTTATCAAACAAGCAATGGAAAGCAATGCTAAAACCTTATTCACACCTGGCTAAAAGATCAGTATACAGTTATTACTGACTCTGGGCTCATTGCTGACCCCGCATTACTGGAGGACTCTGCAGCGCCACCTATTGGAAAAGCATTCAAAATACAAATCTATCAAATTCCTTTCACAGGTCATAGGTCAGGAGTGAAGGTATAGGGGTGTAGTAATGTAAGAGACAGCCAATGTTGTCCTAAGCTTTATTTGTCTGTATAAACTGTTAATGTTGAATGTATTTCTGTGATTCTGTTCCTTTAAGACAGCAGCCATTGTAATTGTGACATGATGCTGGAGTGACTCCCCCCCCCTTTTATGTCAGCCTGCCTGTTCTGCAGACAGAGTGTGAGCAGAGAAGCAGGAAGTGACGAGACAGAGAGCAGCAGCCATCTTGGCAAGTGTTGTATTGAACTGGTGTGGAGATTTTTCTGTACAGCTAAGCTGTATCTTGGTCCAGAGACAAACAGAGTGTAAAGAGACAACAGGACTAGTGAGTCCACGTGAAAGGAACTGTGCTCAGTGGCTGATCAGTGAGACTGACATTGTGACTGTGTATATGGATACCACAGATAGAGACTCGCAGTGCTGTTGATGTACTGGACGGCACCTGCTAAATCCCGGCTTACATCCCAGCTCAGTGTATGGATTCTGCAGGACTGTCAGTGTGCTGAGTGGAATCTGCTGTTGGATTACATTGCATTCAGTTGGTTTCCCTGTCTGTTAAAGAGGACTTCATTTCTCCCAAGATCCTGATAACCGTGAGGAGAGGACGCTTCACTATAAAAGAAAGGAACGACTTTGGGCCCCACCGCGCGCTTCTACGGACTGTAAGCGGTCCACCTGGACCACTGGGGAAAAGGGGGTGCACCCAAATGTGAAGTCAGGGTCAGTTAGGGATAGTTTTGAGTATATTGTTCATTCAGTGTCCATACTGCAGAAGTGGACAGAGTAAAAGTAGAAACCATTGCAGAATTTGCCTTGAAATTGTTCATGCTATATTGTATATTTTGCTTGTCTTTAGCCCTGTCATTTTACCTTTAACTAGCCTTTATTAACTTATAGTAAATATATATTCTTTTCTTGAACTACCGCGTGTGCGTTCATTTCTGGTTGCGGAGACCAAACCACCTGCCTTGCTCTCGGTTCACAAATTGGCGTAGTCGGCAGGATCCGCTTACCAGAATGGACGGTGACGCACCCGTTAGAGAGAATGGTGCTGGAGGAAGAATGCCAGCAGGGGCTATAATGAGTCAGTTAGCTAAATTTGATGGCAATAATATGTCAGTGAGTATGTGGGTGGAACAGATACGAATGATACAGCGAATGTACCAGACCGCACCAGAAGTACTAGTAGAGCTAGCAATATTGACATTACAAGGGGATGCTAAGACCACGGTGATACTGAGGCCATTTGAACAAAGGCAGACATTTGAGCAAGTAGTCCAGATTCTAGAAACCATTTATGGAGAAACTGCATTGCTGGGGTCTCTGCAGGCTCGGTTCTTCCAGAGGGTACAACAGGAGAATGAAAGCCTTCCCCAATATGCAAATGCCCTACAAGAACTGCTCCGAGATATTCAAGTGAAGGAAAGAGGGGGCTCGCCAGCCTTCTGTAACCCTGATCGGACTCTCCGTGACCAGTTTGTCCTGGGGATACGTGACGGCAGTTTAACTGTGACTATGCAGGATTTTATACGACGAGAGACTGATGCTAAATTCCATGATGTACAGGTAGAGGCCATCTCCCGTGCCAATAGTATGTTCCCGAAGCCCCAGACCGCAGTTGGAGTTACTTTGTCACAGGGGGCTAGTTCTGGCTCAGAGACAGTAGAAAAGGGGACGGTTAAAGAAATTCTCACAGTAATGCAGAAACTGCAAGAGCAAATGGAACACTTGCACACCCGTTGTGATGAACATTCTATGAAAATTGCAGACTTCCAGAAAACTGGAGGTGAAAGGGTGAGCCGTCCATACCCAGAAAATCAGAATCACCCACCACCCCGCTGGAGGGATGAGGATAGGACCTACCGAAGGGGTCCAAATCAGTTAATGCAGTGCTCAGGAGAAATCGAAGGGGCTTACCGAAGGGGCCCAAACAGATGGCCAGAACGACGGGAGATACGCTGCTGGGAGTGTGGACGGATGGGCCACGTTGCTGCTAGATGTCCAGAGCAGCGACAAACTTATGAGAGACCGCCGTTAAACTGAAGTCCCCTGCTGCTGTAGGGCGTGTAGTAGGGGAGACTGACAAGGAGACTATGTGGGGAGAATGCCCTGATGATGACCTGATCGCTGCAAGTCCTGTTATACAGGTGGAAATGGAGGGTATTCCGGTTACCGGGATGATTGACACGGGTTCCCAAGTAACGACCTTGAGTAGAGACTGTTATGAACGGTACTTCCAGCAACATGTGAAATATGATCCCCATACATTCGTACGAGTGGTCGCAGCTAACCAGTTACCAGTTCCAGTCGTGGGAGTGGCCTGGATGAATGTCCGGGTATGTGGCCAAGATCTGGGTAGGAAAGGCATTGTGGTGGTACAGGAGTCACATGAAGTAAAGGTCCCTGTCATTTTGGGGATGAATGTGTTAAAAGAATTAGATCAGATCCTCTTTGAAAAGAAAGGTCACGGTTATTGGAAAGAAACCACCACCCATCGGCCTACTCAAACAGCTTTCCAGCGGCTGATCCGGACATGTGGCTTACAGAAAAGTTCGGATGCGCAGCGTCCTCTGGCTCGAATTTCAGTTCCTTTGCATACAAAAGTTACACTGCCACCCAGTCAGGAGACAATAGTGTCTATGCCCGTAGGCACCTGTCGGAAACTAGAGGGCATAGCTGTGTTGGTAGAACCACTGCAGGCAGCCGAAGGAGGTGTTGATCCGCTAGTGGCCCGTTCCTTGGCAATAGTTCGCAATGGAAGAGTACCACTTCGATGTGTAAACACTCAGGACCAGAGTGTGGACCTGACCCCAGGGAGGCAGCTGGCTAACATCTATGTGACTCCGGAGGAAGTAAGGAAAGTAACTCCAATGCAGCTGAAGCCGACTGAAAGGGATGAGTGGACCGTAACTGTGTCCATGGGAGAAGATGAGGAACCCACCTCTGAATGGAATGGCTGTGCAATTCGAGAACAGATGAAGATGGATGCAAGTTCATGTTCTCTGGAATGTGTGCAGAAGGTAGATGAACTGTTGTGGGAGAACCGAGCCGCCTTTTCACGGTATGCTGAAGATTTTGGATGTACCACAGGGATCTACCATGAGATTCCCACAGGAGACACCCCTCCAATTAGAGAGCGCTACCGACAAATTCCTCCACAGTTGTATCAGGAAGTAAAAGAACTGTTAGCTAAGATGCTACAGGGTGGGATCATCCAAGAAAGCCAGAGTCCCTGGGCAGCTCCTGTGGTGTTAGTAGGAAAAAAAGATGGGTCCATCCGATTTTGCGTAGACTATCGGAAGTTAAACGCTTGCACCGTACGAGATTCCTACCCCTTGCCACGGATTGAGGAGTCCCTCTCAGCGCTGGGGAGAGCCCGGTACTTCTCCTCACTAGATCTGGCTAGTGGGTATTGGCAGGTGCCGATGGCCACAAAAGACAAGGAGAAGACGGCATTCATCTTGCCCATGGGACTATACGAATTTAACCGGATGCCCTTCGGGTTGACAAATGCACCCGGAACGTTTCAGCGGTTGATAGAGAAATGTCTCGGTGACTTCAACTTTGAGTTCACTCTCATCTACTTGGATGACATTATAGTGTATTCTGCGACCTTTGAAGACCATCTCCACCAGTTGGGGCAAGTATTTCGAAGATTGCGGGAACATGGGCTCAAATTGAAACCCAGTAAATGTCGGTTGTTCCAATCTGAAATTGATTACTTGGGTCACCGCGTATCAGGAGAAGGGGTGAGACCATCAAGAGACAAGATAGCGGCTGTTCAAGATTGGCCAATACCGACTACCCTGCGAGAAGTGAGGGCGTTACTTGGAGTAGCCGGTTACTATCGACGGTTTATTAAGGATTTCGCCAAGGTAGCAGCACCACTTAATGCTCTCCTACGAGGCACATCCGGTGGTCCAAAGAACCGGTCCGTGAAGTGGGGACCTGAACAGGAACAAGCCTTCCAGGCATTAAAGGATGCACTGACAACAGCCCCAATCTTGGCATATGCTGATTACCACTTGCCGTTCCAGCTGTATACGGATGCAAGCCTGTATGGTCTTGGAGCAGTGCTTTCCCAGCTTCAGGATGGCCAGGAGAGGGTCATAGCGTACGGCAGCCGGTCTTTGAGAGATTCTGAAAGAAACCCCGAGAATTATAGTTCATTTAAGTTGGAGCTGTTGGCACTGGTATGGGCCATGACCGAGAAATTCTCTGAATATTTGACCGGTGCTGAAGTTTTAGTACTGACTGACAACAACCCACTAGCTCACCTGGAAAATGCCAAGCTCGGGGCGTTAGAGCAGAGGTGGATAGCCCGAATGTCTACATTCAATTACCGCATTAAGTATCGGTCCAAGACAGAGAACCAGAATGCTGACGGGCTTTCTAGGGTAACCGCCCAGACCCCCACAGTAGACGTGGATCATGAGTTGGAGCATGTGGAGGTGCCCGACTTCAGCAGATTTTCACAGGCCTTGACCGCCACTAATCAGTTTGAGATGGAGGGGACTGAAATGGCTCCTTTCTTTGGTCCCTCACGACAGGAATGGGCACAGATACAACAGACCCATGAGGGGCTGGCACAGATGATCAAGTGTGTTGAGAAAGGCCAGAAGCCCTGTAGAGAGGAAAGAGAACGACTGACACGTGAGATATTATCTGTTCTGAGTCAGTGGGAAAAGTTGGAGATGAAAAATGGAGTGCTATGCCGAAAGGTCTATTTACCTTCTGAGATCGACATTCGATACCAAATTGTGGTGCCTAGTGAACTGGCTCGCTCGTTGGCAGTTGAGGCTCATAATAAGAATGGACATTTTGGTCATGAGAAGACCTTTCGTTGGTTACAGCGACTGATTTACTGCCCTGGTCTTCGTCAAATGGTCGAAGAAGTATGCCGCAGCTGTCGAACTTGTGAGATCCATAAGGCAATAGAACAGAGAGCTCCCCTGCAAACCATCGTGACCCAGGAACCTTTAGAAATCGTCATGATAGACTATCTAATGGTGGGCCCATCCAATAGCGGACACTAGTATTGCCTCGTAATGGTGGATCACTTCACCAAATTTGCAGTGGTAACCGCCACCAAGGACCAGACAGCTGAGTCAGCAGCTCGTGCTCTGTGCCAAGATTTCATTCGAGTATATGGGTGCCCTAAACACATCCACTCCGACCAGGGTGCCTGCTTTGAGGGACACGTAATGAAAGAAGTTCAACGTATCTACGGGATAAAGAAGTCGCACACGACTCCATACCACCCTCAGGGAAATGGGGCCTGTGAAAGATTCAACAGAACTCTGCTACAGATGCTGCGGACTCTGGAGGAAGACAAGAAGTTACAGTGGCCTCAGTTCTTGTCTGAAATGGTGTGGGCCTATAACAATCAGGTCCATTCTACAACGGGGTACTTTCCTTATACACTTCTCTTTGGGCGGTCTGGGCGAAGTGTAGGAGAATTACAGTTGGATGATGTGGATGGGTTCCCTCCGAGGGATCCAACCTCTTGGGTGCGGGCGCACCGGCAGAGACTTGAGACGATCCATCGATTGGTGCGGCAGCGCCTGCAAGAACATCCCCATCCTGATAAGACCCCAGTGCAAGAAGCACCATTGCAACCAGGCGACCTGGTGCTAGTTCGTGTCAAGAAACCCCAAGGGAAATTGGAAAGCCGATGGGAGGCTTTGCCGTATCGTGTTGTTGGCCGCAAGTATACGAATGGGCCAGTGTACCAGGTCCAGAAAGAAGGAACTGATTGTGTTCGAGTACTTCACCGAAATATGTTGCGCCTGTGTCATTCTGAAGGGACAAATCATGATGGGCTTGCCAATGTGAATGAGCTCCCACAGTCAGAGAATGGAGGTGCGGAATGGGCCTCAGACGAGGAGGATGATTGTTGGCCGATCCCTGCTCCTGGGGATGTTCCACCTGTGACTACTGTATCTCCGGCCTGTGCCCCCTCTGGTGCGGAATCCGCTGGTCCTTCTCAGCCCATAGCTGCAGCACCCCATAATATACCACCGGTCCTCAGACGGACCACTAGGCCAAATGCTGGTATTCCCCCTGTTCGGTATGCGCAGGATGAGTTTGTTTGGCCTGCCATACATCGGTATACTACCACCCTGTGCATAAAAGTACAACCCTCTGGATATACAGTCATAGGCAGGGACTGCCAATCTTAAAGTGGGGGGGGAATATGTAAGAGACAGCCAATGTTGTCCTAAGCTTTATTTGTCTGTATAAACTGTTAATGTTGAATGTATTTCTGTGATTCTGTTCCTTTAAGACAGCAGCCATTGTAATTGTGACATGATGCTGGAGTGACTCCCCCCCCCTTTTATGTCAGCCTGCCTGTTCTGCAGACAGAGTGTGAGCAGAGCAGCAGGAAGTGACGAGACAGAGAGCAGCAGCCATCTTGGCAAGTGTTGTATTGAACTGGTGTGGAGATTTTTCTGTACAGCTAAGCTGTATCTTGGTCCAGAGACAAACAGAGTGTAAAGAGACAACAGGACTAGTGAGTCCACGTGAAAGGAACTGTGCTCAGTGGCTGATCAGTGAGACTGACATTGTGACTGTGTATATGGATACCACAGATAGAGACTCGCAGTGCTGTTGATGTACTGGACAGCACCTGCTAAACCCCGGCTTACATCCCAGCTCAGTGTATGGATTCGGCAGGACTGTCAGTGTGCTGAGTGGAATCTGCTGTTGGATTACATTGCATTCATTGGGTTTCCCTGTTAAAGAGGACTTCATTTCTCCCAAGATCCTGATAACCGTGAGGAGAGGACGTTTCGCTATAAAAGAAAGGAACGACTTTGGGCCCCACCGCGCGCTTCTACAGACTGTAAGCGGTCCACCTGGACCACTGGGGAAAAGGGGGTGCACCCAAATGTGAAGTCAGGGTCAGTTAGGGATAGTTTTGAGTATATTGTTCATTCAGTGTCCATACTGCAGAATTGGACAGAGTAAAAGTAGAAACCATTGCAGAATTTGCCTTGAAATTGTTCATGCTATATTGTATATTTTGCTTGTCTTTATCCCTGTCATTTTACCTTCAAATAGCCTTTATTAACTTATAGTAAATATATATTCTTTTCTTGAACTACCGCGTGTGCGTTCATTTCTGGTTGCGGAGACCAAACCACCTGCCTTGCTCTCGGTTCACAGTAATAGCTGGGGTATTGGTGCCTGAGGGTGGCACATAGGGAAGGGGGAGCTAGTTTTGCATTGGGGCGGCGAGGCTTCAGCCTACGCCTCTCGTACCTCATGGATTGGGGTGGGAATACAAGGCTGAGGCTCCACATACAGATAATCAATGTGACATAGATTGAGTGGATGCAGTTTTTGGCATTGGGAGCCCGTTCACCTGTTCTCTTATTGGATATCTAATGAAAAGATCTCCGCACTTGTAGGAACTTGGAACCTTCTCTCGCTGAGATGTTGGTTCATTAAAGGGTTTTACAACATATGCAGAGGCCATTTTTTTTTCTGGGACTAATAGAGCCACGCAGACCCCAGCGTACGATCAGTCAAGCACAACCAGAGCTCGGAGGAATGTCCTGGAGATTAATCTCTGGGAGGATGGACGTGAATATAAAACCAGGATGCCGGTTATAAATCAGCTCTAGTTTGGATTTCTCCAGCTGAGGGGGAATATTTACTGCCCTACAGACATGCCGAGCAATAATTTAACTTTGCTTACAAAATCCCAAATCAGTCCTGACTACAGATGACACGCTTCATAGAAACACAAAATATTGAGACGTGTTGTCATCTTCCAGAGCCCAAAAGACATGAAAATGGGTTTTTCAACAAGCCATATAAAGACAAAATTTCCACTAAAATACTCTGCGCTGCTGTGCATCAAAAATGTCATGCCTTGTGATATTGCGAATATTCGTTAGTTGTGCCTAGAAGACTAGTTTCGGAGCAAAGTCATACAAGTCATGGAAGTGCTATTAATATACTTCAGGCCCCAGAGTATAATAGTGAGGCCAGTAAGGGTGCGTAAATAAAACATCTATACTCACCTTTACTGGACTCCACAGTGATGGATGTTTTTTTTTTTTCCTGGGGTGTCTCATCTTTCCTGGGCTTCATAGTGGTGTTTGGTACAGTATGCTTCCCTTGGTGTCTTATCTTTCCTGGGCTCCACCAGGTATTTGGTCTTCTTCCTGGGGTGTCTCACCTTTCCTGGGCTTCACAGCGGTGTTTGGTTTTCTTCCTGGGGTGTCTCATATTTCCTGTGCTCCCCAGTGGTATTTGGTCTTCTTCCCGGGGTGTCTCTCCCTTCCTGGGCTCCATCATAGTCTTTCATCTTCTTCCCGGGGTGTCTCTCCTTTCCTGGGCTCCGCTATGGTATTTGGTCTTCCTTCCTGGGTTGTCTCTCCTTTCCTGGGCTCCAAAGCAGTGTTTGGTCTTCTTCCCAGGGTGTCTCAACTTTCTTGGGCTCCACAGCGGTGTTTGGGCTTCTTCCTAAGGTGTGTCACCCTTCCTGGGCTCCATACCATTGTTTAGTCTTCTTCTCTGGGCTTCCTCGGTGTGTTCCACCTCTCGCTGTATGATCATAGCATGACAAAGCAAGACATCAACTCCCCCCCCCCCCCCCACACATATGACCACAGAGACCCGATCACAGGCCTCACTGGTGACCTGGGAGCAAGGACGTCAAGGAGAGGAGAGACCTGGAAGACACTGAGGATGCCCAGGGAAGGTATTTTTTATACACCTTCCCTGGCCTCCATTAATTATACTCTGGGGCCTGAAGAGATCCCAGAGTATAAAAATGATCAGTGGAAAAACCCAAAAATTTCTTGTCCAGCTGAACCCAAAATTGAGACAAATTGAAAACAAACACATTTAGTTCATCTCTAGCCATGGCTTAGCTTGTATAATATACTCTGCCCACTCCATAAAATATGGGCACATCCATCCATTCAGACCAGCAGTAATACCGGAAGCCTCCGCTGTCCAGGGTGCTGAAATCCCAGATCTTGTCATTTCCAAGTCATGGGGGCTTTTCAAACAATCAAAACAGATGACCTAACCAAGAAATAGCTGATAGGCGACTGTTCAGTGGGGCTTCCTCTGGGACCTCCATCGTGTCCCTCACTTTAATGGCGTGATGATGGAGCATGTGCACGGCTGCTCTAGTCAAAGTCTATAGGACCGACCAAAGATATCCGAGTAGTTAGAATGGAGAGGCCGTGTGCATACTCTGGGGACCGTGGACTCCTGTTCTCATGATCAGAGGGGATCTGTCCTCCTGTAAAGAGGTGATTGTGTTAAGTATGGCACAGTAGGAAACCACCAGCGATCTTCAGGATGAAGGGGTCACCATGGCAGTGACGTGATGCTGCTCCTCATGTTTCGTCGTCACCCACTTTGCAGGAAGCTAAAATACAGCCCATTCACTTGAATAGCAACAGGGATTACAACTGTGAGCAAGAACTTCAGAAGCGACATCTGCCCTCTCATTTTGCAGCCTGTGGGACATATGGACATCCACCTGATGCCCTTAAAGAGGATGTCTGGAACTATAACATTCTACTTGGCTGGCCAGTGATATCATGTCCATTGGTCACACGGTGATGAATAGAGTTGAGTTGCAATAACAAGCTTGGCCACTGGACAGTGTATGGCGCTGTTCTTGGTAAGTGGTGAAGCAATCACTATCATAGTCCTGGATAACCCCTATAAAGGGTAAACTATCGGGGTCTATGAGTGTTCAATGCCCAGCCCTAAAGGCACACAATTTATCACTGTCCATGGTTCTGAAATCTAATAATTCATTGACTGTAGAGAGGAATAGTTCTGTGGATTCTCTGTAACATGTGAAAAGATGACATGTGGGATCCGTGAGGTTTGGCCCACAAGTATAAAAGGTTTGCATGTAATAGGGTCATTCTGTTTAGTTGTGGTTGGAGGTTTCAGGGGTCTGACATCTCTGTCATGTCTCTGTCATGGCGCATGCATCGCCCCACATGGAGCTTTTACACAGCACCACATATACACTTGTGGATGTGATTGGTACAGCAGCTCAATCTCATTCACACCAAGCACTTGCTGAATTGTGGGGGACCTATACGTCCTGGAAATCCTGATACTCCCTAACAATGTTCTCCAGACATCTGGATCTGCAACTGTTGCAAAAGCTCAACTCGATACATGTCATGACAATTACAAGATATTGTATCATAGCAGGTACTACAACTTCCAGCATGCCCCAATAACCTATGGAAATACCTTTCACATTTTCTTCTCTAAACCAGTGGCCTCTAGCCTATGTCTCTTTAGCTTAAAATTTACAACTCCCAGAATACCACGTCAAGGCATGCTAGGAGTTGTAGTGTCACAACAGATGAAGAGAAAAAAGGTGGAGACCATGAGAGTTGTAGTTATAAATACTCATGCAGCCATTTTTGGGCTCCCTTCTGATGAGCTGCAGTTATGGTCCCAGGATCTACGTCCCCAGATCTCACTGACATCGTCACATGATCTACGCCCCCAGATCTCACTGACATCATCACATGATGTACGCCCCCAGATCTCACTGACATGGTCACATGATCTACGCCCCCAGATCTCACTGACATCATCACATGATGTACGCCCCCAGATCTCACTGACATGGTCACATGATCTATGCCCCCAGATCTCACTGACATCATCACATGATGTACGCCCCCAGATCTCACTGACATGGTCACATGATGTACGCCCCCAGATCTCACTGACATCATCACATGATGTACGCCCCCAGATCTCACTGACATCATCACATGATGTACGCCCCCAGATCTCACTGACATGGTCACATGATGTACGCCCCCAGATCTCACTGACATCATCACATGATGTACGCCCCCAGATCTCACTGACATGGTCACATGATGTACGCCCCCAGATCTCACTGACATCATCACATGATGTACGCCCCCAGATCTCACTGACATGGTCACATGATCTACGCCCCCAGATCTCACTGACATGGTCACATGATCTACGCCCCCAGATCTCACTGACATCATCACATGATCTACGCCCCCAGATCTCACTGACATCATCACATGATCTACGCCCCCAGATCTCACTGACATGGTCACATGATGTACGCCCCCAGATCTCACTGACATCATCACATGATGTACGCCCCCAGATCTCACTGACATCATCACATGATCTACGCCCCCAGATCTCACTGACATCATCACATGAATCTACGCCCCCAGATCTCACTGACATGGTCACATGATGTACGCCCCCAGATCTCACTGACATCATCACATGATGTACGCCCCCAGATCTCACTGACATGGTCACATGATCTACGCCCCCAGATCTCACTCTGTAATTTTTCTTGTTTTTTTTACATTTTCATCTCTACTTTAATACAGTTTATTGAAAAGAAAACCGCGCTCAGCCTTGGACGCCGCAAACTGAATAAAAAGCGCCATTCACCGAATACGTGTTTTCTTCCAGTCGAGTCATTAAGTTCTGTTCACAATGGGATCAAACAAAAAGAAAACTGTAATGTAAAAATATATCGAATGTAAATTGTGCCTGTGGGAAGGAAGGGGTTAACAGACACTTTATGAAATATGTAAGTGAATTAGTTGGCCTTAAAGGGAAACACCACATCGAAAACACTTTGTAACTTCTTACAATTTGCAGCTTTTCTCTCCTTATCTTGTTCTGATTTTTATTTTTCTCCTCCACTCACATCCAAAGCTTTGCATTAGCCGAGGGACAGGGATAAGTGACTTGATGTGATGTGATTGGAGAAACGCAAAATATAGCTCAAAAAGATGGAAAAAAATATGCAAAACTCTGCAAATATGCAAATCTGTAACAGCTAATGCTGAGGCGGAGGGTGTGTTAGCTGTGACAGGCGACCAGACTGCAGACGCCCGGAGCCCAGGCAGCGCCACCTAGTGGATTCATACCGCACCAGGGAAAAGATACTTTTAACCACTGCATTCTGGCATCAACCCAGGTACCATTGTTACTTCTGCCCCCTCTATGACTATGGAGTAGTTCTTTACACGTTTTTTACACTCCATGTCACATTATTATGGCCTAAGGTGGCAAATCTCTCCCCATACTGGAAACATAAGGTGATACTTACTTATTTCTTGGCTCCATTTTTCTGTTACAGGGCTCCAGTTCCCCTGCTTCACTTCATGCAGCCATAGACAAAAATGTAGCAATCCTGACTGGCAACAGGCACCTCTAGGGGGAGCTCACTGCATACAGCTTTATACATCCCCACTAGAGGGAGCTCACTGTGTACAGCTTTATACACCCACTCTAGGGAGATCACTGCATACAGCTTTATACATCCCCACTAGGGGGGAATTCACTACATACAGCTTTATACATCCCCACTAGAGGGAGCTCACTGTGTACAGCTTTATACATCCCCTCTAGGGGGGAATTCACTACATACAGCTTTATACATCCCCACTAGGGGGGAATTCACTGCATACAGCTTTATACATCCCCACTAGGGGGAGCTCACTGTGTACAGCTTTATACATCCTCACTAGGGGGAGCTCATTACATGCATCTTTATACGACCCTCATTGTTCTCCATTATAATCCTGTCTTCTGTTACCTCTCTAGCTCCCCCTTGTGATGTCTGCAGGCAGTCCTACCTTTATCATGTAACTGTGTAAGGGGTAGCAGGAAATTTGGAGCTCTGTATCAGAAAAATGTCCCCTGCAAAAATGATTATAAAATTATATTTTGGACCTGTTTAGAATAAGGACATGAAATAATTTCTTTGCTGTATCCTGTGGCTTGTGGCTATTAATGTAGCCCAGAATGGGGTCACCTTACATCCCCAGTAATAGAATATCCTGCATACATTTTAATAAGGCTCGCTCCATGCCTATCCCCGGCCTCGCCTCTCATATTCTGGATGTGCTGACCTTTCCAGACAGATTACCATTCACTACAGTCCAAGTCATTTCCTAGAGCTGTAAAATTGACAGATCTCATATGAAAATTGGTTAATGACAGCGGCGGCTTAATGAGAAGAAAAGTTATGACAGGAAGAGGCCGGGCTGGAGGATGACGGATGCCATTGATTCATACGCCTGCAGCCGCGTGGATTCATTCATGTTACACATAGTCACCAATCACAGGAGAATAGGCTCAATTCACACGCTGCAGATTTGTTGCAGAAATTTCCATAACCCTCCTAGTCATCTGAAACCACGAGCTTTCAGATGAAACAATCATATTTAGATGAATGAAATTTTGCTACATTTTGCAAAGTGTCAATTCACTCTAGAGCCACATGGCTGTTGTGTGACCACAGAGGGTTAAATTAATCACATCCACATGCTGCAAATAAAACCCAGGCCACAAAGTAGCCGATGTCTGATAGAGCCTTGATCTGACTCCCATAAACCTGCATTAGGAAGCACTGTGTGCATCAGAAGAGCAAAGAGGAAGTCAGTGCTCCGGAGGGAGCACATAACCTCACAATAACATAATCAGTAAATTATTCAATAATAGCATGTTATTAACATTATTTTTTTTACTGGAGTGCTCCTTTAATATGATTGGATGAGACTTCTCTACCTTCTGCCTCTATTTCTCACTGCTTTCAAGACTTTTGCTTGTCGACCACTGAAAATGTTACTGTGTAATAAAGGGGCTACGCCGCAAAAATATTTAAAATAGCTGACTGGGGAAGATGTCACCATTGAGAACCCCACCAGTCCTGAGAAAGGAGGGTGACTGCACCCCTGTTGTGAATGTAACAGCACCCCTGGAGGACTCAGACACCCCCCCCTGCCATTCACTTTAATGGGAGCACCAGAGATGACTGAGTGCTGTACTTTGTCTATCTCCCAATCTTCCATTGCAGTGAGTGGGAGTGGGGCTTTGCCTGCCTTCACCAAGGCTAGATTCATAATGGGGGTAAAACAATCCCCATTGTCCAGATTGGTGGGGGTGTCGGAGCTCATACCTCCACCAATTTACAATGTATCCCCCACCAATTAACAACGTATCTATTGGATAGAGGACACATATATATTTATGGAATAATCCCATTAAATGTTTGCAGATAGATTTGGTGGACATCAGAGTAAAAATGATCAGACATGTTCAATGTTAACATACCCAATCCTTTGTTCTCAAAAGAGATAATCCCTGCAGCACAAGAGCAGCAGCTTATTCTAGTCTCCCCATCAAGAACACATGCATACTTAGCCAGTGTGCATGTGTATGGGGAGGTTGAGAGGAATAGGAGTCAGCCCAAAAGCTTGTTAAGATTTTGCCAACTAGGTCTATACTGTAGAAATACATAGTCATAGCATTTCCTGATCCCTTCCATATGTAGCAGGGAGATGGTAGACGGAGCAGAGCCTCAGATGGTTTACTCTTTCTGGTCTCCTGTGACAATGCAGTGGAGGAGGGCTCCTGCTGCTTCCAAGTGCCTTACAGCCATAGCGATCTGACTGAAGTTTGCGAGCCAGAGTCGGAGTCTGACCTCCATGGTAGAGACAAATTCTTTGTATTTTTGTCTTACAGTTTTGGAGACAGAACATGATCAAAGAAGTAAAAGAAGACGACTACTTCTCTGTATACTTTGTACATAAAATAACCAGGTATCCGGAGGGACGTCTCCACATGACGCTTTATAGCAGTAACTGCCGGTCTACTTTACCGTTGCCTAATTTCAATAAAATCCGGACCATTGATTAATCTTGGGGTTATTATTGTCTGTACGTGGAGTGGTGGTCGCTGCGATGCGCTGACGGCTGTTTGCTGGGATATTATAGATGAGTAAATAGATTGGATGTCTGTAGGATACAGTCAGATGCTTGTCAGCCGCCCAGTATGACTTCCAATGTAACCTTGTTCACTTCACAATCTGATCCAAAATGTATTCACTGTAGGGCTGATATGTAAAATAATTATGTTCTGCGTGCGCCCAACTTCAAACCGCTCTCGCCGGCTTCACAAGTTGCTTTCTTCTGCCTTACAGCAGCGAGCCGCAGCCTTTCATTGTATTTAGAGCCTTTTACTCGCTGTTCTGTCACTTTCAACCGCAGAAGTTTTAAACCCGATTTTTTTGACACGAGCGATGAAATATTCCAGGCCCCGCAGCACCAGCAGACTCTAAACTTTTTAGTCTTTTTGAGGAGCAGCTCTCTACTCTTTTGACAAAGATAAATAGGAATTTTTATGACACCGAGCTGTGACAATGTGACGCCAACTGTTTTTTTTTTAATAAAATATAAAACAGAGTTTTTTGTATCATTTTACATTGATACTTTTTGGATATTTGTACAATATTTATGTATATGTTCAGTGGTTGGCAATGTTGACCTGCAACCTTGTGCTCATAGGCTCGAGTCCAGCCTCATGGACGTGGTAGAGTCTCCCAACTCTTGTACAGGTTTCCCCTGAGGTGTCCAAATATCTTCAATAATTGTTGACCAAACACGTTTTCTGTGGACAGATATTTCTACAGACTCCTGAATACACATACACACTTGGCTTGACTGTGTTTTCAGTCGGTAGAGTGGAGCAACTACTGTCAGACATCTCTGGTGAAGACAGAAGGGTTGCGCATCAAAATGAAATATGCCTGATCCTCCTCTGCTCTAAGGTCATTTGAGTCAGGTTCCCCCAATATACATTAGATAATTGGCTGGTTCCTGAAATTGGTGGGTTCGGGCGGTGCTTATCTCATGTGAAGGAGGGTCTCTACTGTCAGGGTCTACTATAGATGTGTCTGAGATGGGGAGTTGAAGTTGAACTGATATGGTGACTACGATCGATCATTATGTTGACATGTTAATGCCACAATGTATAAACAAAGGGATATGAAGACGTAGCTTCAACATATTAAGTTAAATTTAACTCTTATAGTCTCCAAACTGTCCCATCTTGTGTTTGGACCTTCAGGATCCTCAATAACATCTTCATGATCTGTGTGATCGTCTCTATCGATCCTGGGTTGGTTGTTGTCTTCTTCTTTCATCTCTACCAACCATAACTGGTGTTTCCAATGAGTGTGGTCTTTTCATGATATGACCTGAGTAACATAAAGTTTTAATTTAGTCATTTTGACAATATTTATAAAAAATTCCAAACCTTGAAGGGCCTGATGAATTTTTGATTTTTCTTTGCGAAGAATGATGTGATAGCCAAACTATATTTGTACAGTTTGTAGACTATAAAGCCCAAATTATTTACAATGTTTTAGTAATGTCAACATTATAGACTCTTGTGGCTTGGTTATTAGCCAAATTGTCCTACAACCTGGAGGTCGAAAGCCAACTATGGTCAATATCTTCATGGACTTGGTAGAGTCCCTCATGCTTGTATGAGTTTCCATTAGCATTACACAAACTTACTGATAAGGTCTCACATTGAATTAGCCCCTCAGATTGTGAGATGGGACCTACATGAATGATTACAGATATTTGGCATTTGTTGGTACCCCTATATATTATTCATGGGAGATAAAGAAATTCAACATATCAATTCAGTTGTAAAGGGTTTTTGTATAAACAAAACATATTACCTATCCACGGGGAAATATATAAGTGTCAGATCAGTGGGGTATGCCTGCTGGAACCCCACCATTCACAAAAATGGGGTCCATGAGTCCCTCATTTGGATTCATTACAAGTTTCCCAAAAGTTTTATATTTCAGCAAATCCATTTTTATTTATTCATCCAACATGCTGCCATTTTACAAATCAGAAGACAGAAAAGAAGAAACACATGACTTTGGGTGGTGTCTTGGTGGGCTTCCCCATAATGTCTTGCAGGCATACCTCCCAATCATGTGGGGCTATAGATGTGAGTCACAGTTTTACTAACCCTATCTTAGTGCCAAGGTGCTGAAACTAGTTGGATACAGTCTTAGGAGACCTCAAATGACTTTTGAGGATGGTTGGGACACTATCGATTTGATTCCAAATTGAATCTGATGGACGATTCAATCTTATCAGACCCAAATCGAATTATAGGGGATTTGCTCTTCTCTATATTGAGTCATTTTCTATAATGAAGTACTCATGGTCTCTGTATTTGCTTCCATCCATCTTCTTGTTGGTTGTCCTCTTCTCCTTCAATCATAACTGGTGTTTCCAATAAGTTTGGTCTCAAAAACCGTCAAGGAGGCGGTCCATTGTTTTCGTAATTAAGGACCCTTTTGGTTTTTCATGATTTAGTAAATCTTCACATTTCATGATGTCCAGTTATTGAAGCTACCGCAGATCTGTCTTCACTAAATCACTACAATCCACTACATTTCCTGACTTGGGTCTCTGTTATTTTGGGAAGATGCATAAAATATGCAGAAAATGCAAATACTAAACATATAAATAATCTATGACCTTAATATATACTAAGTATGCAAATACCGAGCCGTAGCTGTAAATGAAATACTTAGGACATAAATAATACAGGCCCGTTGTCCTTCACTTCCCCTTCCTTATGAATGTTTCTCGTCTCCTCGGGGTGACCATGGGGTATAATTAATTAATTTATTTAAGTTGCTGTTTTTTCATCCCAAAATGACTAAACATCAATAAATTCCTTCATCTCAGCGCGCTTCTTACTCTTTCACCTAAGTCTGTAGCTTTGTTCTGTTTTTCAGCTGTGACCTCCTTATGATCTGGTACCATCGAATGTGCAACCCTACTATGATCTTACCAAACTGGACACCCCACACCATCAAGAGTTTTTGAAGAACTTTTTGATCTCCCGTCGCCTCCAGAATGTAGAAAGCTATCGGGCTTTACCAAAAACGTGTAAAGCCTGACTATGAGAGTGATGAAATGGTTTATTGTGTCCCCAGGTCCCTTGTACCTTCTAAGTGACATCTTTTAACATGGATGCATGGTAGCGTGGTTGGCATTATATGCAGGTTGTACGCTCAATGCCAGCGAGGTGTTTCACTTATTCATAGGCTTCTCGATGATTTCACCAGATGTCGGACTAATATTGGTTTGATCAATAATCCTTAATGCCATGGAGAATAGAGCTAAATGACTGCCTGTATCTTGTCTGAAAGGTGAGGATCCATTGAGAAGCCGCGCGACATGCACTTTCCATCTGTTCGCTCCATAACACATCTGAGAATCCTTTAATCAAGGTTTTCTGACTTGAAAAGGCTTTTTATCTTCCAAAGGGCTAAACTATCGGGATTCCTGCCTGTCTGTGAGGACTTGTGAGGAACGTTTCCAATAGACGCTGATTCCATATCTGACATTAGACCAATTCCCGGCTATATATATATATATATATATATATAGGGCATTATACAAAAAGTTCAATGCACGTTATCTCTTGTACAAGATGTTTGCTATAGAAGAATTTTGTACATTGGATGTTTGTGGTTATAATGATTAGAGAGATGGCGGTGGTAATTCTTCTACTTCCTTTATACAAATGTGTCCTTCCTTATATCTCCTCTTGGCTCAATATCTCCTGAGATGTGAGTCTTGAGATTACCAGCTGTGAAACAAAAATACATGATTTTGTGATACTCTGTCACAAGATGTCTATGCCACATTTGGCTGTATGTAGTCACCTAGTGGTTGGGATGCATATTGCAACCTGTCAAGGATTTTGTTAGCATGTTACAATGGTGTATTGAATTGGTATCATGAGATACTGAAGTCCTTAAAGGGGATTTCCAGGATATTTTTTTTTATATTAGGCCAGGGAAGGTGAAAAAAAAAACAACAAAAACAAAACATACTCACCTGTCCCCGGTGCTTAAGTGTCTCCCAGCGTGGTCCAGTCTCGCTGCTCCATTGTTTTCTTGTGGCGGAAGTCCTCGCCACATTTTGACGTCCCGTGTCCATCGCTGAGGCCACTGATTGGCCTCATTGGTCACATGCAGCCGGAACTTCCGCCGGAAGAAAACATGAACAGTCTCTATGGTCTCAGGCTCATCTGTAGATGTCAAGCACAGTCTTGAAGGTTTTCTGAAGACCCTCTTGGGTTTTATCATGCAAATTTGTTGAAGCGATCCACCCAAAAACTGCTATGAAAAATGTCTTCTCGATGGGTGGTCCTCTCAAGAAGATGGCGATATGCGTACTGTAGTATAGGATGGCAGAGCGAACATGCCACACAAAATCTGGCCTAGATGAAGATGTTTCGCGGTATAAACCAGACGGGATCTGTGTCAAGGATATCTAAGGCATGATTCACATCTTGGAAGGTAGACAAAAATATAATGTGGCAGTCAGCTGAGAGTGAATCAAGAGCTGAGAAGGTTGACCCCTACGGAGGTGTTTGAGGTAGGTGGACCAATTATACAGCGCCGACTTGTAAAATGCGCCCTGAATTCTTTATTAATGGGAAGACAGCCCTTTTATTCTTCACATAAGAAAGAATAGACTTAAGTGGGAACGATCAACCACCCGGCCGACAGGTGAAGTTAAAAATGAGTGTGCGAGAGGCTTTGAGATTCAGCAGTGTCAGTAGAAGATACTAATGTGCGCTCAGTCTCCAAGAGCTGGGGGGAGCAGGGGAGGGGGATCTCTGTATCTGTAGCAGAATCTTGGAAAGTAATCCGGGGAATACAGAAAATTCTTCAAAGTTTATCAACTCAATGCCAGATGCATAAATACATGATGTGGAGCTAGAAGTGTTATCTATAGTAATATGTAAGCAAATGAGATACCAGAATGTTCAATGGCAAATCAGGAGGTCGGAGGAGCGTTTAGGAGCCAGAATCATCCCTTATGTTTGATCTCCTCCTGCCTGCACATTGTAAAGGCTTTATCATCCTATTATGTACTATTGCAGTATGGTTTCCGCATTATAGCAACTATCTCTCCATGATACGTAGCTCCCCCACTAGAAAATCTTTTGCTTACCGACAAATTGATGGCCACAACCCAAGGAAGAAATGCAGATAAAATCATCTATTTATGGATATGCAAATCAGCCTGCAAGTGCACCAGGGGAGAGGTAAAACACACAGTGATGTCACAGTACAGGGATAATACACACAGTAATGTCACAGTACAGAGATAATACACACAGTGATGTCACAGTACAGGGATAATACACACAGTGATGTCACAGTACAGAGATTATACACACAGTGATGTCACAGTACAGGATAATACACACAGTGATGTCACAGTACAGAGATAATACACACAGTGATGTCACTGTATGGAGATAATACACACAGTGATGTCACAGTACAGGATAATACACACAGTGATGTCACAGTACAGGGATAATACACAAAGTGATGTCACAGTACAGGTATAATACACACAGTGATGTCACAGTACAGACATAATACACACAGTGATGTCACAGTACAGGATAATACACACAGTGATGTCACAGTACAGAGATAATACACACAGTGATGTCACAGTACAGGATAATACACACAGTGATGTCACAGTACAGAGATAATACACACAGTGATGTCACAGTACAGGTATAATACACACAGTGATGTCACAGTACAGAGATAATACACACAGTGATGTCACAGTACAGAGATTATACACACAGTGATGTCACAGTACAGGATAATACACACAGTGATGTCACAGTACAGAGATAATACACACAGTGATGTCACAGTACAGGATAATACACACAGTGATGTCACAGTACAGGGATAATACACACAGTGATGTCACAGTACAGGTATAATACACACAGTGATGTCACAGTACAGGGATAATACACACAGTGATGTCACAGTACAGGGATAATACACACAGTGATGTCACAGTACAGGGATAATACACACAGTGATGTCACAATACAGGGATAATACACACAGTGATGTCACAGTACAGGGATAATACACACAGTGATGTCACAGTACAGAGATAATACACACAGTGATGTCACAGTACAGGGATAATACACACAGCGATGTCACAGTACAGAGATAATACAAACAGTGATGTCACAGTACAGAATAATACACACAGTGATGTCACAGTACAGGATAATACACACAGTGATGTCACAGTACAGGGATTATAACCAATCATGGACCAGTGGCCTATATTAAAGATAAGGCATCAATGTATTTTCCTGGGAAGCCACACTTTGTGTTCCTTTGATCTGGCCGTGGATCACCCCTTTGGTTGGGATCCAGTACTTGACTGGAGTGAATTAAAAGTCTCCGTGCCCCTAACCTCTAACCCCCGTCCCCTTTCGCCCCTTGAGGCACATCCTGTACTTTATTGTACTTTATTTATTTATTTATCGTTGCACACTTACAATGATTCTATGTTTTTCCAGTACGGGGAGGGGGGGTCAGAGGTTCACCCCCATATAAACTATATACAAGAAACCCATAACCAAGTATAACGCAGGATCCGCCAAGTTGAATACAAGAAGTGACTTCTCTTGTCAATAATCTGTGGCATAAGCGGAATAACAATGTCCTCACAATTTTTGGATGTTTGGAAACATTGAGGTAACAGAGAAGAATAAGCAGTAAAGTAAAAATACGGAGGGTTGATATGAACCTGCACAGTCCCCGGAGCCGGCCGCAGATTGACAGCTGTGCCATATTGTTCTGCCCAGATTAGATTGAGATCGCCGGAGTAATTGCACTTTGGATATGACCAGAATTTGAAGCGTGGAGCTCGGGGTGGTGAAGTGAGCTGGCAGCTTTCCTCCGCAGCACAGATAGCTCCAAACTTTCCGGATAATTAAAAAGAGATTGTGGGAAAAATCTGCAGGAGCAAAGGGTGGAAATTGAGTTTTGTGACTCATGTATAGGAGGGATGAAGCTCGAGTCTTACAGGGTCAGGGGCATGAGAGTCAAGTGTGTATTAATATTGTGTCGCTCCCCTTCTCTGAACTGCTGGGGCCTGGACTGTACAAGACCCTGAAAGTTCTTGTGGTATTGTATCATGCAGGTAATGGGCACAGAAATGACTATCCAGGTGGAGTTTCACTTTTTTAGTTTACCGTATCTTCAGAAACGTTGAACAACTTAGAACAATTTGCAAAAAGAGAAACTGGAAACTTAAGTATCTTCCGCTGGTCGTCTTTAGGAATCTGGCCTGTGGGAGGGGAGTCTCCTTGTCCCTCACAGCGAGGTTGCTAGAATTTTGCTGGGTCCATTTTTACGCTGTGGACTCTGCAAGCTGAGATGCTGGTCTGGGACTTTCCTCCAGTCTTGGCCCTTTCTTGGTCTACTTCCCTGACGTTACGTCCCAAAAACATCCGCAGGACTGAATAACCAAGTATGGAGTGGTTGTGGCCACCAAAAGCCAAATCATCAAGAATATTGGGAGAGGCTTTTATTTATTGGATTCCTATTTAGCGTATTATATAGTAGCATTTTGGATTAATAGATTGGGGTCTACAGTTCAGGACTCATAAAGAGTGAAGAGCAGCTACAACGTCACCTTCTCTGGAGGAGCCAGGATATCCTCTCATTACATGGACAACCCATATATTTTAGTGTTAACTATGTAATACTTTATGTCACCTGTGGGGTTGCTGTAGGGGAATTGAACACTTGCTGCCTTCAAAGTTTACAGCTGATCGCTGGAGGTCACAGAAGTGAGAACTTCTTCCAACAATTCCTTTAAGACGCTTTCAGCCATCTCATTGATACCATTGAGAAGGTACAATGGCGCCCTCTAGTTCTGCCACTATATACCACTATTCTAAATGGGACATGGGACATAGGGGCCTCATTACAGATTTTGCATTGGGGTCCAGCAGCTTAACTTACACCTCTGATCAAACCTATTATGAAAAAGCTCCAGATCCTCTGTGCTGCTGTGTTAGGCTGCAGTTAGGCTGCAGATACGGCTGATTCCAGATACAAGCTGTACTGACGTTTTCCTTTCCCAGCCTAGAAGTGACTCGAGTCCAATGTCGCTCTTACAGCGTGTATAACAGGCTATACAGACGATGACTGTTCCCTTTTATATGTGACAATGTTAAGTGAAGGCGAGCGGCTGCGCTTAGCTCCAGGACCTGTCAGTGCCGCGCGGCTTCTGACTCATCCACACTTCACATTCTATTGTTATTTGCTCCCAATTAAGTCTTTTTTTTTTAGCAATTAACTTCTTTCCCATCACAGGAAAACAGGATTCTGCAGGAGAAGGTGCAGGGTAGATCTGAAGGGACAGGCGATAATGAGGCGTCCGCGGGATGTGCGGCTGTCGCTGGTGTCAGGAGCAAAGGACTATTGGGGTCATTATCATATATGATGCATATGAAGGATATGGAGAGACAATGCTCTAATTGTAACATTGTATCCAGTTTACATATAATATTTTCTGCAATTAAAGGGGTTTTCCAGGACTTCTATATGGATGATCTTAGGATAGGTCATCGGTATGTGATCGGTGGGGACCAACACCCGAGACACTTCTAATCGGCTGGTTCAAGAGCCAGCAGTGTTTGGGTGAAAGCAACAGCGGCATACATATCATAGTGGCTGTGCTTGGTATTGCAGCTCAGCCCCAGGAGACCGCGCTGAACGTGACATCATCAGTATAGGGGAGAGGTTGCAGTGCTTGTGACATCATCAGTACAGAGAAGAGTCTGCAGTGCTTGCGAGTACAATGGTCTCTTTATCCAGTGTATCAGTAGGGTTTATTTTATCAGACCCCGACCCTAAGGATCAATAACCATCAATATACAAGTCCCCTAAAACCCCTTTAAAATCGTAATATCTCTCCATTTTACCAACAGAGAGCTCTAGGTCCTTTGTATAACCAAAGGCCAAGCAATTTCTGATGCACGGCCAATATTGCTACAAATGTTACAACTTTTTGCACCTTCTCTGTATTTCTATATGTCACTACGCCACGTTATGTGTCGGTCACCTCACAAATAGGGGCATAGATTGTTCCTTTTCAGAACTGCGTCACAAAAAGGGGCTTGGTCTCCCCCAAAATTTTCCTGCAAATTCAAGCGTAAACGTTGGCAAGCATGTTCTTATTTGGTGGTGTTTTCTGTCCTGATCCGATTACCAGCCTGCTTCTCAAAAAGGTGCGATGCAGGATTAGAAAAACATGGCAGCTCTTCCAACACCAGCGCCACACCTGTCCACAGGTCGTGCATGGTACTACAGCTCAGCTTCATTTACTTCTATGGAGCAGATCCACAATACTAGACATGACCTGTGCAAAGGTACCTTGCTGTTTTTTGGGGAAAATAATGTGTTTTTCAAATTTTGGACCACCCCTTTAAGTGGTGAGCTCACAGTATCCATCCTGATAGTCTACCTGTCCTAGTCGCTGACCAGCCCTTCCCCTACTACTCAGATGAGTCTTTGCTTTCTGTCTTCATCCCCATTTATTTCCGATCCATGGGTAAATGGAGCCGATATGCAATACCCCACACAACATGTAGACGAGTGTGGCACTGTTTCTGGAAGATAAAAGCCTTGTATTTCTAATCTTGTCCAAACCCTTTTAAGTTTTTTTGACATTCCTCGAAGATGTTAAATAAACCAAAGTCTTCATTTGGCGACTTTCTTCACATTGATTTATAAGAGTCGACCTGCAGACAGAGAGAGGTTTCCTTACTCTTCCAATTTACAAAAGAGGCAATGAAAAAGAATTATCATCGGGTGCCATTAGATTGTCAGCTCTTGGGCCATTAATCTTCCCAAAAATGGAAGTGTGGTGGATGAAATATGAGCTACCCATTCACTTCCTATGGCTCCTGCTCCTGGGTAAGTGGCTTCTGGAGGTAATAACACTTAATGGGAGCGCTCACCTATATTTAATTAAAACTGTGGATGGCCCGGTAATTAAAGGTAATTGAGAACTCGGTGTATTAAAGAAAAAAATCAATGAAAGATTGGCAATGATAAGCGGCGCGGCGAGAGACGGATTGTTGCTTCATCAAATCTGACCTTGGGGAAGACCACGATGAGAGGCTCGGAGGGAAGAGCTTCTTAAAGATTGTGTAGGCGTTAATGGGTACAAGATTCTTGGAAGGAATTGAGTGACCTTAAGAATAAATTACACAAAGTGGAGGGTCTGAAGGGTGCCTGAAGGAATCTTCTCCGAGCTGACCCCGTAATGAAGTAGTGGACAAGTTCTTGAGATTATCTTGAAGAGGCTACAGAAGGTGCAGAGGTGGCGGTCACTCCAGAGCCCCTAATGCCCCTCTGCCGCATAAGAAGATACTTACGTTATACAGGTATGGCCGCTCTTAACTTTTCTCGTGGCTGGAGACGTCTGATGAGTGTATCAGGAGTAGAAATCAGAGAACCTCATGAGATTCGTTTTGTAAATATTCTCAAGGTTTGCCCTCCAGTTTAGTTTTGGACCGAACTTCTTCAATCTGAACCAAAGTGCTATTATTTTAGTCTGTGGAGGTCTCCTCATACTCAACGCCCTGGGGAGTTTGTGGAGAAAAATAATCTGTGATACTAGCCTCACCTCTCCCGGGGTCTCCCGTTACATCCGGTAATGTTCCCCACACTTCTTCTGACTTCTCTGGTGCCGGGTCATATTGGTGAATGGTCAAGTGGGAGTATCATGATGTCAGCACACTCCAATTGACATCTGAGGACCAATCACAGACCTCAGGGGTCCCTCGAGGTCGCTGGTATCACTCAGGAGGTTGGAAGCCGCATGGATGAGATCACCAGATGCCAACAGGGAACAAGAAGATGACTGTATATTATTACCGCACCTCCCCTGGGCCTGCGATTATTAAAGTTTGGGGTCTGAAGAGACCTCAAAGTATAATAATTTGTGGGTGGAAAACCCCTGAAAATCTTGGGTTCAGTTTTGGTTCAGCTGATTTTTGGAAAATTCTTAATGAACCTGGCTTGTTACAATTGGTATGATCCTCTCTATTCACAAGATGACCAGCTTTTCAGGACAACACTGTCTTGTGATATTGTGTCACAAAGTGATATGCTATATATGTCTATGCGTGGCCACCTAGAGGTTGGATTTGCAGCCTGGCAAGGGTTTTGTTAACATGTTGTGATACTGTATTAAATTAATTTTATCAGAACTGGAGTCCTAAACCAAATTTGGACTAAGTTCCAGGTGAACCCTTTGTATTTGGCACATGGTTGGTGGGGGCCCATTTGCAGAATTTTAATTGTAACCCTGGAGTCTGAAGATGCCTCAATACATCCTTCTAGCTAAAATAGATCCAAGTCAGGGAACCAATAAACCCCCAGGGTTTAGGCTCAGCTTTCCCAGGCTCCTTGGTGCTTAATCTGCCTATATAGCATTATTTGGGGATCTGTATGACATTATTATTTGGGGTCTTTTGTTGATTTCATGTCCCTGTGTACGATAACATGTCTGCACCAGAATCACTCAATGGGCAGTCTATGACACTATTATTTATACTGCTTGTATTGTCATTGCGAATGGCTTGGCGGTATTATTTAGGAGTGAATGAGGCTGTTACTTAGATACTATGTAGCACTATTGTCTAGAGACTGTGTGGCACAATTATATGTCACTATTATGGCTCTGATCTTTAAGAACTGCTTACCACTATTATCAGATGCTATGAAGCACTAATATTTGGAAACTGTATGGCGCTGCTATTTGGGCACAGTGTGGCACTATTAGGCAATTACTTTTTACACTTAAAGGGGTATTCCAATTCTTTTTTATTGATTTATCCAATATGAGATCCTGAGGAAATGACATCAATAAATTTAAAGAGGACCTTTCACCACCTTCACCGACTCTTTCCATCCTCCAATAGTCTTTGCTCCACTGATTCCGGTTGGAATTTTTTCTCTACCCCTTACTGTTCCTGAGCAATCAGTGCTATTACTTTTAACACCAAATATGCTAATTAGCCTCTCTACTGTCAGATGGGTGGTCCCTGACAATCTTCTCAATCCAACGATCGCCCACTTGGCAACCTATTTAGCAAATTGGGTGCTGAAACTAACAGCATTGATTATTCGGGAACAGTAGGGGCTAGAGAAAAAATTCCTACTGTGCTGGAATCAGTGGTGCGGCAATAATAAAATAATGCAAAGAGATGGAGTTGGGGGATGAGATGGAAGATCTCCTTTAAATATCCCTGTTATTGGAAGAGTTATCCTTGTTGCATATCTCTATCTATGGTTGGGGAACCTCAGACCTGTGGGACCTCTGACCAATCCTAAAAATGAAGGACCCCAATGCTGCCTTGCAGAATGCTGCCTCTGAATAGAACTATTATTTCAGAACCATATGGCGCTATTATTTGGGCACATGTTTGAACTATTAAAACTGTTCCTTAGTTAAAACTGCTGAGCTGCAAAAAAAAAAGTTTCTTTTGTGGAAGTTGTTGAAGAAAGTAAAGTAGGTAAAACCTTTTAGGAAGTAGGCTTGTGCGCCTAGTGTCTTCTATTTCATGGTGGGTAGGCAGTGCCTGTCGCTACTAATGTATACCCCGCACCTGTATACAGTGAGACGCTAGAAATGTTCCTCCGCATTGAAGCGCGCTCATTCCTACCACTGCCTGCAATATGCAATAATTGAGGTCTCCCAGAGCAATGAATCTGTGACTAAATTACAATGTGATGAGGTCCCTGCAGGCTCGTAATTAGATATATGGGTGTTCGGAGTGTCATGTGGAATTAGCACACAAACCTAAAGACGCCTTCATCATGGAGGTAAATTGTGCAACCAACGGAGACAAATTCATCACAGGGAGGTGAGAAGCAAAAGGGGTATCTACATCAAGAGTTAAAATGGTGAAAATGAAGAAGAAAGATCCCCCAAGTCACCCACTTATTTTCAACCTGGAGCCAAATATAACTATTTGTGAAACTACAGGCTGTCCAACATGCTGGGAGTTGTAGCACTGCAACAGTGGGCAGTACTGAGCACTGTGTTTTGCTGATCAATGTCATAATATATGTATATAAGGAGTATGCTCCAAATCCAATGCATAGAAATAGAGTTGAATGCAAAGTTATGTCTACCAGCAGCCACCACTAGGAGGAGCTCAGGAGCATGGGGTACACTGGTTTATTATCAAGGTCAATGCTGTTTGTAATAAACTCTGGAGCGCCACCTAGTGGTGGCTGCAGGCAAACACCTCATCTATAGGGTAAGGAATAACTTCATGATTGGTGGTCCAAGCCCTGCACCCTACAGCTCCAGGCATTCTCTATAGGAGCATCAGAGATAGACAAGCACTTTATTCAGCTATCTCTTATTGGCTCCAAAAAGTATGAAAGGAGTTGTAGGGTGCCTGCTCGGCCGGACATCACGATAGGAGAAGCAGACTCTCATTCTCAGGATTGATGGGGTCCCAATGGTTGGACTTCCACCGATCAAGAAGTTATCCCCTATCAATAGTAGAAAACTTGAAAATTTGGTACAACCATTTACAGCAGAGGATTTGGAGCAATGTATCACAAACATCTGACCCTATAAGGATCCTCAAGAAATGAATCAACACGAAAATTTAGAGCCTAAAAAGACATGTTGATAAAATGTAAAGCAATTCCATTGAAAAGATTGTACTTATATTTGGGTAAGTGAACCTGATATTTCCTGCACAGACCATTTAAACTTATTGTAAGCTGTGATAGTTTCTGGGAATCCTTTAGGAGCGGAACAATAATCGAGACAGACAAAAGGCGATGTCTGGTGTGCAGGTCCGAGGAGACAGGACAAGAAACACAACGCTATTATATTGTCTCCTGTGTCTGACTGCTCATTTATTCAGGTCAGGTCGTACGGCTGATAGATGGGAAACATAATGCTGCGAAGGTAAAAGAGAAATTCATTATGAAATATTATTATATTAATGTGACTTTAATTTAATTTGCATATCAGCAGTGAGCAGCAGCAGGTGTAACCGAGAATAGTGATCTCTAATCCAATCTCATACTGATGGAGGCTACTGAGGGTAGAGTGCTATGTGCTGCAGGGAATATCATATGTTCAAGGATGTAATAACTAAAATACTGCTCCTATGTACAAGAATATAACTACTATAATACTACCTCCTATGTACAAGAATATAACTACTATAATACTGCTCCTATGTACAAGAATATAACTACTATAATACTACCTCCTATGTACAAGAATATAACTACTATAATACTGCCCCTATGTACAAGAATATAACTACTATAATACTGCTCCTATGTACAAGAATATAACTACTATAATACTGCTCCTATGTACAAGAATATAACTACCATAATACTACTCCTATGTACAAGAATATAACTACTATAATACTTCTCCTATGTACAAGAATATAACTACTATAATACTACTCCTATGTACAAGAATATAACTACTATAATACTACCTCCTATGTACAAGAATAGAACTACTATAATACTGCTCCTATGTACAAGAATATAACTACTATAATACTACCCCTATGTACAAGAATATAACTACTATAATACTGCTCCTATGTACAAGAATATAACTACTATAATACTACTCCTATGTACAAGAATATAACTACTATAATACTACTCCTATGTACAAGAATATAACTACTATAATACTAGTCCTATGTACAAGAATATAACTACTATAATACTTCTCCTATGTACAAGAATATAACTATAATACTGCTCCTATGTACAAGAATATAACTACTATAATACTACCTCCTATGTACAATAATATAACTACTATAATACTGCTCCTATGTACAAGAATATAACTACTATAATACTGCTCCAATGTACAAAAATATAACTACTATAATACTGCTCCTATGTACCAGAATATAACTACTATAATACTGCTCCTATGTACAAGAATATAAGTACTATAATACTGCTCCTATGTACAAGAATATAAGTATTATAATACTGCTCCTATGTACAAGAATATAACTACTATAATACTACCTCCTATATACAAGAATATAACTACTATAATACTGCTCCTATGTACAAGAATATAACTACTATAATACTACCTCCTATGTACAAGAATATAACTACTATAATACTACCTCCTATGTACGAGAATATAACTACTATAATACTGTTCCTATGTACAAGAATAGAACTACTATAATACTACTCCTATGTACAAGAATATAACTACTATAACACTGCTCCTATGTACAAGAATATAACTACTATAATACTGCACCTATGTACAAGAATATAACTACTATAATACTACCTCCTATGTACAAGAATATAACTACTATAATACTACCTCCTATGTACAAGAATATAACTACTATACTACTACTCCTATGTACAAGAATATAACTACTATAATACTACCTCCTATGTACAAGAATATAACTACTATAATACTGCTCCTATGTACAAGAATATAACTACTATAATACTACCTCCTATGTACAAGAATATAACTACTATAATACTGCCCCTATGTACAAGAATATAACTACTATAATACTGCGCCTATGTACAAGAATATAACTACTATAATACTACCTCCTATGTACAAGAATATAACTACTATAATACTGCTCCTATGTACAAGAATATAACTACTATAATACTGCGCCTATGTACAAGAATATAACTACTATAATACTACCTCCTATGTACAAGAATATAACTACTATAATACTACTACTATGTACAAGAATATAACTACTATAATACTACTACTATGTACAAGAATATAACTACTATAATACTGCTCCTATGTACAAGAATATAACTAATATAATACTGCTCCTATGTACAAGAATATAACTACTATAATACTGCTCCTATGTACAAGAATATAACTAGTATAATACCGCCCCTATGTACAAGAATATAACTACTATAATACTGCCCCTATGTACAAGAATATAACTACTATAATACTGCTCCTATGTACAAGAATATAACTACTATAATACTACTCCTATGTACAAGAATATAACTACTATAATACTACCCCCTATGTACAAGAATATAACTACTATAATACTACCTCCTATGTACAAGAATATAACTACTATAATACTACCTCCTATGTACAAGAATATAACTACTATAATACTGCTCCCTATGTACAAGAATATAACTACTATAATACTACCTCCTATGTACAAGAATATAACTACTATAATACTGCTCCTATGTACAAGAATATAACTACTATAATACTGCTCCTATGTACAAGAATATAACTACTATAATACTGCCCCATGTACAAGAATATAACTACTATAATACTGCTCCTATGTACAAGAATATAACTACTATAATAATACCTCCTATGTACAAGAATATAACTACTATAATACTGCTCCTATGTACAAGAATATAATTAGAGAGATAACAAGGATACAAATCATATATTACATGTGACAAAATTGTTCTCTTGGTGAGTTTGTTACAGACATTGTGTTGTCTTGTACTTTGTGGTTACAGATCGGACATTTACAATATTACAATGTTTTGCTCTGTCCATCATTAATAAGATGTCTGTGCAGTGCGGTGATGCAGTGTGCAGGATTATTTTGGGTCTATTCACATGGATTCAGCGCTCAGAGATGAAAAGAGATTTATGGAGAGCTGAATTTTATTATTAACTAAAAGTTGACTATAAAAAATGTATGTGGTCATCTCGGGTCTGTCAGGCCTGTCACAAAATCCCATGTATCAATGGAAAATCACTGACAACCTTATTACTGTATCATAAGATTGAAAACTAAAAGCTGTTCAAACTATGAAGGCCAAACATTACATCACAACTAAGACTGTACTCCCCCCTGTATAATCTCAAAAACTACTTATTATAAAACAAACTAGAGATGTGTTGACCACCTTGTGTACCAAAATACCCAGGTTATACCAGCTGTACATATAGAATTATATGCAGGAGATACCCAGGTTATACCGGCTGTACATATATAATTATATACAGGAGATACCCGGGTTATACCGGCTGTACATATATAATTATATACAGGAGATACCCAGGTTATACCAGCTGTACATATATAATTATATACAGGAGATACCCAGGTTATACCAGCTGTACATATATAATTATATACAGGAGATACCCGGGTTATACCGGCTGTACATATATAATTATATACAGGAGATACCCGGGTTATACCGGCTGTACATATATAATTATATACAGGAGATACCCAGGTTATACCGGCTGTACATATATAATTATATACAGGAGATACCCGGGTTATACTGGCTGTACATATATAATTATATACAGGAGATACCCAGGTTATACCAGCTGTACATATATAATTATATACAGGAGATACCCAGGTTATACCAGCTGTACATATATAATTATATACAGGAGATACCCAGGTTATACCGGCTGTACATATATAATTATATACAGGAGATACCCGGGTTATACCGGCTGTACATATATAATTATATACAGGAGATACCCAGGTTATACCGGCTGTACATATATAATTATATACAGGAGATACCCAGGTTATACCAGCATGGTCCATATCAGCAGAAGAGTAACTTAAATGGTGTGGGCCCCAATGCACAATGTGTTGGGACCCATGTAACTTTTCTGGCAGTGCAGATATCCTCAGGCAGGTATTTAGGGGTGATGTGATGATAAGAATGTAATTTTATAGATGTGATGTTTTTTCTCCTCTCTTAGTGCCCCAGATTTACTATTAATTAGACAGTCTGATACTACACCAGATTTATCACAGTGACTGATGCTGAATGATAAATCTGCCGTATCTTTAGACTGACTAGGTTGCATTTATACCACCTTTTAGTTGGCTTACTTCGTGCCAGAATTTTTTGACAGCAAATTGGCGCTTTTTTGGCGCATTTTGGCACATTTAAGCCACACCTCCTTTTTAGATTCCACGCCCACACATCGTAAAAGTCTAACCCAACGTGAATGTACCAAGATGTGTGACATTGCAGCAGAGATGCACCAAAGATGCGCCATGTATACGCCAGTGTCTAGTCTAAAATATAACAACATAATAGTAAATCAGGACCCCTGTGTGTAAAACCTGGAAATGTCTGGTTTTTCTGGAGTGAGAAAAGAAGATTCGGTTCCTCTCCATCTAGCCGGGTGCTCCAAGTTTTGGGCAGGTTAATGACCCCCATTAGGTGTCAGCTGGGAAGACTCAGGAGTGAGGAGCTCAGTACTCAGCCTGGGGAGGGAGAGAGGACACTGCTAAAATCCAGGGCATGGAAAACTGCAAGTATAACAGGTCACTGTTCACATTGTGATTGTTTCACTGGTCATGAGATAAGCTCAGTCTGGTCTAATAAGTCAGGGACTGATCTTAGTCTAGTTAGTGCCAGGACAAGGCTGGGATTTTGTGGGTATGGATTGCAATCTATGGAATAAAACTGGTTAAGATCAGTTTAACCCTTTCCCAACATTTGTCCTAATATTATGGTTTGTCTTTATATCTAGCGCCTGCTCAGAACTGAGTGGACGCCATAACCACCGGCTCCCTTTGTCTTTGAGTGGACGCCATATCTGCTCCCTTTGTCTTTGATTGTGGGCATTAACCCTTTCATTTAGTCGTTTCCCTACCCCCATCTCCCTTCAGTAGCGCCACCACCTCTTACTTTGTCACAGGATGGTTCCTACACAGCAAAATCGTGGGAACCTCGTGTGTGTGTGTGTGTATATATATATATATATTTAACAATTAACCCATAGACTGCAATATATTTTTGACATCTTTGGGGCAAGTGATTTAATGATCATAGGTTGACGCACCCTGGAGGAAGGGGTTTTTAATATATATATATATATATATATATATATATATATATATAGTTTTTAAAAATATATATAAAAAATTAAATTCTAATCACTCACTTTGCCTAGATCTCAAATAAAAATAAAGAAATTAGATGTTCCTGTGTATGACGATGGGCGAGCAACAAATCTATATGAATATTTTTCCCATTTTTTTGCATTTTTCAAAGTTTTGGATTTTTGTAACAGTATTAAAACATGAAAAAAACTATATAACTCTGGTATCACTGTGATCCTGCTGCCCTAAAGAATACGGGCAATGTGGTCACATTTTGGATATTTAGTGAATGCCCTAAAATTGAAACTTGTAAGAAAATGCTGTTTTTCTCTAATTCCACCCCATTCTGAATTTATACTGTCCTCACACAGTATACTGCCCCCTTTTGGGTAAGTGCCCCATTTAGTGGCACCCAAACACGGACTTTAGGCCACTGGCTATTGGATTACTCCAGCAGGTAACAACTGATATTCACTTACTGGTACCGCTCCTGTCCACATCCTCCTCCGCTTTCCCTTCAGCCTCCAGTGTCCCCTTCAGCCTCCAGGGTCCCCTTGTGCAGCACATCATATCCTCATGCAGAACAACATCAGGACATGGCTGACGCTATTCAGTATCGGGACGTGATGAGCGACACATGGGGACCCTGGAGGTTGAAGGGGAAGTGGAGGAGACCATGGACTTGAACTGGAGTCAGTTACTCTTTGTGTTTTCGGTCTCGTTTGTTACATTGTAGCAGAAATTTGCAATAAAACTTGATAAAATGTTTAAACGGAAGGCATTGGGAGAAGTCTGCAGAGTATTTCGCCTCCGGCTGGCTGAGCTCATTGTTTTGAGGCTGGAATATTCTAATAATGCGGCGCTGTGAGACGATTTCCTTTGTTCTACCATTTCGGTGTCTTTATGTTTCATATATTTGGTTGTGGACATTTGTTGTTACCTAGGCTGGCGCGGGAGTCGCCTTATTGAATTAAGTCTCCCTCATCCGTCTACATTTGCGTCTAATTTAATTGTTTTATCGGCCTCAAAAATGACTCTTTGCAATGTTTAACGTCTTGTGTGGGTAATAACAGCCTCGCCGATCCATTCTGCTGCATAATAAAACAATAGAGACCTCCATATCCGCGCCCTTAACTCACAGCCGAAATCTACTGCAGGAGACAATGACTGGCCCGAAGACATGGCCACCCATTACTGAGCCAATCCTCAGAATTTAAAGGAAAATTCAATTTTTAAGCAATAATTTTTATTTTTTTTTTAAATGCTGCACTAAAGTTATGCTTTGTACTCTAATCACATCCAGAGCTGCACTTACAATTCTGCTGCTTTCCTGTTACCAGAAAGCCCTACCGGAGCTGAGGTTATTGTTATTTTGTTAGGTCACATGACTGCCAACAGTCATTGTACATTATTAACAGAGGCCCCAATACCAGGGTAGGAGGACTAAGCTTAGGAGCCCATTACAACACTCTGCCCTTTCCTCCATATCCACAATTGAGGATATTGTTAGAATGCAAATTACTTGGCAAATTTAGCAAAGTGACTACCGAGAAAATCTAAAATTTTATTTATATATTAAGTGGAAATTTCCACCTGAATGCCCCGCCCATTTATATAGGACACACCCCCAGCCTAAGTCATTCCTATCACAGATAGTGCATACAGTCTGATCCCTTCATCACACCGTGTCATGACCCCAATCCATAAATACACGTTCCAGACTAGCCCTCTAAATAGATCCAGATCTCCATTACTAGTCTGTAAGGAGTTAACTCGGGATCCTCCGTGCCTTGTATTGTCTCTTTGCCTATTGTATCCCTTAATGATGCCGGCCATTGTGTTTCCAGTTTTGTGATGCATAAGCTAAAAGTAGATCCCGGCGGGTGAGGGGGGGGTCAGGCCTGATGAAGTAGAGGGCTAAGGCCAATTTAAATGACTCCCATGGGTAGAGGGGGGGGGCAGATAATTAAAGCTACGTGGATGACTTATGGCCACCGCAGTTAAAGAAGCTGTAGGAAGGACGAGGCGTCGAGGAAACAAGTTACGGAGACATTTATGGCGTCCACGGCGCTCGCCGGCTGCAGAGCTTTCCATCAATAACTTTACACGTCATTGATCCGGGGAAATGTACAATAAAAAGTCCACCAGGATCGTCTCCCCCGCTTCGATATCCTCTCCAGGCTGCTCGATAGTTGGAGAGTGACAACCACCCGCCATGCCATAAAACATAATGAGAGGCGCCGCTCCAGACATTACGTTGCGGTGGATAACTTTGCTATTTACACTCACGCTTGTTTAAATTAATGTCGTCTTTACGGAGGCATTAAAGGCACATAACACGCCGCGATGCTGACCATAAAAATATCAGAAGTAGATCCTGGCAACACTCATCTCCTTATGTGCACTCCTGTAACGGCGGCTATGCAATTGTGGGATGATTGATGCACGGTATGGCGGTATCTTGTCTTATACTGTTGTATGGTTATGATTCTGGTGTGTTATCGGATGATTGGTCAATGTGTGACTAGTGGGATGTGACCTTTGGGCCTCATCTATCAATCATTGGCACTTGGAGGTCATGGAACTTACTAGAAAGCTGCAGAACTCCACATAGCACCATCCATGTCAATGTGGCTGTGTCTGGTACTGCACCTCAGAGGTGGGACAAGCTCTCTTGGTGTTCAAGGTAAGTTTTCCAAAGTGCACCCCTTGATACACTCATTGGACTTGACGCCTAATGCAGGATCAGCACCTTGCCCAGTGCTCACTTACTTGCAAAGGAATATACAAATAGGTTCTCTTTGGTGCACAAGGGAAAACTCTCTCTAGCACCACCCTAGAAGGTAGCCCCCTATAGATCAATGCTTGGTGATGTGATCTGGGATTAAATCCAAGCCAGAATATATTTTTTAACAGGAAAATAGATCCGTCCCTAAACAGTTGTTTTGCAAATCAGGATACAAATTTGGCTAGATGACAGGTGATGGACATGGGTCAGAAGGGGCAGCTATTATGACTTAGCAGGCCACCTTGCGGTATATTGAGTCTCACAGATCATACATGCTCTACTAGGAATTCTGGAAAAGGAATATGCAAATAAGGAAAGTCGGCTCTAGTGCCAACGTTGGAAATTAGCTTCCCATAGATCAAAGCCATATATGGGACCATGTATGCTTTTCTAAAATTTTTTGGAAAGGGATAGCATATTGCAAATAGGTTCTCCTTGATGGAAAAAGGATTTCTAGAAACCTGACATTATCTGGGAACAAAGCCAAACCAGAACATCTCCTCTTAAAGGAAGAGACACCCATCTCTTTTGGAGGAGATATTCTGGCTTGGCTTTAGTCCCAGTCAATGTCACTAGAATTCCAGAAATCTAGGCACTGATCTATAGGGGGCCACCTTCCAAAATGTGGCTCTGGGGTGAATTTTTGGTTTTCCATCAAGGAGAACTTATTTGCGATTTTTTAAAAATTTTTTTAATTCCTTTCCAAAAAATTTTAGCAGAGCATGTATGGTGCATAAGACTCTACACACTGGAAGGTGTCCTGCAAAAGCAAAGAGACACACAGTAGCCCTTCTGACCCAGTTACTTACCGACTCTCGCCTCAATGGTAGAGCGGATTCTCGGTGGCCCAGTGGTCCTGACTCTACTTACCCCTTATCCCAGCTCTGCTACATTTCAACTTCATTCATTCCCTTGAGGCCAAGCGGCAGTATCAGGAACAGTCACATCAATGAGAACAGCACAGAGTTAAGTACAGGACTGGTGTCCCAGGCTGCTGTCCGGCCCTGCGACGCCCCACTTTTCCAGCAGAAGTCCCCGCCACATGTGCCTCAGTGGCCTAAGGAGAGGAACCGGGACATCACAGGTGACAAGCCACGTGTGGCGGGAACTTCCACCAGAAAAGCCCTGGGACGCTGCAGTGATCGGACAGCGACCTGGGACACCGGAACACAGGGGACAGGTGAGAGTTTTTTTTTTTTTATTTTTCCCCTTCTCTGGTCTCCTACTGCAATACTAAAATATCCTGGACAACCCCTTTAATGCTTCTTACTACATCCTAGTATAATGAAATGACCTTGGTACTTAGTGCAGAGCGCTGCCATTCATGTCCCTGTGGCTGTGTTATGATGACTCTACATTTCCCATACTGTGTTTACATAGGGTCCTGAAGCTGAGATATAAGGTGCTGTTTGTTTAGTGTTTCTCGCAGCTTCCGTTGTCCCTGACTAACCCAGAGTAAAACATTGTGCTTACCAAAGATTTTATTTTCATTACAAGATAATCGCTGCAGGTCCAAAGAGTCAGAAATAGAATTTTTTTTTTCGTATTTGGGGCATTTTGAGGTATTTAGAGGAATTTTGGGAACAATATGGTGCATAGTCTCCACTCTACAGTACTGACTCCAGTCTCTCTGTCTTATGACCCCCAGTTGAGCGGAGGGGTTAATGCAGCTGTCACAGATTGGCTGGCTACGTTAGGTGATGATGTGGCGTTGTGCCCGACTCCATATACAATAGAGGGACGATTAATTAATCATTACTTCTCTGTAAATAATTGATATAGGATGACCGCCAGAAAACTTAATGGGAAAAAGAAAATCTCTAACCTACTTTTACGTATTTAAAGCCGCATTCTGTCAGGAGAACTTCCTGTGGACATTGCCATGAGAAACTTTATTATAGAAATTTCAATACAAACTGTGACTGGTGTCTCGGGGTTAACAATAAATGTGTTTCATGTCCGGGGTCACCCGCTATAAACAATGTTTTTATTTGAAAAATCCCCTTAAAAACTTATAAAGGGGTATCCTACTGCTCAGACCCCAGTCATCCACTGTAATCTATGCAAGAACCCAGAACGTGGTTAGTGTCTCTGCAGCGCCACCACAGGGGAAATGCTGCATTACAACAGTATCTAGTGAAATTAATGTGAAATCTGTGCAGTGCATGGACTTGTCGGGTCCTCCAGATGGAGAGACACTCTTTATAGCTTCACTTTGTCTCTGCCATATTCATTCAGTAATCCCATATATTAGTCATACATTTGTTCTATGGAAGGGAACAAAACATATAAGATGGCAGCCATTGACATACATTTGGCTCTGTAGATTGGGATTGGTCTATGCCTAGGTCTGGTCTATACTTTGGGTCTGATCTCTTCTGACCTGTTCTGCACAGCAGCCATCTTCTCTGCTATGTTCCTCTGGTTACCACCTTCTTCTTTTCTCAGGTTGTCCATTCTCTTTCTCTTAGTGCATTACAATTGCAATTCAATGGCAGCAATTCCCAATCTAAAAAATTCAGCACTGTGGGGAGGGAGACTCCTTCTCCTGCCACATGTCATCTCCTTTGCTGCAACCTCTACATTGGCTGCCTCTCGGTGCTGTTTTTGCTGCCTTCCAGAGAGCAAGTCCTGCGCCAACCCCATAACTTTCCAGCATAGCACCGAGCCAGGTCCTTTTGTACTGAACGTTCCTATTTCTCTCTGAGCAGGTGATGCTGGCCAGCACAGGGGTCATTGCTTTCCCTCCCCGTCCATTTAGCAGGTTGACATGCTATTTTCATCCTTACCAATGGGCCAAACTCTCCATCTACGGAGCGGTAGCACTTCTCAGATCTCTTAAGATGGGCTGTTCTTGAGGTGGATTGCAGCCAACCACACTACAGATAGCTGCTCATATACAGTAGAGGAGCTTAGAAGAGGCGGAGACTATAGAAAAGGATTGAGGAGCTCAGGCAAGTTTTAATTTTTGGCAGGAGGTGCGCTCCAGGTGAAAGCTTCTCTATCCCCTCATGCATCCTCTATATTCCTAATTAATTGGAGATGCGACCGACTTGTGTAGCTGTCAGTCACAGGGCCATGCGGTACTTTGTAATTTACTGCTGGAAAAGGAAGAAAAAAAAAATATTTTATTGACAGCATCTTCAAAGGTTAATGAGAAAATTGCAGATCTTTTTGATCCAGCTGAATCCGTGTAAACAGCTTGTTCTGCAGCTGTTGTTGAACTCTATTTCTTAAGATTTCTCGACACTCGGTGGGTGTTAGCCTATAAAAGGCAGGTTGGAAATGAAGAAGTGAAATAACTTTAGCCTCTTTGTGGATATCAGAAAGGACAGAAATAACACAGAGAGATTCTTTGATATTGGTCTTCGAAGGCTGCCGCATCTAGGGGCACGAGGATTTGTCATAATCACCTTTCATTCCCCTGCCAGATACTGGGATGGACCAAGACCAACTCTCATTCAGTGATTCTAAGAGAGTCACTCACCTGTACAAGGGGTTTACCAGGACTATAAAATGTATAACCTATCCTTAGGTCGTCAATATCATATCGGTGGTGGTCAGACTCCTGGCACCACCACCGGTCAGCTTTTTGCCTGAGCTTCATGGCCTCTACAATCACCCCTTCCTCTTCTAAGTCCAGCGATGTCTATGGCCATTCTGCAGTACCAAGCACAGCCACTATGCAATGAACAGCGCTGTGCTTGGTAACCAGTGGTGAGGCTGCAGTGCTTGTATGAACTCCGTAGCCCTTACAAACTCATCCGTGATCGGTGAGGACGCTCTTGCAATACCCCCACCAACCTGATACTGATGACCTTTCCGTAGGGTAGGTTATTATTAAAAATCTGGAAGACCCCCTTTAAGATGAGGATACCCTACACATGGTCTGTTAGAGCTAATTGCATCTCCAACCACCCAAACTGACTCTTATGACCCTGTGTATACTGTAAATGTGTGCCCAACTTGCAAACTGCTTCGGTGCATGCCGGTGTGACTTTTCATCTATATCACCGCCATGTCTCAGCTGCCTGCAATTGCTTCATTTGGCCTTACTGAACGCTTTCAGGGTTCTCATTTCTACCATAGGCCAAGGGGGTTAAAGGAGGAGAGATGAGCCACCATGTGTGACAAATGAGAACATTCAACGTGTAGCTTATTGAGGTTCTCCTGAATGGACACCGATCTGATCTAACATTATCTTGGCCACTTGCACAAGTCTGACCAAACCTTATGTCTATATTGATGAGCCCTCATTCTCAGCAATGGTGGGGGTCTCAGATACCACCTACAGATGAGTATCCTCTTTAATATTCTCCCATGATGCATCATTTCCAGTTGTCCTCTTCTGCCTATTTCTGGGATAAGTGTAGTCAGTGAGCCTGACTCTGCTCTTTGGTGTAAAAAGGCAATAAAAGGGATTGTACAGGATTAGTAACCCTCGTCTCCCTGTATTCTGAAACCGTATCAAACCCGTCAATGTTAGAGATAAGTGATCTGGTTCATAAAGAGCTGGGTTTATTATAAACTTTCCAAAAATTTCAGGATTTCACCATGAATCATTATTGTATAATAAGCGGAAGCTGGGGTGAAGTGGAGACAAAATAAAAAAAACGTTGATACTCCCTTTCCTTAGCATCCAGTTCTTCCCGGCATAAACTCTTTCTCTCTGAAATTATGTGCCCTGAGGTCATCATTGAGGCCACCGACTGCTAATGGTGACCCGAGTATTATTACATTAGGGCAACAACATGACTGTTGAGGCCCATTCACAGGCTTTAGGGGTAACCCAGGGTGAGTGACATCACTGGAGCCAATGGGGGGAGACCGGATGCCGGCAAAGAAGACAGATCGCCCAGAAGAGGTGAGGAAAGGTGAATACCAGTATCTTTTTTGTCTGCTCCTCTCCTGGCCTCTGCTTATTATATTCTGGGGTCTAAAGAGTATATTAAGCGGAGTATAATAATAGCATATCCGGTTATGACCAAACTAGTTTGACCCCACCTGAAATTTGTTGGCGAGTCATCTATTCGCAAAACCAATCTCACAAGGTTTGCCCATCACTAGTCTCATCTATGGTCTCTGTCTGGTACTGAAGTGGAGGATGAGCTGCAATAACACACACAACCAGGTGTGGAGCTATTTCTGTAAGAAAGCAGTCATGTTTTTGTAATCTTCGACAACCCCTACAGAGAGATGGCTGACAGGTATTGTCTTGTGTGGCCATAATGGCTCATTAATGATACAATTTGCTACAATGTAGAGACATTCTGTTACAATGTAGTCTCAAATATAAGGGAGAAATATTTAGGTTGAATTTTGGTTTTTGACAAGTTTCCTTTAAATCACGCAGCATCTATAGTGAATGTGCGACATCTCGGTGCCTGTGACCAGCGGTAATCTGTGACAGTCATCATCGCACCGCTTTTCCGCAGCAATTTGAATAGAGAAAGATATTTACCATGTAAACTATAGGTTTGTGGCTGCCGTGGATGGCACAACAAAAGAAGAATTAGCATTGCGGAGCCGCCTATGGTGATAGTGAGATGAGTCTCGTGCAATCATCTTCTCGCTGCTGTTCGTGGGATGAGACAATCTGATCAAATCAAGGTGACAACGTGTCCCGCTCTCATCAAATGGGAAGTAATCATTCCAGCGACTCTTGTTTATTTGATTTTCTCAGTACTCGGCGGCTCAATAACATGAGATTTGGAGGAGGTCTCATTCGTAAGATGTACTGCAAATGCAGGATGGGGTGAATCCAGCATCATCAAAGTAACTACATACATTTTGTAAAATCTGAGATGGGTTTCATGTTTTTTATCCTACGTAAATGTGTATTATGCAGGTTCTAGAATAAGTTGCCTAGCAACCGCTGGTCTCCATATTCAGGTGACCGCTGTTCTCCATATCCAGTTGACCACTGGTTTAATACATTGTAGTTACTTATACTAAATTAGTCACATAAAGTTCTATCTGCTTTCACGACTGTCCATGTTAGTCTCCATTTACTATAGTCATTGGACGATGGGACTGCCATCCTAGGCTGGGTGGGGACTTTGCTGCTTACTGCTCCATGCACCATCCTGATGTAAACCTGCTCCATAACAAAGAACTCCCCTCCCCCAAATTCCATCCCCCTCATCCTAAATAAGTTATACATAAATCTGCACACATCATATAATCTTGCATCCCTCTTATTACATATAGACCACAAGTCCTAAATGCAGATAGTGACAAGGTCCATCATTACCTAAAGAAGAGTCATTGCGTTCCCAATAATATGTTGACTAAGTCAACCTTATATAGAAAATTCTATCCCTAGCCTATGTAGGCAATCCTAATCTTATTTATACAGATTGACCATAAATTCTCATATTCTTCCCTCTTAATATATATATACAGTAATTGATTTCATACAGAAAAGACAAAGAGACTTTACTCAATACCTTCCTATTGGATGGGCAGAGTCTCCTGTAGTCCTCTCTGAACAATGAGTTTTCATCTCCGATTACACTTGGGTGTCAACAATGGCAAACACTGAATTTCTCTTTACCTTCTCTTTACCTTTACTGTGTAAGCCATGGCACCATCTAACATGGTACATAAGGTTCAACAAAGGCACTCTTGTCCAATTTTTACTTTGTTCGATGCATCACCCATAGCTCCATCACCCATGTTCAGTTTTTCTTTTGGTTGATGATATCAGACATGGTATCTGTTTCACTAGATACTTGGGTGCCAGCCATGACACTCAAGTCCACTGTTCATTTTGGTTCACGGTCCTAGGTATCAACATGGCACTGTGGTTCAGGTTTTCCTTGGTTCATTGTATCAGCCAAGAATCCTATCTCAGGCAGTACTAAAGTGTCAACCATGATATCCATGTCCAGTTTTCTCTAAGTTAATGACCTTGGCCACAAAACCTTGTCAACCACGGTAATTATGCCCAGTTTTAGTTTTGTTCATGGTATCAGACATGGCAACCCTCTCACTTAGTACTTTGGTGTTTTTCAACCAGATACTAGTTTTAATTTTGGTTGATGGCTTTAGCCATAGCTCCAATCACCCATGGTTCCCAGGTATCAACATGGCACTCATGTCCAGTTTTTCCTTGGGTTGATGTTCTTAGACACGGCATCTATCTTTCAACTTGAGTGCCATGGTTGACACCCAAGTACCGTTTTTGTTGGTTGATGGTCTCAGCCAGGAAACCAATCTTACGCTGTTCTAAGGTGTCAATCATGACACTTATTTTCAGTTTTCTTTACGTTGATGGCCACAAATCCCATTTTACTTGATGCTTAGATATCAGCCATGGCAATTATGTACGGTTTTAATTTTGGTTAATGATGTCAGCCATAACATCCATCTCACTTGGTACTTTGGGTGTCAACCATGGCACTCCTGTCCAGTTTTTCCTTTGATTGATGGTATCAGCCATGGCAACCATGGAATAATTCTATTGTCAATTTTCATTTCATACAACGCTAGTTAACCTTGAGTTCCTTCCTCAGTAAGTTACTATGACACAACATGTTGCATTATGTATCACTTGGTCTTCCTTTGAAGCACAATCTAATAAAAGTAGCGTCCATTAATGAAAAGGTCCCTCACTCCCCATAACGCTCAGTGTCTGGGAACTTTTTTGTTTCTAAATCTCTTTCACTGCAAATGGAACAATGACCTCTGAAAAGTCAATTTGTCACATCATGAATTCTATACACAACTGAGCATGACACCGCTTGACAGACGGAAGACCAAACCAAGACGGCTACATAAAGAGAGCAAACATAAGTCTCAAGAGTATGACTGCAAACAAACATACCAGCTGAAATCCATGCCCAAAAGTATTTAATTGCTCGCTGAAAAGGTTAAACGCATCTCCTTGACCTTTCTGGTTGCAGCTTCTGCTGGCGGCTTAACTTCTGCTGTGTATGTCAAACTTTGCCGCCTTGTTCTTAAATAGGCCTCCGAATAGCCAATATCTTGATAAAACTCAAAGAGCAATCAATGGGCCGTCAGTTCACCTTCAGCATTATATTAACCAGGAACAAAGGCCATCCATTGACTTTTATAATAGGATGAAAGATGTTTGAAAACTGTTATCTCACAGTTTCTGGGGTCGCACGTGAGAAATTCTAAAACTTGAATGGAACTTGTTTCAGTTTGACCTTTATGGACATTTTTATCAGTGTTTTTGGATCAAAAAGTTTGCAGTTTTTTTGGTTACATTTGCAAAAATTTCCTCTTTGTGTTTCAGACATTCTGTTGCTCAAAGTCATCATGATATTGTGAAGCAGGATTTTAGTATAGACATAGCAGAGAAGCTTTGTCTGTTATGGAGCTCACCTTGTGTTGGCTCATCCTCATGGCCCGTAGTTGGTTTACATCTCTGAAGGGCTCCAGAAGACGAGGAAAGAGTAAACCAACTTAGGAGAAATGATTGACATTGACCTTATTGATGAAGGGGGCAAGCTCTTCATTTCTATGTAATTTGTCCATGGACACAGTGAATTTGGAGGGAAGTTGCACCAAAATATTTTTAATACTCTCTATACAGTCATATGAAAAAGTTTGGGCACCCCTATTAATCTTAATCATTTTTAGTTCTAAATATTTGGGTGTTTGCAACAGCCATTTCAATTTGATATATCTAATAACTGATGGACACAGTAATATTTCAGGATTGAAATGAGGTTTATTGTACTAACAGAAAATGTGCAATATGCATTAAACCAAAATTTGACCGGTGCAAAAGTATGGGCACCTCAACAGAAAAGTGACATTAATATTTAGTAGATCCTCCTTTTGCAAAAATAACAGCCTCTAGTCGCTTCCTGTAGCTTTTAATCAGTTCCTGGATCCTGGATGAAGGTATTTTTGACCATTCCTCTTTACAAAACAATTCCAGTTCAGTTAAGTTTGATGGTCGCCGAGCATGGACAGCCCGCTTCAAATGATCCCACAGATGTTCAATGATATTCAGGTCTGGGGACTGGGATGGCCATTCCAGAACATTGTAATTGTTCCTCTGCATGAATGCCTGAGTAGATTTGGATCATTGTCTTGCTGAAATATCCATCCCCGGCGTAACTTCAAATTCGTCACTGATTCTTGTACATTATTCTCAAGAATCTGCTGATACTGAGTTGAATCCATGCGACCCTCAACTTTAACAAGATTCCCGGTGCCGGCATTGGCCACACAGCCCCAAAGCATGATGGAACCTCCACCAAATTTTACAGTGGGTAGCAAGTGTTTTTCTTGGAATGCTGTGTTTTTTTGGACGCCATGCATAACGCCTTTTTGTATGACCAAACAACTCAATCTTTGTTTCATCAGTCCACAGGACCTTCTTCCAAAATGAAGCTGGCTTGTCCAAATGTGCTTTTGCATACCTCAGGCGACTCTGTTTGTGGCGTGCTTTCAGAAACGGCTTCTTTCGCATCACTCTCCCATACAGCTTCTCCTTGTGCAAAGTGTGCTGTATTGTTGACCGATGCACAGTGACACCATCTGCAGCAAGATGATGCTGCAGCTCTTTGGAGGTGGTCTGTGGATTGTCCTTGACTGTTCTCACCATTCTTCTTCTCTGCCTTTCTGATATTTTTCTTGGCCTGCCACTTCTGGGCTTAACAAGAACTGTCCCTGTGGTCTTCCATTTCCTTACTATGTTCCTCACAGTGGAAACTGACAGGTTAAATCTCTGAGACAACTTTTTGTATCCTTCCCCTGAACAACTATGTTGAACAATCTTTGTTTTCAGATCATTTGAGAGTTGTTTTGAGGAGCCCATGATGCCACTCTTCAGAGGAGATTCAAATAGGAGAACAACTTGCAATTGGCCACCTTAAATACCTTTTCTCATGATTGGATACACCTGGCTATGAAGTTCAAAGCTCAGTGAGGTTACAAAACCAATTTTGTGCTTCAGTAAGTCAGTAAAAAGTAGTTAGGAGTATTCAAATCAATAAAATGATAAGGGCACCCAAATTTTTGCACTGGTCAAATTTTGGTTTAATGCATATTGCACATTTTCTGTTAGTACAATAAACCTCATTTCAATCCTGAAATATTACTGTGTCCATCAGTTATTAGATATATCAAATTGAAATGGCTGTTGCAAACATCCAAATATTTAGAACTAAAAATGATTAAGATTAATAGGGGTGCCCAAACTTTTCATATGACTGTATGTCCTTGGCATTAAAGGGGTTATCTGAGGACTTTCTACAACTTGTTTCCTCTGCGATTCTATTTTACCTAAACCTTGGGTTTCTGGGCTGGTTTTGAGTCAGGGTCACATGAGCAATACTGATACCCAAATCGATCCACCTCCTCCCACCTCTCCTGTGTTCACTACTATTACTTGTACTATGGGGGCTGGTTGAATAGGTTATTGTAATACTAAAGCCATCCCCAATAATACAGATATTACTAGTGGACATATCAGAGGAGAGGGATCTACCTATGTGTTGGTCCCAGTCTCATGACCCTCAGAGTTGGAACCAGCTGGGAAACCCAAGGTTCAGATGTAATAAAACTTCAAGGGAAGTCAGTTAAAAAAAAAGCCCCTTTAGGGCAATTTTACTCTAACCCTAGTCCAAGAGCATTCCCTCAGGATGCTAAGGGGCTCAACTCTTGTTAGTTCTGTCCCCCTTCCTTATGGGCAGAATACACTTATACAAGGCTCTTCTCTATGGGAACCACAGCCAAAGCAAAAATATTGGTAGTAGATACAAACTCAGAGGTCCCTTGAGGGCCTATTCTCTTATAATAAGTGAAAGGTGAGAGAGATTTAAGGGCCTCAGGACTTACTTAGGTAAATGCACCTAAAGAAAGAACAACTTATATGGAAAAGTCAATGCTTCATAGAATGATGTCAACCTAAAAACAAAGGCAAATAAGTCCAAAACAAGGACAAGAAAAGTCAGACCCTCAAGGGAACATTTTTTTGCATTCTGGCTATGGTTAATTTGCCTTAGAAGAATTTTAAAAATTCCCAAAATATTCATGTCCGCCAAGGGCAAGATAGGCCTTTCTTTCAATAGCTCCTGGCTATGGAGAATCCAAAAAATTAAAAAAATCTTCATATATTCCATGGGAACCACAGGTCTGGTTTTAATGAATTAAGGAGACTATTTTCTGGCTATAGTTGCTTTGCTTTGGTAAAATTTTAAAAATCTTTAATTTCCTCCGAAGACAAGTTATATCTGTGCCTCAATGGGTTAAGGATTTTTTTCATTCCGACTGACTGCTTTGCCTTAGAATTAAATAAAAATACAAAAATTCTTTGTATCCTCCAAGGACAAGATAGGTCTGGCCCTAAGTGGGTTAAGGATTTTTTTTTTGTCATGCTGGCTATGGTGACTTTTCTTTGGGTGGATTACTGACTACATAATAATACAATAATTTCTCCATCCGAGATGTCCATTGATCAGAAGAGGCCAGCCTCTCGCCTGGCTCCTTAATATTCCCGTCAGTCTCGGATCAGTTGTCCTTCTGGGTAAGAGATGATAAATTGGGTGGGAGTTAAATTGTATAAAATTGCATTAATCTGTGAGCGGGCACAATGCGGCCTCGCTGTATCAGGAGTGAAATTGTGTTTAGTTTGGGGAGAGATAACATTTCTATTCAGGCCGACAGGCGGGGCATTGTGCACATGAAAGTGGTCGTGTCCCTGCCGCAGATGACACCGTTTATTTATCCGAAATTACGTCTTCTGTCACAATTGCATTACAATCAGCCGTGTGAGGTAATGCGGCGCGGCCGGGGATACGGGTGATAATTATTCTGCAATATTCACAGACCTTGTTTTCAGCCGAATTACTCAGATTGATAGATTTATGTGGAAGGGGTTGAGCAGGATTAGAAAAACTTTTTACATAACATCGCCACACCCGTACACAGGTTGTGTGTGGTACTGCACCTCTGCATCATTCTGGTCAATACAAGGAATGGATAGGTGTCGTGCTGGTTCTTGAAGGAAGCAGCCATGTTTTTGTAAACCTAGACAATGCCTCCACCTATAACACCACAGGCACTATAGTCATAAATGCTACAAAATCCTTACCAAAATTGTGGAAAGCCATCATTCCTAATTCTTTTCGACCCTAGGAAGATAAGCTACCACCCAAGCCATCTGGTTGCCTGTACCTCTTCTGTCCCCATTGGAAACACATTCATGGTTTGCCAACCCCAATAGGCATGTACGGGGCAGTCGTGGAGAACACCCCAACAGATCAGGTGACCACATCATTTTGGTGAGTGCCAGTGATGTCACCTTCATTGGTCACATGGTCTTTTTGCAGCTCAATCTAATTTAAGAGATGGCCTGAGATGCTACACCAAGTACAGCCAATATAGGGCGCTGTGCCTTGTCCAAACACATCAGCCTAGGAGAGGTCTCGGGTGCTGGACCCCCATCGATCTACACTGATGACCTATCCAATGAGTAGACCACCAATGTCTAGTCTTGGAGAACCCCTTTGCCAAAATCCTGCACAAGTACCAATGATGCGGTGTTCGCCACTCTCCGACATTGTAGGAGTAGATTGGGTTAAAATCGACACAGTTCATTTGGCAAAGTAGATTTATTAAACACGGTGAATAATTCTTTACATTGCGGATGATGAGAAGGTTTTAAAACCTCCTCCGAGTCTGGACACGGCCAATTTAACCGAGGGGAATAGATGAGATTTCGGTGGAGACGAGTTGTCTATGGCTTCCCGTTGATAGCGGGGGAGGGTTCTTCTCTTGGACGGGTGAGATTGACGTTTGGTTGATTCTAATGATATGGTTTCATGCGCGGCGCTCACCCATCCACACGTGCTCACATACATCCATCCGCCGAGATGGAAGAGTCGGCAGTTCTTGGTCTATTTCAGGATCGGCGTTTAATGAACAATTTGGATGAAACGCGTCGCGCCATTTACATTCCATTTAAGTAGGAAACAAAGTAGCTGAGATCTGGGATGAAATGATCTGGAAGTTACGGAGGGGACAGATGCCGCTCAGATGGATGGCGTGCCGTCGTTCGCAGGAGGCTGTGTCTACATTAGGATCCTATAATGTTGTGCGCAATTGATTCTTCTCGGTTTGTTGCCGCAACAGAAGTTTTTGTTTTGTGGGTTTATTCGCCAGATGTGCAGAACAGGAGCCGATGCCTTTGTGCGGCAGCCCAGATGTCAGCGTAGAGCCATCACTGCTGATGGAAGGAAATGTGCAGATGTAGCAGAGCTGATGGGATATCGGAGTTGAAAAGTTTATTAACCCCTTAAAACCTCTTTCCTCCTCAAAAATGTGCCTTTCCCACTTTCAGCTACATGCTGTTTCTTCTGTCTACCAAAATTGGCAGACATATCCTTGTCTGAACTTTTTTTTTACTTAAAGGCATACCCTTAAAGGGGTTTTTGATGCTAATGATACTTATCACAAGGCATTATGGAAAAGGAGCTGGGGAGCTCATGCGCCCTCTGTTGGATGTAACAGATCCTCAATTTGCTTTTGACTCACCGAGTCTTGAGACAGCAAAAGGGATTTTAGCCAAGCCAATTTCACTTACAGTCATATGAAAAAGTTTGGGCACCCCTATTAATCTTAATCATTTTTAGTTCTAAATATTTGGGTGTTTGCAACAGCCATTTCAATTTGATATATCTAATAACTGATGGACACAGTAATATTTCAGGATTGAAATTAGGTTTATTGTACTAACAGAAAATGTGCAATATGCATTAAACCAAAATTTGACCGGTGCAAAAGTATGGGCACCTCAACAGAAAAGTGACATTAATATTTAGTAGATCCTCCTTTTGCAAAAATAACAGCCTCTAGTCGCTTCCTGTAGCTTTTAATCAGTTCCTGGATCCTGGATGAAGGTATTTTTGACCATTCCTCTTTACAAAACAATTCCAGTTCAGTTAAGTTTGATGGTCGCCGAGCATGGACAGCCCGCTTCAAATGATCCCACAGATGTTCAATGATATTCAGGTCTGGGGACTGGGATGGCCATTCCAGAACATTGTAATTGTTCCTCTGCATCAATGCCTGAGTAGATTTGGATCATTGTCTTGCTGAAATATCCATCCCCGGCGTAACTTCAAATTCGTCACTGATTCTTGTACATTATTCTCAAGAATCTGCTGATACTGAGTTGAATCCATGCGACCCTCAACTTTAACAAGATTCCCGCTGCCGGCATTGGCCACACAGCCCCAAAACATGATGGAACCTCCACCAAATTTTACAGTGGGTAGCAAGTGTTTTTCTTGGAATGCTGTGTTTTTTGGACGCCATGCATAACGCCTTTTTGTATGACCAAACAACTCAATCTTTGTTTCATCAGTCCACAGGACCTTCTTCCAAAATGAAGCTGGCTTGTCCGAATGTTCTTTTGCATACCTCAGGCGACTCTGTTTGTGGCGTGCTTTCAGAAACGGCTTCTTTCGCATCACTCTCCCATACAGCTTCTCCTTGTGCAAAGTGTGCTGTATTGTTGACCGATGCACAGTGACACCATCTGCAGCAAGATGATGCTGCAGCTCTTTGGAGGTGGTCTGTGGATTGTCCTTGACTGTTCTCACCATTCTTCTTCTCTGCCTTTCTGATATTTTTCTTGGCCTGCCACTTCTGGGCTTAACAAGAACTGTCCCTGTGGTCTTCTATTTCCTTACTATGTTCCTCACAGTGGAAACTGACAGGCTAAATCTCTGAGACAACTTTTTGTATCCTTCCCCTGAACAACTATGTTGAACAATCTTTGTTTTCAGATCATTTGAGAGTTGTTTTGAGGAGCCCATGATGCCACTCTTCAGAGGAGATTCAAATAGGAGAACAACTTGCAATTGGCCACCTTAAATACCTTTTTTCATGATTGGATACACCTGGCTATGAAGTTCAAAGCTCAGTGAGGTTACAAAACCAATTTTGTGCTTCAGTAAGTCAGTAAAAAGTAGTTAGGAGTATTCAAATCAATAAAATGATAAGGGTACCCAAATTTTTGCACCGGTCAAATTTTGGTTTAATGCATATTGCACATTTTCTGTTAGTACAATAAACCTCATTTCAATCCTGAAATATTACTGTGTCCATCAGTTATTAGATATATCAAATTGAAATGGCTGTTGCAAACACCCAAATATTTAGAACTAAAAATGATTAAGATTAATAGGGGTGCCCAAACTTTTTCATATGACTGTATCTGCATACAGCGCTGTTTCCGGATTGTTGTCCTTCATCAGTACAGAGCAAAGTGAATTGGCTGGCTTAGTGGGAGGCAATGAGTGGGTTAGGGACAAGAATCTCTCACATTGAGGAGAGCACCAGTGAAGGTGCTTAATGATACTTTTATCCCTAGGGGATAGCTGGAGATCTAGGGAGAGTGTTGGCCGAGCATATACATTATTGATCCATTCACATAGGGCCTCAGGGGCAATTGTAGGTCCCCACTGTCCTACTCATGGGGTCCCATCAGTCAGACCCCAAGGAAACAGACACTTCTCCTCTATACAAAGGATATCTATAGGATAGAGAATAAGTGTCCATAGTGAGAAGAACCCTATACATTAAATTGACATCAAGGGAACCCACCAATGTTAACGGGACCAGATGATATCTAATGGGTATGGGGTTTCCTTTAGTGGCAGGTGTCAGGAGATAGAAGGTATAGAAGGATTGGACTGTTGGATTTTAATATGTCCAATACTTTTGTTCTAAGTGGAGATAAGTGGCAGTAAAAGGTTTGGCAACAGCTAATTCCTTTCTCCCCATTCAGACCATATGCACACTTGGCCAAGCCAAACACATACACGGGTGTCCAGAGGAACAGTTTTGGCCCTGTATTATGGCTCAAATTGTTCCCATGTATTCCCATATATTATGCTGTGAGCCTTGTCCAGGCTTCCCTAAGATTATTGCCAGCCAATTATCACTGCGCCCCCTATGACATCCTACATGATAACATTCTGACTGCTGCAACCACCACTAGGGGGAGCTCAGGAACTTACTACATCCATTTATTATTGAGCTCTATGTATAAACAATCTGCAGAACGCTCCAGAGCTCCCCCTAGTGGTGACTACAGACAGAATTTCAATATCAATTAACTTACATGTTTGTGCAGGGGATTTGGAGGTCTGTATCAGAAAAATAGAGTCCTGGCCATAATAAGGATATCTTAAGAAATTAGTTAGAGAAGAATGCCGAACCTAAAAATGGCCTGGTTGTAAAGGTGATGATGCCCTTTAAATATTGCCTATCTAGAGATATATCTGCAAAGACTGAACTAACGCAGATCCATTGGGAATGTGAGATACTAAAGTGAATGGGGGTGTTGGGTGATTTCTTAGTGCAGATTTTCCCATGGTCCATTTGGCTCCTGGCCAGAGGTGGTGCCACCATAACAGCCATCAATTAGTGAGACTCTTGACTCATTAGATTATAGAGAAGATGATTTCTTGCTTTCGCTCATCCCCTCCCTTCTGTTTATGAGTCTTCTGCTCCGTCATCTCCAGAAATCTTGGTCTGACAGATGTGCATGCGCTCCACTGCATCCGGGCACCCAATATATATCACAGCCCATTAAACATTGTCTATTGTTGGAGTGTCAAGTGACATTAAACAATTCCAGGGACGTAGCTTAGGGAAGCGGTCATTAACGTCCGCGGTTACGACAAACTTCACACGGTATAGTGCTGAGCTGCGGCGTGCCATGGGCTGATCTCGCCTATGGAGAGCGCCTCTTGTTATGGCTGAGAGATTTTAATGGGTCCACAAATACAAGGTTTCGAGATGCGGATTCTGCGGCGCTCATGGACAGCGGCTCCTTAAATTTCATCTTGCAGTGTGAATGTCATTTTTAGGATTTTTTTTTCTAGCAAATTGCTACGCAAGAAGCTTCATTATATCAAGTTCTCACCAGAATTGGTTCATTTTAGCTGAATATAGATAAAGATTGATACTCCATAACATTAAAACCGCCTGGGTAGGTTCGCCCTCTGCAGTTGTCTGCAGTATCTGGCACAAGATGGTCGCAGCAGATTCTGTAAGGTGCTCGGAGCGGCCTCCGTGGATCTGTCTCATCTCTTCAGCACAGATGATCGATCAGACTGAGATGTGGAGAATTTGGAGTCAATTCACACCTTCATCTCTTTGTCATGTTCCCCATTTTCTATCTGCAGTGAGCTAGGAGGCATTATCCTGCCAAAAGGGACCACTGCAATTAGGGGGTACGACTGCCATAAAGGGGGTACTGGGTCTTGTGCCACCTCATCTCCACATGTCTACATGCATAATCCCTCGGGCCCCTTCAGTGTGGCTCTTAGTCCCTATGCAAAGGTAAACTTCCACTGCTTACCTTTGTACTGGTAGTGATGGCAGCTTTCTGCTCTGTACCATTATTAGTAAGTGCAAAAGATCAGATGTGTGTCTAATCCTGTAGTTACAGACCTGATCCTCCTTTCCTTCCCTTTTGGCTGGACATGTACATGTGTCACGAGATGAGCAGCTGTTCAAAACAATATGATTTAGCGATATGAGATGTCTGTCCTATGTATCAGTGTCCACCTAGTGGTTGTGTTGAGAATTGCAAGAATCTTGAAAAATTATATTAGATTGACTTCACGAGTCCTTAATAGAGATTTGTTTTGGGCTGAACTGGAAGTGCAATTATTATTATACGCCGGGGTCTGTTCAGGGACCCGGGGAGGCAATATAATATATCATTCTGCTCACATTGGCTCCTGTGCATCCTTCTGTCCCTCTGCGGCCTCCTGGCTGACATAACACTGCCTGGGATCTCTACTGAGGCCCAATCACAGACAATCATGATGTGTGCTACCCCATGTGACCACTGAGACCCTATCACAGACCTCCATGGTGACCCTGGGATGTGTGATGCCAGCCAGGAGGAGTCTGAATAGTCCCCAGAGTATAATAGCGATTTGTGAAATATGAACCCCAAAAGTTTTGAATTTGGGTTGAATCTGAAACTTTTGCAAAACTCGGGTTGAATCCGGTTTGGTCCAAAACGGTTCGCTTATTTCTAGTCTTATTTCTGTATGCTGCTGTTTGCATTACAATATTTGGAGGCGTCATTCCTTCCTTTGCTTTGAGGCCTCCTGTATTTTATATATGCCCCTGTACTTTATATATGCCCCTGTACATTGCTTTGTCAGGTATTCCCAGCAGATAGAACGTGTCTCAGCAGGCAGATCAGTGGTACAATGTATAGGAGGGTCTCATGGCTTCAATATCTGTCCCTACATTCCTGCAGCATGTGGTGACACCTGCCATAGTGCCGCATATACACAGCCAGTGCCGGGTCCCCCCGGGCGAGCTCAGAGCACTTGTTCAGCTGCTATCACTGCATGTAATAGGTGTCAGGGGGGGAGATATCCGCCACTTCCCAGCCCCCCCCTATCAGTCACATGACAGTTGCAGCTCTTAATCACTCCAGTTGTTTTAGATCTCGTTATCATTAGAAATGCAAATTAGTATTTAAGATGAGGAGAGAAGATCAGGAGACTCTACAGTAGCGATATCTTATCATTAGCAACTATACCCTGGGTGCCTTGTCCAGATCAATTATGATAAGGCTCCTAGAGACCTCCAGGGCTCAGGATAAGATATCCCTTCTTCTTCTCCATCTCCCCTATAAATTGCCTATTATATCAGTAGAAGGAGATAAGCAGCTGCCAGGACCAAGTAATGCCGCCACATAGCTGAGCACAACTAAGGACTGGAAGGGTTAAACAAAACCCTCCTGGAGACATTAGGGGTCGGAGGGGATGTCTCCATTAGACGGGTCACCCCATGAAGAATATTGTGTGTGGTTAGATCCAGCCCACCATTCTAAACACTTATCAAAAATAATGTAGGACATTAGACTAGCGCCACCTGCTGTTTCTATGCATAGCCTTTACTGTGTCCACTTCAGTAGATGTCTTGAGGAGGACGCACATGCTCAGTCTTGCTTCTCTCTTGAAGTATCTCTGGTGTCGCCGTCCTCTGCTTGTCTGAGGAGATGCTGAGAAAGTGAAATCAGTGACTGTGTCCTGTTCTTTTCACTTGCTCAGGATCATGTCTGACAAGCAGAGAAGATTCTACAACTTTGGGCACAGCTGGATCCCTCTGTAAGCTTGATGGAAAAGAGAGAGAAGCGAGACTGAGCATGTGTGTCCTCCTCAAAACATCTACAGGGGTGGACTCAATAAAGGCTAGTCATAGAAACAGCAGGTGGCACTAGTCTTAAATTATTCCTGGAATATCCGAGGATAAATAAAAAAATATGTTTGCAGTGATAGGCTGGAGTTATCTAGAAAGAAGAATATTCTTCATGGGATAACCCCTTTAACCCAGTCACCCATAAACGTAGAAATCTGCCATCAGATGTACAATCTTTCAGGGTCGCACGATTCCTGGTTTTGGCCCCATTACCACTGCAAAAACATTCCAAAATAGCCTCATACCAGACTCGTAGCTAGTAAAGATTCAGTTCACTCTCTCGACCTGTATCTAAATACCCTGACCAGGGCAGAGGGGCTTCATGGCACCCACCCTGGCTCCCAGAACCAAATCTACTACATGACCAGTCTACAGAAAGCTACAATACATACACCATTGAGGAAGCGAGGGGCCAGTCAACATGAGCCCCAGGTCTAGTTGGCTATAACCCCCAGCCTGTTGCCCAAAATGCAGGGTAAAACCTGAATTGTTATTGTCTACAAAAGCAAAGGCACGTACACAAAAGAGGAATCTAGGGGCCAATGAATGGGGCCCAGCTCTAGTTGGTGCAATCACTCCGACTAATGGCCAGTGTGCTCCATTATACTGACACCATAGATGAAACTAGGGGACAATGAAGATGGGCCCCTTCTACTAGATGGCCCTATGTCTCATCCTAGTGGCCAATATAGATTGGGCCATCCCTTGATGGAAAAGTATACAGGTTACATGCACCATAGAGGAAACTCTGGGCCAATGAAGAGGGTCCCCAGCTCTGGTTGGCCTTACCCCACATCCTATCAGTCAAAATGCAAGGAAGCACCCGAAAGCGGGAGGTCCTTTTACGTCAATGTCTACAGAAAGCAAAGTAGCATGGCCAATAGAGAAAGTTAGGGGCCAATGAAGAGTGGCCCCTTCCCTAATTGTCCCTATCCCCATTCTGTTGGCTTATATGTAAGGAAATATCTGCAACTGGGTAGTCCCTTTATGTGAATACCTATAGAAAGTAAAGGCACATGCACCATAGATGAAGCTAGGGGCCAATGAAGAGGGGCCCCAAACCTAGATGGCTCTCCACCATGTCTCACCCCTGTCCTATTACATTGTATTTTTCTACCCCTCTCGGTCCGCGGTGGATTCTCCTCCTTTGGCTTTGCTTGTGATTAATTCAGATCACATCTAGTAATAATTATTCTGATGTAATTGATAATCGCCGCCGCCACCGCTGTAAATGAAATTTATCGGACTGCTAGAAGTTTCCATCACCAGCCCCTAAAAATACACGGCTAATAATAAATAGCATTACACCTGATCATCCATCCCATGTAAAGCAGTCCGCAGCAGATTGGGAGTCATCATCCATATACATGACGGTAAGCTTTGCTGACAGAAGGGCATCTATTATATTGCGCGGTTGCCCTCCACCGTCCTCGCCACCCCCCCCCCCCCCGGACCTTTGCCCTTTAATTACAAACACTATCGACTCTTTAACAAGAATATTGACTGCCTTGTGGAATTCATTGTAATTTATAGAGCGTCCCAGAATGTGAAGCCTGCCAAACGCTGAGTACACCGGGGGTCATATCACAGAACGCAGCCCCTCGGTGACCGCCACAGGATATCATTGTCATAGTGAGTGCCAGCTCCTGGGGCTCAGCTTACATCCTACAATATTGTGAAGGGTCTCTTGTAAAAGTAAATGAGTGTTTTAGGATTTTTTATGGTTTATAACAGTCGGGGGGTACAGGGGATGGCGGCACCTGAGACGTCACATGATGTGTATATATAGTAGACTATTACTTACACACGTTACAGTGTCAGTCACAGTGCATATATATATATATATATATATATATATATATATATATATATATATAGTGCAGTCATGATACATAGATTATACTGTCAGACATAGTGTATATACTGCAGTGTCCATAGACTATTGCTTGTATATATTATAGTGCAAATATATATAGTGCAGTCATGATACATATATTATACCGTCAGAATGGTGTATATACTGTATATAGTGCAGCGTCCATAGACTATTACTTGTATACATTATAGAAGCAGCCATAGTTCATACATATAGTGCAGTTATGATACATACATTATACTGTCAGACATGGCGTATATACTGTATATAGTGCAATGTCCATAGACTAATACTAGACATAATGTATACAGTATATATAGTGCAGCCATGATACATCAGTGTTACCCCGCTTGCATCTCTCCTGTCGTTGGAAAACTACAATTCTCAGCAAGTAGCTGTATGGACATGCTGGTAATTGTAGTTTTACAGCAGCTGGAGAGCCACAAGTTGGAGGTCAATGTGCTATATACATTATAGTGCCAGTCCTAGTTATCAATCAGTGCCCATGGACTATTACTAGCCATAGAGCATACATATAGTGGCAGCCATAATGCCAGTGCAATAGTACCAGCCACAGTCCATGCATATCTTAAAAGGAGTTAATGAGTTCTTCCTGCTGCCATGATGGGGTATGCCCTATGTATAGTCTTCCAAAGCAGTTCCTAAGGTTGATTATACAGTAGCCACCCTAGTGCCCCCCCTGGTAGGTGCCAGCCACCATGCGCTTAGCCACCATGTGCTTAGCTCCCCTGTCCGCTGATGGTTTGTGCGGCAGATGTCTCGGACATGTCTCCTCCCAGATACTATCCCCTGTGCTGGACCCTACATATTATGTCTGATTTTGGTCTGACAACTTTGCTCCCAGGCTCTTGACACCTGCAGGAAGGACGGGCATCTGTAGATAGAGAATATTTCTGCTCACCCCAGATCTGTAAAACTTTCAAAGTCTGGAGAGTAAAGCAAATTCCGTTCACCAAATTGAACCCTAAATCTGCCGCCTATTTCTCGGCTTCTGTGAAATGGCAGCGAAGCAGCGATGAATGTGAAATAGAGGATTTTAGATAAATGCACACATTTATTTTTAAAGACCTTGAAAAGTAAAGTAAAAGAGCATTATTTAATAGTAAGAGAGTCGGAGGGGGGCTTAGACTTCTCCCAGACTCCTTTACATAATTCACTGCACTATATATAGTGCCGACAGTTCATAAACCTGCAGATGGAGCAGAAATGCTGGAAGTCTGGAGACGGCAGATGTTCTGGGGGGAATTTATGGTTAAATCAGCCTAATAATAATAGAAATTATTAAAGAACTTGGAAATATGACACCCCCCCCCCCCAAAAAAACCTCTATCAATCTGTTCTATTGGTCCTCTACATGGCTTACATATGGCGGGTGACAGCGGGCGCTAAAGACTGCCATAACAGTGACAATACAAATTGTCATCCAGCTTTCCATGACTCAGAATGCCTTCCTACCCTCCAACTGTATCCAACTAGGACCCAAAATCCTAAAACTGTTGTTATTGATTGGTACAAGTTTGTCTACAGCAAGAACCATTTAGGTGAATCTGTGGTATAATCTATGGGGACATCTGTGAAAGGACCCCTTCCCCAATTTGCCCTTCAAAAGCTGCCCCTCCACTGATTCTGGTGCAGTTGGAATTTTTTCTCTAGCCCCCACCATTCCTGAGAAATCAATAATGTTATTTTCAGTACAGTTATGCTCTCTACTGTCAGGTGGGCAGTCCCTGTTTGTCTGCTCTAGTCCAGCACCGCCCACCTGACAGTAGAGAACCTAATTAGCATATTAGGTATGGAAACTAACAGCAGTGATTGCTCAGGAACGTTGGGGGCTAGAGAAAAAAATTCCAACTGTGCTGGAATCAGTGGAGGGGCATCTATTGATGGTTATAAAGATCTGTAGTTGGTGGAGGTGGTGAAAGGTCTTCTCTAAGTGGTCACCTGTGACACAGTCTATGGGGGTTTCTTCAGCCGCATGTCATGTAATGTCCATAGACTTCACTGGAAAGAGCTTCATGCAGACTTCACTCCAATAAGGTCTACGGAAAACTCTTCCTCCATGAATAGGTGATCAGGGGTCAAGGGACTCTAATTTTTTTGATAGGTGAAGTTCCTGGACTGGAGTCCCCTTTCATAAATTTATGGTATATTCTGGTACACATATATTACTATATATTTATGAATTCTTCACAACTACTAGCACAAAACTGATATTAGGCGCAGGTTAAGACATCTTGACTATGTTGGTTGTCTTCCTCAGAAAGCTTCTTGCCCTTGTTACAGGCTGGGACTAGACTTTGGAATCTAGGGGACAATTCACTAATAACCTATTAGACCTTATTGATGATATGGCCCATGGCTACAATGATGACGGCAAAGATTATGATCCAATTGTGGACATGTACTTGTTCTGTATAGAAGGGGGAAGAACCACATAGTCCTCTACCTTGGTGGACCAAAGGAACCCCAGTCCAACACTGACTTGTAGAGACAGGTCAAGCAAGTTCTCCAAGCCTGGATATTGAGGACTTATCTGTAGAATAGAATCATCGCTATAAGATCATGGAGGTCCAACACCTTGGACCCCCACCAATCGGAGGTTTGGAGCATGATATATAGTCCTAAACAGATAGCTCCATATACCATGTAGCAGTCATGCCATGTAATCACAGCTCTGCTCCAATCACTTGATATGTACTAGTTCTGTTTAGATGGGGGCAGGACCACTGAGTCCTCTCCCCTGGTGGACCAAAGGAACTACAGAGCACAGTGTATGGAGTCAGAAACAGATATCTCCATATACTGTGTAGTGGTCGCTCCTTGTGATTACAGCTCAGCTCCCAATCTCTTGGGGCAGACCCGTTCACTGATGGTTGGCTGGCAACCCCTTTAACAAAATAAAGAGGACCCCAATGCAGACCCCCCATACAAATGATGTGGTGGGATAGATGCCAAAACACTGGCAGATATGAGATGCCTCCATGATCTTTTTATCTGCAAAACATGAAGTTGCCAAAACTAGTGAAATTAGAATTGTAATCCAGAATCCTGTCGATTCCTTATATTACCTTATATAACCTCGGATCCTGGGATGGCCGCCATACACTTGCTGGGGTTATGTAATAATCCCGTATCTGTTACATTTGATGTTTCTCCGGGAAATCTGCAAACAACTGAATTAATGATAGTGTATGGCCTGCGCTATACGTGGAGCTCGGCGTAATGATGGCACACGCGGCTCCGCATCGCTTATTCCTTCTATAAAGTTTTGGTAATGAGGTCCGGGGAGCCTGGCATTGTACCGTAGCTGTGCATGAAGCTCTTGGAGCTCAGCATGATCTGAAGTGGTTGCTGCTGTGCAGGAACACGTGGAGTATTGTTTCATGGTGACATGCTGAGACAATGTATCTGTAATGGATTATCAGCTCTAATTCCATCAAGTTGTGATTGCGCTGCATTGTCTGAGCTGTGAGTTATTCTTCTTGTATATCAACTGGCATGTGGGACTTGGGAAGGGGAGAGGAAATAAGGGGTTAAAAAAGTGACAACTGTCTCTGATGCCCAATATAGTTCTCAGAGTAGTCACTTAGAAGTGATGGATGAAGTGAATACGATGTCATTGATGTCTGGTAGAGAAACCCATTGGTACATGTTACAAAGGAGCAAAAGGAGCCAAAGAAGGGATGACCCAATGAAAAGGCTAGATGGTAGAATTGAGTGGTTAACAGTAGGTTCTTCTGACCTAGCATAGATGATTATTATTATTATTATTATTGTTTATATTGCACCATTAATTCCATGGTGCTGTACATTATTATATTAATTCCATGGTGCTGTCCATTATTATATTAATTCCATGGTGCTTTACATTTGAGGATTTACATACGATACATAAGATATACAAAACAGATAATGATAACAGTGATCACTGGCACAGTGGGATAGAGGGCCCTGCCTGCAAGGGCTTACAGTCTATGAGGAAAGAGGGATAGAGACAGAAGGTGGGGGTAGAGGCTGTACAGATGGTGGTGTGGTGACAGTAGTGTTATTGGAGGTTGTAGGCCTTCCTGAATAGGTGAGTCTTCAGGGCCTTCTTGAAGATTGTGATTGTGGGGGTCAGTCTTATGTGTCTTGGTAATGAGTTCCAGAGTATGGGGGATGCACGAGAGAAGTCTTGGAGATGGTTGTGTGAAGAGCGGATAAGAGCAGAACAGAGTAGGAGGTCATTGGAGGATCGGAGGTTACGTGTGAGCAGGTAGCGGGAGATTAGGTTGGAGATATAAGAAAGATAATAGATCTATTAGGTGGAGCTTCCTCGGCTACAGCTCCATCACCTGAATCCACATCAAACCAGATGAGTAAGGGTTGCACTAAGCAGAGATATATTTACTTATATTGACGTGGACCACACTGTAACACAAGACATTCCGAGGTGGAGGGAGTGTTGGCTGAGATGAGCTGCAAGATCGGACACCTAACATACCTGGAGAAAAGGCAGGGTCACCTACTGTATCCACCCCACACCAGGGAGAACCTACTTCTAACCACTCCATTCTAGTGTCAACCCAATGAAGAAGTCCTCCAGGTGATAAGGTGCTGTTATAGATGGGAGAAGCCATGGGAGGGTCTAACACAGCAATACTAGAGATAAAATGAGGCTTCACATGGCGCCCTGAAGATCCATGAACGGTCTATGATATGCATGGATGAGCTGAATGCTTCCTTTTGTAGGGACTCTGTGCTCTAGTGGATGAGTGTCCTGAACCACCTGAATTCTAACCAAAGACCCTAATACAATAAGATCTCATAATATCTAAGACGACCCTATCAGCAATGCAAAATCCCATTCTATGTAGCTGGTATAGTCTGCCACATCAGGGATACCTCTAAGTGTTTCAGTAAATACCGCCATAGAGTGCTCACATATCAATACATAGTAATAAAATAACATAAAGTGATCTGACGTAAGTGCTATACAATGTCTGGTATCCCATAAATGTTACAACTGCCTATCATAAGCCTTAGGTACCAGGTTACAGGTGGCGCCCCCTTCAATTGGAATGACTTATACGCTCGAGGTATGAGGCAGTTAAACATAAGCTTCATTCTTCTTGGGCTATAAGGGTCATATATCATGTGGTTTTCCATGTTAGGAATGTAAATAGTATGTCAGTAAAATAACCTTTTGTTGTATTAATGATGTGTCGGATAATCCTACAGAAATCATTCTCTGAGCTCATATACAGGCTGGTATAAGCTGCTTATGTAACCGTTCACACTATAGATCCATAAACCTATCAGCAGATCACACGTCTGACATTGTGACTATTATTATGTCTATACTAAAATCTCCTAAATCTGTGAGAATAAAAGGCTCAGTCCTTACATCTCCTCCCGCCTATATCTCTGTATCTATAGCTGCAGATATCTGATACAGGAAAACTCCAGAAGAAAAAAAAATCATCTCTGACATAGTGGTCGTGTGGGCTTAATACGCCACGATACATACACATGTGTGTATATATGTACTGTATGTACGTACATTAGTTCATTGGTAGATGCAGAGTCAGGTAACAATTAAATTCCTCCTGGGAGGGGAAAATGTATTAACTCTTCAGCTCCTGGAAGGAACTTAGTTGTAACCTGACTCTTTATCTGCCACTGAGTATATTTTTTGAACTAACATGCTTATCGTTGCTGACCCACATTTGGGCAGGTTTTGTGTTCCCTGTACTGTGTTACAGTTTAGTTTCTACACTGTAATGCTAGGTTAACACTAGTGTTCGGGTTTCCGTTCTTCGGGTCTGCTTAAAAAGCGGTTACCCCTGGAAACCCGCGGACCCCATAGACTCTAATGGGGTCTGTTGGGTTTCCACCTGAAATCGGCCGCGGAATGGGGGACGGAATTCCTGAACACTAGTGTGAACAGAACGTAACAGCTAAAGTCTGGTCTTACGACTGTCAAGTACAGTATACGCCAAAATGCTAAGCCTGGGGTCAATAGATGGCTGAGAGGGGTCATTTTTTTGTCCATGTACAGCTTGTACATCATTATACTCTGCCAACCCTCATCTACCATGAGACATTTGTAACACTGGCATATATATATATATATATATATATATACTACAATACTGAACATTCACACTGCTATATGTATGGCATATGATTGCCTCGCCTCTCCTATATAGTCACTGTCCAGCTGCACAGTATACATCACCACTGGACACAATGTAACACAATATAATCTGTAGTAGGGAAAGCATTACAGTATATTCAGTGGGGTGAAATTTGGGAAAAAGAGTTAAGTGGCAGCTCCCATAGAGATGAGGGAGCAGAAGCCTCTTCCTCCAGCCAAAAGTGATGCTATTAATTACGCTCCTAATACGTTATCATTAGCGCCCCCTGCTGTTCCCAGCGCCTGCGTGGCTTCCAGTGGTGAAGAATTAAGCTGCTTACAGTTGAAGTCATCACGAGCCACGTGGGTGTTGAATAACATTTTTCATGAATGCCGAGCTGCCTACATGGCCTTATGTTCTCCGAGATAATGTGTAACACTGTATGGAAATAAAGAACGGGGCGCCGACACTTAACAAACGCCCTTTCATTGCTTGAAATCCGAGATCCCAAACACAGGAATCTCAGGAATCGGTCGTAGTCTGGTAACATGTCAATTACACCGCCAGAGGCCCCGAGGACAAGAGACTCCTGCTGCGCCCACAGTCACTCCGCACAATATTACATTTACCATAACAACGAAAATGAATCCAGTTTCTAAACATAACTAATCCCATTTTAACCCTTTTATTAGCAGGAGCCCATTTTAGTAAAAAAAATGATCAGCAATCCTTAATACTAGGGGCTCCTTGTTCAGGGTCCTTAGCTCTTCCTCTGGAGGACCCGTCCTGTCCTACACTGTGAAGACATGGATGGACACAGTGTAATGCTTCATCTTCCCTGCGGTGGCGCTGCAGGGAAATCAAACACTTGCTGGGAGAATTTCCTACAGATTATAGCAGGGGATCTCAGCTTTGTGATCATCTTAATGATCCTTCTAACAATTAGGAATGGTCCAAAGTGGGGACGCCTTTAAGTTTTCAGCATTCAGGGGCCACATCTTTCATATATGGGCACCAAGTCCCCTTCATTATTTACACCGACATCAGCTCGTCCATATACGTGGCTATACCTGGTATTGCAGCTTATCCTATTCAGTCGTCTTTGAGTCCCAGAGGTCAGAGTCCCATGGATCAAATGGGCCATCAATGTTAGAGTCTTGGAGAGCCCCTTTAGTTTGTAGGTGGGAGGTTGATCTTTTGAGGCCACAATGGTTTGGACTGGTGGTCTATATTGTATATTTTATAATTTTCTTACTGTAGATGGAGGGACATTTTATGAGGCTATTTCATGGTCTATGTAATGGAGTTGCCTTTTGTTTCCATTGTTCCATTGAGTTGGGTGTCACATCCGAGTTCATTCCATTACGCGTTCATGTCTATGGGGCTTCTGATCCATTCCTTTCCAATAACACAGAGCAGAATAAGACCTAATCATTTGTGTTATTAGAACAGAATGAAACACCTCAGTTTTTTATCCCGGCCAAGGAAAATTTCCTCACCTAGAGGTGGAAACAGATGATAGGGGCTCCTCTGCATGGACAGTACTGTGTGGCCATTTGCTATTCAATGGTATGCCTGATCAGTGGGGTCTGACCACTTTCATTGATCCTAAGAAGGAAGAGGCCACAGCAATGATTTAACCCTGCACCAACTTAGAAGGTCTCCCTGCACAGCAGTATTCGTGGCCGCTGAGTGGTGAACTACAACTAGCCCCATGCACTTGACTAAAGCTGTGCTGAAGTTCTCCTGCATTGCTGCATGGCCAGAGGAGCAACTGTGATGGGGCTACAGGACTGAATCAGAACATTCTCAGAATGGGTACGGATTCAAGAGATTGGACCCCTACTATCCTAGTCGTAGACAGTACCATTGCTTTATAAAATGGGAATGCACAGCCATACTCATGGCCGCCAAACAGTGCAGGGACCTGCATCTTGAATAGAGTGGGCTACAGTTCTGCACCGCCAGATGGTCAAGGTTCTGCTGTGCAGAGAAAAAAACTGCAAAGGGGCTGAAGGTCTGAATCAGAATATTCTCTATATGGGTATGGGCTCAAGTGGTGGGACCCCTACTGGTCATAATGTGAGGGTTATCCGAGTTATAAACAGTATTGGTAGGGGTCTGACCTTTGGGCCTCTCAGGGATTCTGAGAATGAAGGGACCACTACCATTTAGCACTGCACGTCTTTCTATGCACTTGAATAGAGCAGCACCGCTGGGTGGTCAGGGTGCTGCTGCGCAGGGGAGACACTATGAAGGAACTGCAGCACTAAATCAGATCTGCGGCTACTATGTTGTCAGGATTGGTGGGGGTCCCTGAGTACTATCACTTTGGCATTGGAGTGCTTCTTTAAGCATCTAACCATTATAATGAAAGTGACTCCAAGCAACTTGTGTGCTCACACATCTCGAGGTGCAGAAGGCAATGAGTGGATGGAGACAATGCTGTACAGGCGGCAGACGACACATTGACCCCTTACGGAGATGAGCGGATGCTAGTTTCTATAACCACACTCATCCATAGACCCGTGACCCCCGTACAAAGACGACACTGGTTGAGAGCAGGAATCTGTCTGTCCTCTGCGCGCGGCTACATTAAGTGCTTTACAAAGCATTATTATCCTGCCGAGCCATTCTGCTGACTCGGAATATTATCTCTGCAGGTCACTTACTGGCGGAGCCAATAAACTGATTATCTTGGCCCGGGATTGATTGTAAACACGGCCATTTATGCACAGAATATCTTTTTTTTTTTTTAGAGATTGAACTGGGCTTTAGTACAAAAACCCGAAATAAAACCTGATTTATGAAATATTTGGAACTGATGACGAATTGATTTTACTCTGAAGGTTGAATGAAGAGAAATTACAGGCTCCGTCATTCGGCCCTTGTACAATATGGAAGACTAATGGCGCTTAAACTTTCATAATACTTAGGCAAATAATTCATCTTGTTTACTGGGCGCCACCGCTCCTGCAGTCCGTGCTACGAGAACGCCAGAAGATTGCGTCGCTGATTATTATAAGCCGCCATAATGGAGTCTTTGTCATTACTCAGGATCCTATAATCGTGGTGTTCTTGGCAGGGGCTTCTAATCTGTGCAGAGATTCCTTTTGATGAGTGAACTTTGGCTGGGTGACAATGATGTATAAACATGGAGGAGGGGCTGTCTGCAAGGAGACGGAATTAAATGGGCTCACCGCACTAAAGAATTGATGAACTATCCTTAGTTTAGCCTATCAATATCCGATTGGTGGAGTTTCAGTGGTCGAGAAAGGGATTCATCCTCCTCTTGTCAGACTGACACAGCGCCATACTTGTAGAAGTGGCTGTGCTTGGTATTACAGTTCATAGTAGGTTAGTCCCATTTAAGTGAATAGGACTGAGCTGCAGTATCAGACACAGACTCAACAAATATATAAAATAAAGTAATACACAGTGATGTCACAGTACAGGGATAATACACACAGTGATGTCACTGTACGGAGATAATACACACAGTGATGTCACAGTACAGGGATAATACACACAGTGATGTCACAGCACAGAGATAATACACACAGTGATGTCACAGTAAAGGGATAATACACAGTGATGTCACAGTACAGAGATAATATACACAGTGATGTCACAGCACAGGATAATACACACAGCGATGTCACAGTACAGAGATAATACACACAGTGATGTCACAGTACAGGGATAATATACACACAGTGATGTCACAGTACAGAGATAATACACACAGTGATGTCACAGTACAGGATAATACACACAGTGATGTCACAGTACAGGGATAATACACACAGTGATGTCACAGTACAGGGATAATACACACAGTGATGTCACAGTACAGAGATAATACACACAGTGATGTCACAGTACAGGGATAATATACACACAGTGATGTCACAGTACAGGGATAATACACACAGTGATGTCACAGTACAGGGATAATACACACAGTGATGTCACAGTACCGGGATAATACACACAGTGATGTCACAGTACAGAGATAATACACACAGTGATGTCACAGTACAGGGATAATATACACACAGTGATGTCACAGTACAGGGATAATACACACAGTGATGTCACAGTACAGGGATAATATACACACAGTGATGTCACAGTACCGGGATAACACACACAGTGATGTCACAGTACAGAGATAATATACACAGTGATGTCACAGTACAGGATAATACACACAGTGATGTCACTGTACAGGATAATACACACAGTGATGTCACAGTACAAAGATAATACACACAGTGATGTCACAGTACAGGGATAATACACACAGTGATGTCACAGCACAGATATAATACACACAGTGATGTCACAGTACAGAGATAATACACACAGTGATGTCACAGTACAGGATAATACACACAGTGATGTCACAGTACAGAGATAATACACACAGCGATGTCACAGTACAGAGATAATACACACAGTGATGTCACAGTACAGAGATAATACACACAGTGATGTCACAGTACAGGGATAATACACACAGTGATGTCACAGTACAGAGATAATACATGCAGTGATGTCACAGTACAGGATAATACACAATAAAAACACAATCTAATTGTCATACATCTTTGGACAGATAGATGGGCTGCTATTAGGTTTATGGTTCTCTGCAGTCTTTCTAGAGGGATCTTCCTATTTTCTTTCTTATTAAGGTGCGACTATCCCAAGAGACTTTTCAACGTCCCATAATGTGTAAATCTAAATCTGACAAAATTGATGGAATCCTTGAACATTCTCCAAAAAAGAGCCCAGAATCCTTGAATATGTCAGGCCGGTAAAATGTCATTATTTATCTCTTTTTGACTAATCCTTCGCGGTTGGCCTTGACTTGGCACGGTCACGGCGAGCATTAGCTGCTTTTATTTGATGGTTTCTTTCATAGTTTTATTAGGAATAGCAGGATGACAGCGATTCTGCCGGCGTCAGCTTCGTGAATGAGATGTTCCGGGCCTGTGACTAACCCCATCTATGGAATCGTGACCCCGAGTTTTGTATTGTCCCTGGGAAGATGCCGAGGGATGTGACACTGTAATATGAGGCGAGGCGTCCTGCCGTGCAGGTTATAGGCGCCATTTCTAGGGAATTTATAAAGATATTATTGCCGACAATCACCTCTGTAAGCGACTCCTCAGGACGCGGCAGCGGGGCTCGCTATTAACTCCTTAGTAATCTGGTCAGACCAGAGAAGTCATCCTAGAGGGATTATAGGGACCAAGTGCTCACAGACCTGGCCAGGCGTGTGCCTGCTGGGGGGTATATTCGGTACTTGGGGCACTACTTGATGGTGGTGAAGTCATTCAAAATGTTCAATATCTTGGAAACAAAAAAAATTACAAAAATATTGTCTAAATCTTTCATATAAACCGTCTGTATTCTGACACATTACAATACGTTTCCTTACAGGGGTAAAAATATAAACTGCAGGCATTTAATATTTATACCACTAGGGGTGCTATAGAGCACTACAGTCCTGGCCCCAAATAAGGGCAGTTCCTGCTCACCGATGCTCATGAATAAGTTTTCCCTTGTGGCTGGGTCTGGTATTGCAGGTAAAATTTCTCCATAATGGGTTTTGAAGGGATTTCTCCACTTTGGATAATCTCTACTTGCCTGAAAGGAGTTGGCCAGGATTATTTTTATTTATGGTCTATTCTTAGGCCACTATACAGGGAACAGAGCCATCTGCACTTGGATTCATGCAGTGTATAGTATGGGCATAAGAAGTGGCCCCGATAGCTGATACAAGTAGGGGCCGGACCTCGATCCCCGCCCCCCCACTGATCTCATATTTATGGTGTATCCTACAGATAGGCCATAAATAAAAATTCCCATAAAATGTCTTCTTCTTGATCCCCAGTGATCAGCTCTAGCAGTAAGGTTTCAATGTCAGATCCCGTGATCGCACCGATCGCCTATCTTAAGGATAAAATCTCCTCAATGTAAACTAAGATGTGTTAAGGTGATTTCAATCTGGACTCCATTCCTACCCAATGCTATGAGCCAGAGGCGTAACTTGAAGCTCCTGGGCCCCAATGTAAAATCTGTAAAGGGGTCCCCACTTGGTCGCTCAGTGGGTAACACTGTTAGGAGTCTTAGGTTCGAAACTGACCAAGGGCACCACCTGCAAGGAGTTTGTACATTCTCTGTGTTTGAATGGGTTTCGTCTGGGAACTCCTCTTTCCTCCCACATGCCAAAAATATACTGATGGGTAAACTGGCTTCTCATGCACAGCTGACCCTAGTGGGAGTTGGGGATGAGCGCCTGTATGGCAGCCACTGACTCCCTATGCTGGGATTTGAGTCCTTTGCACTAGAAGTGTTTGTCATTTACCATATACTATATATAATACTGGTGTTTTCTCATGTTGTAGAGAGGCCCTTGGGCCCCCTAAGGCTCCAGGGCCCGATAGTGATTGATACCTCTCCATCCCCTATATGTACACCCCTGCTAAGAGCTGCATCAACCATGGACCATTGGAATTCAATGCAACAACTAAAAAAATCAAAGAACATCCATTGATGTCAGCAGACGCCCTCTAGTCGGAGAACCTCCGTATTAACCCTTCATGTGACATTCTGATATCTCTAAATCTGGACGTGTAAACCAATATCCCTGGTATGACATGTCATCTGCTGTATCCATGAGAAGGTTCCTACAGCCTGGACTCACAAATATCAACCCTGACGTGTCGGAGCTTCTTATTTATCAGTCCCTTCCTCTGAATAATGTGCGGTTATTACAGACGACACTGCCAGATAATTACCTGCAGACCCTGACCATTATTTATGTGCCCCCCCCCCCCCAGCTGTGGATAACACTTTCTGCCCTACGTTTTATTCTGAAATTGATTTAATCCGTCCCTGAGCTTTATAGTTCACAGACCATAAATACTTCACGACTGCCTTGATCTCCTGACACCAGCGCCATACGGTAGAGTCACTCGCAGGACGGCAGCCATCGCTATGGGGTATGGCGGTGCTGGCACCCCCATCTTGCTATACCAATTCCTTCTATAATCCTGCTCTAAAACCAGGAGGTCAAAGGAACAGAACAGGATTTACATACACCCTAAAAAAAACCTAGAAAAAGGAAGGGAGGGAGCACTGCAGGGTACAGCGGAACTTACATGTTACTTATCAGCACCTTAATATGGCACAAATAGTAAAGTATGGTAGTAAAGAGATACTCTGTTACACTTACTGGCAATGCATGGCATTACAGCAGCACTATGTAACAGAATGTACAAAGTGGGTCATCGATTTTTTTGGGAGGGGCACTGTGAACTTGTGTTAATGTGTTAACCTTGTGACTTCATTGGTAGTTACATTGTATATGGCATTAGCTGGGCACAGTGTGGCACTATCTATGTACTTTCTGCCACTGTTTTATCTTCAAAAAGTCTTTGTTTGCCCCTAATGTGGACATGGTAGGTGATCTCCAAAATCTGCAATGACATACATGTACTATAGGGTGCTGTAGCTGTGGAGGTCTTACTGTACCTATTGTTTAAGGGCTCATATAAACCTCTAACCACCTCAGATGATGTGTCATGGTGTTTCTTTTTTTGTTTACTATATGATATTATTAGTTGGTATTCTATCTGTCTATCTTCTATCTATCTATCTCATATCTATCTATCTATCTATCTATCTATCTATCTCATATCTATCTATCTATCTCATATCTATCTATCTATCTATCTATCTATCTATCTATCTATCTCATATCTATCTATCTATCTATCTATCTATCTCATATCTATCTATCTATCTCATATCTATCTATCTATCTATCTATCTCTATCTATCTATCTATCTATCTATCTATCTATCTATCTATCTCATATCTATCTATCTATCTATCTCATATCTATCTCATATCTATCTATCTATCTATCTATCTATCTATCTATCTCATATCTATCTCATATCTATCTATCTATCTATCTATCTCATATCTATCTATCTCATATCTATCTATCTATCTATCTATCTATCTATCTATCTCATATCTATCTATCTCATATCTATCTATCTCATATCTATCTATCTATCTTATATAAACTGCATCTAGTATATAGGTGCAGCCATGTTTACCCTGACTCTGATAACTTGCTGCAACATGTTATCACACAACAAAAGTCATTGAAAGGGTTAATTTAAGTGTGCTGCAACTTATGTGTCAAGTTAATGGGGCTTTTTAAGTACTTACTGTAAATATTGATGACCTAGGATGGGTACTCAGTATCAGACATGCGTTGCTTAGGTGAGTGCCACTTCCTCTTGCCAGGCCAGTGACATCACTTTCATTGATCATGTGACTCTTTGCCAAGAATGCCAAGAACAATCACTATGCAAAATACGACACTGTGCTTGGTAAGTAGTGAAGAGACCGCAGCACTTGTCTGAACACTGCAGCTTCTTAAAGCAGCTGATCGGTATGGGTGTCGGGTATATAAGGACAGATCATCAATATCATAATCCTGGAAAATCCCTTTAAAATATACTATATTGGTATAAACATACAGTTTATAGAAAAAAACATTATATCAGGATGCATTGCAAAATAATATATTAGTTTACCATATGGTTGGTATTACTCACACAACATAGTCAGCTCTGCTACATCTACATATGCAAATCAAATGTTAGACTGTAGCCCTTAATCCTGGAGCAATATCTAGTAATGCTACATTGTGTTCTGCCTCGTGCGATGAGCTCCTAGAACAAAGCCTCTGATCTCTTCCCCGGGGCCCCCCGCCCCCACCGCTGCGTATTAGCAGGGCCCAGATCCATCCTTGACTCTTGATCTGTAATCCAGTGTCGGCCGGCAGGTAGCTCTATATGTAGATGAGCTATCAGTGCTCAGCACTTAGACATGAGCGGCCTCTCTGGACGTCATTTACATTCCTGGCATCGGGCAGAGCCGCTCCTGTGCATTAATGGAGGCTGCTCCTTCATAAAGACTAAATGTAAAGTCAAAGCAATGACTTAAGACGGAGGAATCGATATTTAAGGCGCTAATTCCTAAGTAAATCCACTATTACCTGACTATACAAGGAGTGGTATTGATATAGAGCGAGGTGAGAAGCGGAGCCGGGTCAGGACCTGTAGCTGATGGCGAACCATTGCCCGTGTTGGCTACTAATTCTATCCATCAGGGCACTTATAGAATCAGAGACTCCAGCTTAGCTGCACTGTCTAGTGCAGGTACTGGTAGTCTGAAATCCACTTCCTGTTCTATCAGAGGCTCAGGATGCTGCTTTGATCCTAACCCATGCTTTACACTGCAGCTCTGCCTCTTTAGACTGCCTTAGGGTCCATTCCAAAAAAGTAGAGGATTCGGAGGTGGACATTTGCCTCCGATTCCTCTTCATTTCCAGGCCCCTGGCTCGCAGATAATTAGATTTAGATGGGTGAGCCTAACCAGGGGATGTCTCGTGTCGCAGACTGTGATTGAATCAGCCACGGAATCCGCACCAAAATTGAATAGGACACTTTTTTTTTTTTTTTTTTTTTTTTCAGTTTCCTGCTTCAGCCTCTGCTTACCATTGAAATATTGAGGGTGGAATCCAACTATAAAGTCAGTGACCGGTTCCGCTGTGTGAACATACCCTTAGCAAGCAAAGTAGGTCCTCATCCAAATTTAAAGGGGAGGTCCACCCAATATCAATAGTCAGACATGTTGAAGTGACATGTCAGAGAATGGTATTTGGGAGGTTCTATCTGGATCGAGCCCCATGATTCCTAAACTAAAGATCCTCAATACTGGAGGAAGTGTCCCAACAACGTGAGACTTATGTCACTGAATTTCCTACACAATCCGTTAACCCCTTCCCACCACAGCCATTTTTCATTTTTGTATTTTCATTTTTTTACTTCCCGTCTTCCAACAGCCCTAACTTTTTTAGTATTCCATTCACAGAACCGTATGAGGACTTGATTTTAGTGGGATAAATTGTACTTTGTAATGGTCGCATTTAATATTCTGTACAATGTACTGGGAAGCTGGCAAAAAAAATCAGAATAGAGTGTAATTAGAAAAAAAATGCATTTGCACCATTTTCTTTTTGGTTTCGTCTTTATGACGTTCGCTCTGCAGTAAAGATAACGCATTCCTTATATTGTTTTGGTTGGCACGATAACATTGATACCAAATTTTTAAAGTTTTTGCTATGTTTTAATACCTTTACAAAAATCAAATACTTTAAAAATAGCAAAAATTTATTTTAGTTGGCGTATTCTGAAACCCGTAACCTTTCTGTCTCCATGTGTAAGCAGGGGCGCACCGCTAATGAGGCGAGGTGAGGCGGCCGCCTCGGGCGGCACTGTCCGGGGGCGGCATTTTTACTATTTAATGTAAACCAGCCCAGGACAGGCCGCTTTAAAAAAAAACCAAAAAAAAAAAAAAAAACCAGAGCTGAGCGCGGCCTGTCCTGGGCTGGTTTACAAGACGTCGCATCTCAGCGCAGGCGGCGATACAATGACGTCATCACGCCGCCTACGCTGAGACACAGACGTCGCGGACAAGAGGAGGCGGCGGCGGCTGCATCAAGGCATCGCAGGTGAGTATAGCTTTTTTATAGATATATAAATAGGCCGTAACCTGTTGGAGTATCCCCACCAGATAACGGCCTATTTATTTACCTACCCGTCTGCTCGTGGCCGCCCCCCGCTTCTCCTTCTGCTATGGGCCGCAGAAAGGGAAGCGGATGCCGCTGTGAGCGGCCGCGGGCATCGGTAAGTTGGGCCGCGGGCCGCAAATACTACTATTATTATACTCCGGGGTCTATTCAGACCCCGGAGTATAATAATCGGAGGCCTAGGGTTGGAGAGGGAACATAAAAAACAGTGTTACTCACCTCCTGCGATCCGATGTAACTCTGAGCAGGCTTGAGGCCTGTGGTGACGCCATCAGGTCGCGTCGCCGGCCTGATCACGTGACGTGTGTGCGCAATTAAACAGGGCCGAAAGCTGCAAGGTGTGCACCGGTGTCCAGGATAGGTAAGTAACTCTGGTTTTTATGTTTGTATTCTCCCCTGGGTCTCCAATCATTATACTCTGGGGTCTGAAAAGACCCCAGGGTATAATAATAGTTCATGGGTGGTCCACTATGGGGCATAATACCCTGTGCAGGGACCACTATGGGGCATAATACCCTGTGCAGGGACCACTGTAGAGCATAATATCCTGTGCAGGGGCCACTCTGGAGCATAATACAAATGCAGGGGCCACTATAGAGCATAATACCGGGTGCAGGGGTCACTATGGGGCATAATACCAGTGCAGGGGCCACTATAGAGCATAATACAAGTGCAGGGGCCACTATGGAGCATAATACCAGTGCAAGGGCCACTCTGGAGCATAATACCAGTGCAGGGGCCACTATGGAGCATAATACCGTGTGCTGGGGCCACTATAGAGCATAATACAAGTGCAGGGGCCACTATGGAGCATAATACCAGTGCAGGGGCCAATATGGGGCATAAAACTGTGTGCAGGAGTTGCTGCGGAACATAATACCGTGTGCAGTGGCCAATGCGGGGCATAATACTGTGAGCAGGGGCCACTATGGAGCATAATACCGTGTTCAGGGGCCGCTGAGAGGCATAATCCAGTGTGCAGGGGCCGCTGTGGGCCATAACACTGTGTAATACTGTGTGCAGGGGCTGCTGTGGAACTTTATAGTGTGTGTAAATGGGGCGCTATAAACATGGGCTATGGCACCTGTTTATATTATACGCTGTCTGTTTATAGTGACCGTGTGATGTAATTGTAGCCTTGTCACATACTGTAGACATGTACAGGACGAGGCTGCAGTTACATTACATGGCCGCTATGAGATGAAATACACTATGTAAACAGAGAAGCGGTCACGGCGCTTACACAGGTACCATTCACACAGCTGATCAGTGGGGGTCCTGGGTTTTTGAACCCCACTGATTAGTTTATTAATGACCTGGAAAACCTTTTAATTAGTTAACACCTGGGGCATTATTAATAAGGGGCACTATTTATACAGGGTACACGGACATTATTAATAAGGGGCACTATTTATACAGGGTACACACGGACATTATTAATAAGGGGCACTATTTATACAGGGTACACATGGGCATTATTAATAAGGGGCACTATTTATACAGGGTACACGGACATTATTAATAAGGGGCACTATTTATACAGGGTACACACGGACATTATTAATAAGGGGCACTATTTATACAGGGTACACGGACATTATTAATAAGGGGCACTATTTATACAGGGTACACACGGGCATTATTAATAAGGGGCACTATTTATACAGGGTACACACGGGCATTATTAATAAGGGGCACTATTTATACAGGGTACACGGACATTATTAATAAGGGGCACTATTTATACAGGGTACACACGGGCATTATTAATAAGGGGCACTATTTATACAGGGTACACACGGGCATTATTAATAAGGGGCACTATTTATACAGGGTACACGGACATTATTAATAAGGGGCACTATTTATACAGGGTACACAGACATTATTAATATAAAGATGCACTTGGGGGTATTATTCATTATGGGGGGTTATATCATATATTTTATAATTGGGGTAGCAGCAGGATGGGTGTGCAGGTGAGGACAATGTGGGTTGGATGCCTGGAAAAGTGAGGAGCCAAAGATGTCTGTGCTGCAACCTTTACAGAGACAAGTCACAGCTGGAAGAAGTGGTCATGGCGGTGCGGAGGGAAGAGACGGGAAATGTGACCGATTAGTCAGAGACGTCACCTGTAAGTCACAGAATGTTACTGCCCCGTATTCACCTAAATGATAGAGGATAAATACCTGAGTGATGGGGGTCTGTCTGCTGAGACCCCCACTGAGCCTGAGAATTGGTTTTTTCCCCCCACTAGGTGGGAATCCAGCCTGGCCACAGCCATATATATAGGTGTCACTTGGTGGATGGACGAACCCGCGGGGCTCTCATTCACTTTAATGGGAGTGCCAAAGATACCCGAAGTCCAGTCCTCAGCTATCTGCGGGGCTCCTATTATAGAGAATGGGGGCCACGTGGGCTCGTCCATCCACCAAGCAGAAGATGTGGGAAGTTAGTGAAGTTACTTTCATTGTTAATGCCGTGTTGTTGATCTGATACTGAAGTAATACAGGAAGAAGAATTCTTAAAAACTGTTTTATAACTTTGTGTATTGTGTATATTGTGCGACGATAACAGGATGTTAAACTAGTAGCATGGAAACTTAGTTTTTTTTTTTTTTTTTTGGGGGGGGGGGGCGTCTTTTCTATAGTCCGCCTCAGGCAGCAAAGAGGCTAGGTTCACCACTGTATGTAAGGCTGTGTAAGGCGTCTTTTGCTGCTACACGATGCAGCCATCTTGAGAAATGTTTTTCTGCAAGACTGGATATTGATAATTTATTCTTAGGATAGGTCATCACTATCAGGTCGGTGGGGGTCTGCTCCTGGCTCTGTATACTGTACTGAGAAGAGCTGATCAGTAGGGGTGCTGAGTGTCAAATGTGCTTTAATCTGATACTGAGTGCCTATGTGACCCTGATCCTGTGACTTTATGTATTCTTTATGTGAATTGTGAACTAAAACGTCTATGAATGGTGCTATACAGACAAATGCATAATCTCTTGTGCTCTGCCGGAGCATTAGAGCACATAATATGGAGATTCTCACAGGCAATGAAAAACAACAACTAGTAAAGCTATTAAATCCAGTGATGGGGACATCCTGCGAGAAGTATTTAATAAGATTTCATTATGCCTATTAATATTTTTCATCTTGGCAATGAGCAAAGTTTAATCCTATTCCCTGGAATATCCCCTCTCACAGCAGGAAATCCCAGCATGATCTCAAGCAGCAGCAGCAGCAGAATAACAGATAGCAATTAGCTGCCTATAAATAAAGCTTTCCTTCTCTCTACCAGGCTCAGGAACGTCTCCCCCTTCCTTCCCGTATATTAAGTCATCATCTCCGACACTAAACAAGTCTTATAATCATTTCTAATTTCTAAGAATTTATTATATATCTTATTGGATTACAAAGCTTCTATTGACTTTTATCAGGCTATGTTCCTGCTATTGCCATTTGTATGAGTTTTGCTATATCCATCTTGAGATGGACTTCAGGTCACCTGACTCAAATTACACATGTCTATAGAAGTCTATGGAGAGGGGAGGGGTGAAATGAGCAGGAAATGCAGGAGATAAGAGAAGAAACACAGACTTAGTCTAATGCTGGAGCAAAATAGGAGCTTTCTATCACAAACAAAGTGGTTTATTACCATCAGCAGAGGGCGATTATGGAGCAGATTATCCTACACAGTTTTCAGCTGGCAGAAAACAGACTTTTCCCCTGCTTCCCCATTGTTCTCCACTCATAATGGGACATACTGCTTGAGACAGCAAGAGAGCCCCTTAAATCTGGGACAGGTTAGAGGTATGCTTACTGTGTGCAGTGTAGGGCAGCTAGTCTCCATCCAACAGCTCAGGGAGAACTGAGAATTGCAAATAGACCCTGCAGAGGGTAAAAACACCTTTTGTGCTCCTGTGTCACCAGGACCTAAGGGCAACTACTTCTTCTGCCCTCCCCTTAAAGTACACTCTTCATCCCCTTAAAATTAATGGACTATCCAAAGTAAGAGCCCCCCTCTCCCTTGTCTTGGTGCGAAGCCCCATCGTCATGATTCAATTATACTAGAACATCCTACAAGGTCTTGTCTGATGTGGGTCTCCCCTTTAAGCAGGGGTGTAGCTATAGGGGATGCAGAGGTGGTATTCACTCAGGGGGCCCAAAGGCCTCTCTACAACATAGGAAGTCATCAGCATTATAGATAACACATAAGTGGGGGCCCCGTTTCATCTTTTGCACTGTTGTGCCTCTGCCTTTAAGCTGCTCCACCCTTCCTCTGTAGAATTCTACTGATATTCTAAGTTATATAACAGAATTGTAGATATTAAGGAGACTATTCTGATCAATGGAGAGGTCACCGCACATATCTTGCATAAATGTTCCTGCCATGCTGTGTCCCTGGGAAACGATTCAATTACTGTCATCGGCGCTGCCAAGGATTTAACCTTTTCTGAAGAAGGAAGAAAATTATTAGTTGTTTATTCGCTGGACCATTTATAACAGACGGGATGTAGCGTAATTTAGCTCCATATTATAGAATTCAGGCAGTCCGAGCATGGATACACAGACACCGTCCATTAGGGAATGTTCACACCTACCATTACATGGCACTTTATAGCACTAACCAGATGTTAGCAATCGCACTGTCTTATCCATATTTATTGCCTGACATTTATATGGGTTTCCTTTACTGACTTGAGGTGGGGGTTGGGGGACATTCCAGGGCACTGCTGAATGGATGTCCAGTTTTTTGGAAAGGTTCTGCAACTTCCTAAAAGATTTTGTTTCAGGATCACTGTTTGCTGTCAGTGAGTGGAAACCTTCCAGGATGGTGCCCCAGTGGTTAGTATTGTTACCTTGCAGAAATGGGGTCTTTGGTCCACATCCTGCATTTTATTCCCCTGTCTTTGCTGCCGCAGCTTGAACTCTGACAGGCATCATTTAGGGATGTCACTAAATCAAGGTTTTGTTTAGCATTTTACTGCGGGGGCTACAAGGGGGCATTATACTTTGTTGGGGGCACTGGGCTTACAGTATACTATGTGGGAGCCAAAAGGAGGCATTATACTGTGTGGAGGCAATAGGGTTGCATTATAATATGTGGGGCCACTTGGGAGACATTGTTCTATGTGGGATGCTGAGGTTGTACTAAACATCACTAAGGGGGCATTATACTATGCAGGGGCAGTAAGGCTGCATTATAATGCAATGAGGACACATAGGGGACATTATGTTATGTGGAGAATTTATTCTGTGCGGGATGCTAAGGTTGCATTATACTGTGTGGGACACTAAGGGGGTTATTATACTGTGTAGGGCACTAAGAGGGGTATTCTACTGTGTGAGCGCAATAAGGGGGGCATTATACTGTGTGGGGACACTGATGTTGCATTATAATGTGTGGGGACACTTGGGAGATATTATACTATGTGGGATGCAAAGATTGCATTATAGGACACTAAGGGGGCATTGTACTGTGTGGAGATGAGTTAGAGGCGTCTCTTATACGTAAATTGGTACATCTTTATGTTCTCTTGAAGGTTGGGGGGTGCATTGTGGATGGGCAGAGCTTTGTTCGCATAAGGTGTTGGAGAATGTGGACGGACCCTATAATTTGCAGCTGAATATATATCAAACAGTATACAGTCATATGAAAAAGTTTGGGCACCCCTATTAATCTTAATCATTTTTAGTTCTAAATATTTGGGTGTTTGCAACAGCCATTTCAATTTGATATATCTAATAACTGATGGACACAGTAATATTTCAGGATTGAAATGAGGTTTATTGTACTAACAGAAAATGTGCAATATGCATTAAACCAAAATTTGACCGGTGCAAAAGTATGGGCACCTCAACAGAAAAGTGACATTAATATTTAGTAGATCCTCCTTTTGCAAAAATAACAGCCTCTAGTCGCTTCCTGTAGCTTTTAATCAGTTCCTGGATCCTGGATGAAGGTATTTTTGACCATTCCTCTTTACAAAACAATTCCAGTTCAGTTAAGTTTGATGGTCGCCGAGCATGGACAGCCCGCTTCAAATTATCCCACAGATGTTCAATGATATTCAGGTCTGGGGACTGGGATGGCCATTCCAGAACATTGTAATTGTTCCTCTGCATGAATGCCTGAGTAGATTTGGAGCTGTGTTTTGGATCATTGTCTTGCTGAAATATCCATCCCCGGCGTAACTTCAAATTCGTCACTGATTCTTGTACATTATTCTCAAGAATCTGCTGATACTGAGATGAATCCATGCGACCCTCAACTTTAACAAGATTCCCGGTGCCGGCATTGGCCACACAGCCCCAAAGCATGATGGAACCTCCACCAAATTTTACAGTGGGTAGCAAGTGTTTTTCTTGGAATGCTGTGTTTTTTTGACGCCATGCATAACGCCTTTTTGTATGACCAAACAACTCAATCTTTGTTTCATCAGTGCACAGGACCTTCTTCCAAAATGAAGCTGGCTTGTCCAAATGTGCTTTTGCATACCTCAGGCGACTCTGTTTGTGGCGTGCTTTCAGAAACGGCTTCTTTCGCATCACTCTCCCATACAATTTCTCCTTGTGCAAAGTGTGCTGTATTGTTGACCGATGCACAGTGACACCATCTGCAGCAAGATGATGCTGCAGCTCTTTGGAGGTGGTCTGTGGATTGTCCTTGACTGTTCTCACCATTCTTCTTCTCTGCCTTTCTGATATTTTTCTTGGCCTGCCACTTCTGGGCTTAACAAGAACTGTCCCTGTGGTCTTCCATTTCCTTACTATGTTCCTCACAGTAGAAACTGACAGGTTAAATCTCTGAGACAACTTTTTGTATCCTTCCCCTGAACAACTATGTTGAACAATCTTTGTTTGCAGATCATTTGAGAGTTGTTTTGAGGAGCCCATGATGCCACTCTTTAGAGGAGATTCAAATAGGAGAACAACTTGCAATTGACCACCTTAAATACCTTTTCTCATGATTGGATACACCTGGCTATGAAGTTCAAAGCTCAGTGAGGTTACAAAACCAATTTTCTGCTTCAGTAAGTCAGTAAAAAGTAGTTAGGAGTATTCAAATCAATAAAATGATAAGGGTACCCAAATTTTTGCACCGGTCAAATTTTGGTTTAATGCATATTGCACATTTTCTTGAACATCTGTGGGATAATTTGAAGCGGGCTGTCCATGCTCGGCGACCATCAAACTTAACTGAACTGGAATTGTTTTGTAAAGAGGAATGGTCAAAAATACTTTCATCCAGGATCCAGGAACTGATTAAAAGCTACAGGAAGCGACTAGAGGCTGTTATTTTTGCAAAAGGAGGATCTACTAAATATTAATGTCACTTTTCTGTTGAGGTGCCCATACTTTTGCACCGGTCAAATTTTGGTTTAATGCATATTGCACATTTTCTGTTAGTACAATAAACCTCATTTCAATCCTGAAATATTACTGTGTCCATCAGTTATTAGATATATCAAATTGAAATGGCTGTTGCAAACACCCAAATATTTAGAACTAAAAATGATTAAGATTAATAGGGGTGCCCAAACTTTTTCATATGACTGTATAAGACCTATATGTGCAGAGGAAAATCAGATTGTGAGCTCTGTGGGGGAGGCAGAGGCCGATATGAATGGTGACTTTCTTTGTACAGCACTGCAGTATATGTTGGTAGGGGTCCACAGGGGGTGAATGATTTGGCTTCTGCTCCGGGAATAATCCTATATAATGTGATAAATTTCTATAACCACAGAGCGGAAATTATAAAAATGTGATTTTTAGGTAAATGTTGAATCCGATTTCTTGTTGGTTTCTATTAAATGTTCCAGTTAGCCATGTGGAAGGAATGTACGGGCTGTGATAACACAACTGTTCTGCTTCCCCTGCGGCCATGTCACATACACACTGCACAAACCATCAGCATGTATCCCTGCTGGTCTCTCAGCAGAGACTTCTCAGGATAGATGTAGAAGATGTCTCCAGATCCAGGAATCAAAGATCAAGGAAGAGGCGCATAGACCATTAGGGGAAGGGGTTAGGTGCTATCTGCCACTTGACATAGGGGAGAACATCAGCCTGCTAGATCAGCTTTGAGCAAGGATCACTCCAGTTGAGCATCAACCAGTTACAAATATTCTGTATCCAGCACATGAAATATCCGTCCTGCAGCAGAGTCCAACATTACAATTCTAGACATTTGGTGGTAAAGTCCATCAAATGTGACCTGAGTGAGACCAGAAATGGCTGAGTAGGATATTATCTTGGCACACTGGTAGCGTATTGTGTGGGACAACCAATGGTCATCAATACAGATGGATACTCTTCTGATATTATATATATATATATGGGATACTCTACTGATACTGTATACCTGGGATACTCTACTAATACTATATATATGGGATACTCTACTAATACTATTACTATTACTAATACTATGTATCTGGAATACTCTACTGATACTATGTATACCTGGGATACTCTACTGATACTATATATCTGGATACTGTACTGAAACTGTATATCTGGGATATTCTACTGGTACTATATACACACATGGACAAAATTGTTGGTACCCCTCGTTTAATGAAAGAAAAACCCACAATGGTCACAGAAATAACTTGAATCTGACAGACTGGAATTTGCCAAACTACATGTTGACAAGCCACAAAGCTTCTGGGAGAATGTCCTATGGACAGATGAGACAAAAATCGAGATTTTCAGCAAGGCACATCAGTTCTATGTTCACAGACGGAAAATGAAGCCTATCTTGAAAAGAACACTGTCCCTACTGTGAGACATGGAGGAGGCTCTGTTATGTTCTGGGGCTGCTTTGCTGCATCTGGCACAGGGTGTCTTAAATCTGTGCAGGGTACAATGAAATCTCAAGACTATCAAGGGATTCTAGAGAGAAATGTGCTGCCCAGTGTCAGAAAGCTTGGTCTCAGTCGCAGGTCATGGGTCTTGTAACAGGATAATGACCCAAAACACACAGCTAAAAACCCCCAAGAATGGCTAAGAGGAAAACATTGGACTATTCTGAAGTGGCCTTCTATAAGCCCTGACCTCAATCCTGTTGGGCATCCTTGGAAGGAGCTGAAACATGCCGTCTGGAAAAGGCGCCCTTCACACCCGAGACAACTGGAGCAGTTTGCTCATGAGGAGTGGCCAAAATCCCTGCTGAGAGGTGCAGAAGTCTCATTGACAGTTACAGGAATCGTCTGATTGCAGGGATTGCCTCAAAAGGTTGTGCAACTAAATATTAAGTTAAGGGAACCCTCATTTCTGTCCAGGCCTGTTTCATGAGTTTTCTTTTTCTTTAAATTCTGTTGAAGCCTGGTTGGAAAGCAATGTCTGACTTTTTCATTTGTTCATTTTCATAGAATTTTTATATATTATTACTTTTGTCAGATTCAAGTTATTTCTGTGACCATTGTGGGGTTTTCTTTCATTAAACGAGGGAGGGACCAACAATTTTGTCCATGTGTGTATCTGAGATACTCTACTGATATTATATATATATGGGATACTCTACTGATATTATATATATGGGATACTCTACCGGTACTGTATATCTGGGATACTCTACTTATATGTTAGATCTTGGACACTTTACTGATTGTCTCTATCAGATACAATGAGTTCCGCAGTTTCAGACACTTATGTTTTTTCTGAATAAACTCTTCTTTTACTTAGACTCAAGACAGTTTCTTAGAGCTTGAGGCAAATAAAAATAAAACTACTGACCGAAGCATCAGGTTCCGAGCTGTCAATCACGGTAATCTCATTGCTGTCAGCGCAATGTTGTATTATTGATCGCAGAGCGTCTCGGGGGAGATATTACTATTATTATATCAGTAGAATACACTTCAGCTCGGAGAGACCTGAGTCGTGCGTAACGGATCTTGGAGAAAGCGCGTCAAGAATCAAACTCCCAATGCAGTGGAGTGCAACGTTATACAGTGTACATTTATATATAGGATATACTGTATAACCAGTCGGTTGTACAATTTGTGGACATTTGCTTGAAAACACCCATCGACAATCTAGTATTGGTCTGGCTTGGCTTGGCATTGGGCGAGTTAAAGATTTTTTTTCGGCAAAGAGAATATTGGAAGCATTTTCTGAAATGGTTTATAAATATGAAGCACATATTTTTTCCATTTTTAACCCACTGTTGTCCACAAAATGTTTGGGTGCCCAGAACCATTCACATCTACATTGCCCCTTCCTGTATATCCCTCCATGGGGATATTAATTTATCCTATTAATTGTGTAGTCATTAAAAAAAAAAAAAATTATATTAAAGGAAAATAAAAAAAAACGACAAAAATAAAACAGAAAACAACAAAGACAATAAAAAATGGATAACAAATAAGCAAAAAAAAAAAGTATAAAACCAAATAAAGTGAACAAAAACAAACAAGCGAAAATTAAATAAAAAATAGAATAAAAATAGCATAAAACAAAATAAAGTTAATAAAAACACCTAAGCAAAAATGGAATAAAAAAATATAAACTAAAAAATAAAAATAATAAAATGAATTACAAAAATCCACATGTTCTTTTTAGCACAGAAATCCCCGGCCACTTGTTATGGAGTTACCCGTGTCGTCCACCTGAGCTCGGCGCTGTAAACAAATGAAACCTTTTCCCTGCAAAGTTCAACCAGTCATGGAGGAACAAAACGAGTCTTACGGACCCCACGGGACCCTAAATTCCTGCAAAAGGCTGGAAAAATCTGAAGGCTTCTAACAGCTGTGATTCCGGCTTTCAATTATTGACAATGTCCAACATCCAAATCCTACAAATTACAAGGTATAAAAAAACACGCCATAAAATATGACCTTTTCCTTACCCCAATTAGTCCCCAGTCACCGCCGGCTGGTGCAGAACGCTTCTGTAACTAGTGTGGATGGATGTCAGGCAATCCCCCATAGACCGGCGCTGCTCATGTTCGCTACATTATAGCCCGCTGTGTTCTGTTGTGGGAATTCACTTTATTAAAAATTGATATATTTTTTTTTCTTTTTATTGTATATTTCTATTTTTTTTATTTTTATTCTGTGTATTCAATTTTTATATTTATGTTCTTGAGTTGTTGATATTTTATTCCTTAAAAAAAAAAAAAATAAAAAATAAAAAATAAAAGGATTGAAAATTATTTCTACACTAAAGTCCTCTATAGAATAAAAGTCATCAGAAGCTGCTGGATTGGCCAAGTATCTGATGTGTATGGCGGCAGATGATGATGTCAGTGTAAAGCAGGGTCAGGTATGATGAATTCCATCGTCTAATACTTTGGTTCTCCCTGGATTTAGGTTGCCGCCAGAGGCACGGGCTTAGTTCAATCTTCCTATTGAAAACACAATACCCCGAGCTTGTATGTGGGACTAAAGGAATCGCCTCCAGCTGAACAGATATTCTGTAGGCGGCTATTGAAGGTATACGGGCATCTTAAGAGTGATTCCAACATGCAGGAAGCACAATAGGCCAATATGGGGGACGCATGGCCCTAGAGGTTTACCACCCAAGGTTGACTTCATCCCTTTAAGCACCTTGAAGATTTATACAGGACTCCCCTCTAAAAAATTGCAACTTTATCATATAAAGGTGTGAGAATTTGACCCATAGAAAGGGGGTGGCTGAGGTATAGTGGTACGAACCCCCACCAGAAGGGATACCTTATAACAATTGACTGTCTGAACAAACCAGGTTTAGGGAGACCTGTATCACACAGGCAAACTGTAACTTGAAGCTGTTGGGTCCCCAAAAATAGCTGTAACAGAGCCCCCCACTTACCATGTGACATCTATAATACTGGTGTCCTCCCATATAATTGAGGACCTTAGACCCCTTTGGGTATTAGTCTTAGGTGCATCCCTATTCCCCTTATAGCTACACCTCTACAAAGAATTGATCCATTTAGCTAAATTTTTGACTTTCTTTGCTATTACCTCTAAAACTTAACATTGAAGTAAATGACTCCTCCTTCTTGACTACATCTAATGTTCGTTTTATTGGGAATGAGCTGCAATACCAAACACAGCCTACTGACACAAGGGGTGCTGTTTCTGGGGAAAAAAAAACCTCCACAAACTTGAACCTTCCATGAAGGCTTCCTTTTCTGCACTCTGTTTTTTGGCTACAGCTCCTTTTTGGCTTGCCCCCTGAAGCCACCCTTCTCATCTACATCTCATAGAGCTACAGATATATATATATATATATATATATATATATATATTTATATTACATAGCATAAAAAAATACTAAGGTGCAATACCATACAAAGTCTATAGACAAGAGTGGCGCTGTTATTTCACAGAAATCAACTAATCATAGGAATGATTTCCTATCAACATCCCCAATTATCAGCGGCCACTAACAGTTACACTGGTCACATTGTCTAATAGAGGGGTACGCAGAGTGTGTGACCCTGCACATACCCTAATAGGCGTCTAGGGAATCTATACACAACCCCTTCAATAAAGTTTAAGGATTCCCTATAGGTTTGCTGGTGTTTATAGTAGCTGATGCAATGTTTGAAGTTAATTTTAGACTATCTCTCCCAACAGGAGTCCGGAATGTTCTGTGCCTTCCTAAGTACATGGAGAACAGTAAATGCGTATATTACAGCGCAATTATCTGAAGAGGTCTCTGGAGACGACCAACGTACGTCACCAACGGCCCACAATCCATTTCATCTGTATTTATAAAAAGAAACTAAGATGTAATATAATAAAATACCTAAGTGTTATGACAATCCCCGGAACGTATAGTCGTCCCGAAACATCCCAATCTAGTGACAGCAATAAAACATCATATAGAGACCCACTAGTAATAACATATACTATTTATTTACATAAGAGGCAGTATTATACTGTAGTAGATATATTCTTGTACATAGGGGGCAGTATTATACTGTAGTAGATATATTCTAGTATATAGAGGGCAGTATTATAATAGTTATATTCTTGTATATAGGAGCAGTATTATAGTAGTTATACTCTTGTACATAGGAGTAGTATTATAGTAGTTATATTCTTGTACATACATAGGAGCAGTATTATAGTAGTTATATTCTTGTACATAGGAGGTAGTATTATAGTAGTTATATTCTTGTACATATTAGGTAGTATTATAGTAGTTATATTCTTGTACATAGGAGGTAGTATTATAGTAGTTATATTCTTGTACATAGGAACAGTATTATAGTAGTTATATTCTTGTACATAGGAGCAGTATTATAGTAGTTATATTCTTGTACATAGGAGGTAGTATTATAGTAGTTATATTCTTGTACATAGGGGGCAGTATTATAGTAGTTATATTCTTGTACATAGGAGTAGTATTATAGTAGTTATATTCTTGTACATAGGAGCAGTATTATAGTAGTTATATTCTTGTACATAGGAGCAGTATTATAGTAGTTATATTCTTGTACATAGGAGCAGTATTATAGTAGTTATATTCTTGTGCATAGGAGTAGTATTATAGTAGTTATATTCTTGTACATAGGGGCAGTATTATAGTAGTTATATTCTTGTACATAGGAGCAGTATTATAGTAGTTATATTCTTGTACATAGGAGGTAGTAATATAGTAGTTATATTCTTGTACATAGGAGTAGTATTATAGTAGTTATATTCTTGTACATACTAGGAGCAGTATTATAGTAGTTATATTCTTGTACATAGGAGGTAGTATTATAGTAGTTATATTCTTGTACATATTAGGTAGTATTATAGTAGTTTATTCTTGTACATAGGAGGTAGTATTATAGTAGTTATATTCTTGTACATAGGAACAGTATTATAGTAGTTATATTCTTGTACATAGGAGCAGTATTATAGTAGTTATATTCTTGTACATAGGAGGTAGTATTATAGTAGTTATATTCTTGTACATAGGGGGCAGTATTATAGTAGTTATATTCTTGTACATAGGAGTAGTATTATAGTAGTTATATTCTTGTACATAGGAGCAGTATTATAGTAGTTATATTCTTGTACATAGGAGCAGTATTATAGTAGTTATATTCTTGTACATAGGAGCAGTATTATAGTAGTTATATTCTTGTGCATAGGAGTAGTATTATAGTAGTTATATTCTTGTACATAGGGGCAGTATTATAGTAGTTATATTCTTGTACATAGGAGCAGTATTATAGTAGTTATATTCTTGTACATAGGAGCAGTATTATAGTAGTTATATTCTTGTACATAGGAGCAGTATTATAGTAGTTATATTCTTGTACATAGGAGCAGTATTATAGTAGTTATATTCTTGTACATAGGAGCAGTATTATAGTAGTTATATTCTTGTACATAGGAGCAGTATTATAGTAGTTATATTCTTGTACATAGGAGCAGTATTATAGTAGTTATATTCTTGTACATAGGAGCAGTATTTTAGTAGTTATATTCTTGTGCATAGGAGTAGTATTATAGTAGTTATATTCTTGTACATAGGGGGCAGTATTATAGTAGTTATAGTCTTGTACATAGGAGGTAGTATTATAGTCTTGTACATAGGAGTAGTATTATAGTAGTAATATTCTTGTACATAGGAGTAGTATTATAGTAGTTATATTCTTGTATATAGGAGCAGTATTATAGTAGTTATATTCTTGTACATAGGAGGTAGTATTATAGTAGTTATATTCTTGTACATAGGAGCAGTATTATAGTAGTTATATTCTTGTACATATTAGGTAGTATTATAGTAGTTATATTCTTGTACATAGGAGGTAGTATTATAGTAGTTATATTCTTGTACATATTAGGTAGTATTATAGTAGTTATATTCTTGTACATATTAGGTAGTATTATAGTAGTTATATTCTTGTACATAGGAGGTAGTATTATAGCAGTTATATTCTTGTACATAGGAGCAGTATTATAGTAGTTATATTCCTGTACATAGGAGCAGTATTATAGTAGTTATATTCTTGTACATAGGAGCAGTATTATAATAGTTATATTCTTGTACATAGGAGCAGTATTATAGTAGTTATATTCTTGTACATAGGAGTAGTATTATAGTAGTTATATTCTTGTACATAGTAGTATTATAGTAGTTATATTCTTGTACATAGGAGCAGTATTATAGTAGTTATATTCTTGTACATAGGAGCAGTATTATAGTAGTTATATTCTTGTACATAGGAGCAGTATTATAGTAGTTATATTCTTGTACATAGGAGTAGTATTATAGTAGTTATATTCTTGTACATAGGAGCAGTATTATAGTAGTTATATTCTTGTACATAGGAGTAGTATTATAGTAGTTATATTCTTGTACATAGGAGCAGTATTATAGTAGTTATATTCTTGTACATAGGAGGTAGTATTATAGTAGTTATATTCTTGTACATAGGAGCAGTATTATAGTAGTTATATTCTTGTACATAGGAGGTAGTATTATAGTAGTTATATTCTTGTACATAGGAGCAGTATTATAGTAGTTATATTCTTGTACATAGGAGGTAGTATTATAGTAGTTATATTCTTGTACATATTAGGTAGTATTATAGTAGTTATATTCTTGTACATAGGAGTAGTATTATAGTAGTTATATTCTTGTACATAGGAGTAGTATTATAGTAGTTATATTCTTGTACATAGGAGCAGTATTATAGTAGTTATATTCTTGTACATAGGAGCAGTATTATAGTAGTTATATTCTTGTGCATAGGAGTAGTATTATAGTAGTTATATTCTTGTACATAGGGGGCAGTATTATAGTAGTTATATTCTTGTACATAGGAGGTAGTATTATATTCTTGTACATAGGAGTAGTATTATAGTAGTTATATTCTTGTATATAGGAGCAGTATTATAGTAGTTATATTCTTGTACATAGGAGGTAGTATTATAGTAGTTATATTCTTGTACATAGGAGCAGTATTATAGTAGTTATATTCTTGTACATATTAGGTAGTATTATAGTAGTTATATTCTTGTACATAGGAGGTAGTATTATAGTAGTTATATTCTTGTACATAGGAGGTAGTATTATAGTAGTTATATTCTTGTACATATTAGGTAGTATTATAGTAGTTATATTCTTGTACATATTAGGTAGTATTATAGTAGTTATATTCTTGTACATAGGAGGTAGTATTATAGCAGTTATATTCTTGTACATAGGAGCAGTATTATAGTAGTTATATTCCTGTACATAGGAGCAGTATTATAGTAGTTATATTCTTGTACATAGGAGCAGTATTATAATAGTTATATTCTTGTACATAGGAGCAGTATTATAGTAGTTATATTCTTGTACATAGGAGCAGTATTATAATAGTTATATTCTTGTACATAGGAGCAGTATTATAGTAGTTATATTCTTGTACATAGGAGTAGTATTATAGTAGGTATATTCTTGTACATAGGAGTATTATAGTAGTTATATTCTTGTACATATTAGGTAGTATTATAGTAGTTATATTCTTGTACATAGGAGGTAGTATTATAGCAGTTATATTCTTGTACATAGGAGCAGTATTATAGTAGTTATATTCCTGTACATAGGAGCAGTATTATAGTAGTTATATTCTTGTACATAGGAGCAGTATTATAATAGTTATATTCTTGTACATAGGAGCAGTATTATAGTAGTTATATTCTTGTACATAGGAGTAGTATTATAGTAGGTATATTCTTGTACATAGGAGTATTATAGTAGTTATATTCTTGTACATAGTAGTATTATAGTAGTTATATTCTTGTACATAGGAGCAGTATTATAGTAGTTATATTCTTGTACATAGGTAGTATTATAGTAGTTATATTCTTGTACATAGGAGCAGTATTATAGTAGTTATATTCTTGTACATAGGAGCAGTATTATAGTAGTTATATTCTTGTACATAGTAGTAGTATTATAGTAGTTATATTCTTGTACATAGGAGCAGTATTATAGTAGTTATATTCTTGTACATAGGAGCAGTATTATAGTAGTTATATTCTTGTACGTAGGAGCAGTATTATAGTAGTTATATTCTTGTACATAGGAGCAGTATTATAGTAGTTATATTCTTGTACATAGGAGGTAGTATTATAGTAGTTATATTCTTGTACATAGGAGCAGTATTATAGTAGTTATATTCTTGTACATAGGAGGTAGTATTATAGTAGTTATATTCTTGTACGTAGGAGCAGTATTATAGTAGTTATATTCTTGTACATAGGAGCAGTATTATAGTAGTTATATTCTTGTACATAGGGGGCAGTATTATAGTAGTTATATTCTTGTACATAGGAGCAGTATTATAGTAGTTATATTCTTGTACATAGGAGCAGTATTTTAGTAGTTATATTCTTGTACATAGGAGCTGTATTATAGTAGTTATATTCTTGTACATAGGAGGTAGTATTATAGTAGTTATATTCTTGTACATATTAGGTAGTATTATAGTAGTTATATTCTTGTACATAGGAGGTAGTATTATAGTAGTTATATTCTTGTACATATTAGGTAGTATTATAGTAGTTATATTCTTGTACATAGGAGTAGTATTATAGTAGTTATATTCTTGTACATAAGAGTAGTATTATAGTAGTTATATTCTTGTACATAGGAGTAGTATTATAGTAGTTATATTCTTGTACATGGGGCAGTACTTTGTATATTTTTTTTAGCTTTAATTCCTTCCATTATTACAGCACAGTTGATATTTTATTAATAGTCACAGGACATTCTTTTTGTATATACTGCAGTAGACTTAGATGTTAATAAGATGTAGTAATTATGTGTAGTAATTAGATGTAGACAATTACCCTTCTGTTGTCTCTTGCATTCAGTGCATTTGACAACTCTCATTTGCTGTGTTTTTCCTTCTGCATGATTTTCCTTGCTTCAGTTAGCAGTGAGGTGGTTGAGCGCTCTGAGCACGTACGTTGGATGTTTTCTGATCACAGACATGCTCCTTCTTTGCTTCTTCTTTGCTTTTTTCTTTCGCTGGTTTTGAAAACATCAAATTTAAACCCACATCAACCATCGCTCTGACATAGACACAAACTCTCGCTCTCCTATATTGGCTCTTTAACCCTATCTGTTCTCCCTGAGAGTGAGATGGGAAATGTAGAAGATCTGTTAGAGGAGAATTATGTAGAGCACAAATGTCTGCCAAATGACTATGTAATGTATACGATGGAAACAATATGTAGTGGGTGTGCTCTGAATCTCTTCATTATATAATTGGTGTGATATTGACTGATTGTTGACCATAATTTCCATTATTTTTCTAGCTCTTGCTTTCTGGAAACTGTCAACAAGCAGGGCAGCTTACCCTTATCCTATTATTTTTACTGTGCTTATTTATTTTGATCTTTGAAATGCACTTAATAGGATTTAGGACCTGACCATTGGAACCCCCACTCATCACAAGAATAGGGGTCCCATGTCCACCAATTGATTGGGTCGTAATCGAACATCCATACCGCTGTCTTCCATTGCTACCTATGAGACTGACAAAGACAGTCCAGTCCAGAGATCAACTATCTGCAACCAGTTTTGCCTTACATTGTATGGTCAATCATGGAAGCTAGGGTTGAAACCCCAATAGAAGGATTAAAAATTATATTTAAAAAAAAAAAAGGTTAAAAATTCTAAATACAAAGTTTCTGATTCCTCTTTCCTAGGTCACATAAAAAAAATATTAAAATAAAACAAAATAGGTATGGCTGCGTCCAAAAATACCTGCGCTATAAAAATATAAAATAATTATCACATATCATGGACGGCATAGCAGGGAAAAAAGTATCTAAATTTCTGAATCACTTTTTCACTATTTCACTTCATTAAAAAAATTAAAAAAAAAGAGTAAAAATTGATCAAAAATCTTATATATATTCCCCCAAATCTTATAAATAAAAAACTTCTACTTCTACTTCCACTCCATTTTACAATTCATCCTACAGAGTATTATATTGAACCATTGCAAAGTTCAATTTTCCCTGCAAAAGATAAGACCTCATAGCTTTGTGAATGGAAAAATAAAAAAGTTACGCCTTTGTAAAAAAACAAAATAGCAAAAAATGAAAAATGGTTGTAGCAAGAAAGGGTTAATGGTAAGTATATTCTGTTACTTAGTAGTTTATGTCCAGTTTTAGAAGTCCGGCAAGACCACAAGGGCTTGGAATAATTAAAGGGGTTGACAACTTTTTGTTAATTTGCCATATAAAGTCAAGAGGTGTCATAGAGAGCCACTCGCACCCTATGAGCCATAGCAGAGAGCGCCCTCTAAGAGTGGCCGCCATATATTACTAGGGTAAAGGTCAGGTCAGATGTGGCTTACTCCATGAGTAGAAGGTATCAGACACCGAAATATTTAACAAATACAGATTCTTCAGAGAAGGTGTAAAGATGTTCAGATTGGGGCAGGGGTTGGTGCGTTACTTCTGGGTCAAGCAATTACCAGATGTCGCTCAATGTCAAAAAAAAAGTAGGCAACACCTACTCCAGGTGGAGACACCTCAATAATATTTTTGGAAAGTTCATCCTAAGTTTGGGTTAGAAGATCCCTTGTAACATTGCAGAGTGTATCAAACTGGGTCAACTCTGTGGAACGCATCTTTGTAGACTGCAGGGTCTGCATGGGATTGGGTTTACAAAGTTTCTCTTCTACAATTCTTGGCAACACGATCCCATTTTTGGACATGGGCCCCACTGGAGAGAGAGACAATCAGTCAGACTCCATTGATCTCCATTGATTGGATCACGTAGATTATGGCCCACAGGTGCTTCAGTGCGGCTGACACCAGCACAAGAAAATGGAAAATAGAGCGTGAGTCCCATTCTTACCCAATCATCTGCTTCTTAAAGACACCCAGGTGCCTGCCACCAGCACCTCTCTCTAAGGAGACTGTGTGGGTATTGCTTTGAGATCTTCTCTGTCCTTCTATCTGGAGAACCATTATAAAGTACTTGTAATGTATAAGTCCCCCAGGTCCAACATACTACCCAGACGGGGCAATAAAAAGCGTATATACCCCCCACCCTCTCCCCACCATCTCTTTCTATCTCATCAACCATATAATTGCTATTTGGCTTCTTGCAATAATGCTGATAGACTATGCCATAGGTTTGTCTTAAAGTCGATGTCTATACGAACTTATTGAGTTACCAGGGAAGATTTTCCTGCAGTCCTATGTAAATCCACTGAGAACACAAAGTGATTCACTGTAAATTGGTCCACATGACTAGTTCAGCTCTGCTACATCTGTATACTCAGAAATAAGTGTCGTATACTATACTATAGTGCCACCTGATAAAACGCAATAAACCAAATATATAAAAGGGGGGGGGGACACTTACTTACAGGGTTTCACCAGCGTGAGCTGATATGTATTGTCGGGTAACCCTTTAACCTTAAAGGCATTCTCTAGAGTAGGCAGTTCTAGAACTTTCTAATAGAATTTGTATTTTAATTCTTCACCATGTTTAACACCTCTGCTTGCTGTCACTGAATGATGACACACTGGGTGAAACCAGAGGCCGTGACCATGTGCATAGCTAGCCCTGCTCTTATCTGAGAGGTGGAGACAATGGTGTAGACCAGGGGTACTCAACAGGAGGACTGTCAAGTGTGGGATATCATACTGTGTTGGGGGGCACTAACAGGGGCATCGTATTGTGTGCAGGCACTAATGGGGCTTTAGGCTGCGTGTGTAGGACATTATACAATGTAGTGGCCACGGAGGGGTCATTATACTGTCTTGGAGGCATTATAATGTGTGGGGGCACAATGATAACATTACTGTATACTATGTGGAGGTCCCAAAGCGGACCCAAAGAACGAAAACCCAAGCACAGATGTGAACTTAGCCTTAGAGTAGTTGAGTACCCTGGTATAGACAATGAGCTGAACACATCAAAAGCTAAATCTCTCTGCTGCTTTGTTACAATGTATCAGCCCTGGCTCTTTAGCTCACAGAGCTCTATAGTGTATGACCGGTGCTGAGTTCCTGCGCAGATGTATCCAATGACTCAAGACTCACACTCTTATCTCTGTTGTACTGGCTTGGCGGTCATGCACACGATTCAATAATCCTGTCAGGCGCTATCTGTGGCGGTGACAGCGCGCTATGGCGTGATTTATAGCGCTGCTCCCTCTCACACCAGAGGTCTGTTTATACAAAACAAGTCTTCAAATGAATGATTCATCCCATGTTAATTCATGTGGAGGGGCGCGGGGGGTGCTGGAGGGCCGCGGGGGGTGCTGGAGGGGAGCGGGGGGTGCTGGAGGGCTGCTGGGGGTGCTGAACAGGCATGGGGGGTGCTGGAGGGCCGCGGGGGGTGCTGGAGGGGAGCGGGGGGTGCTGGAGGGCCACGGGGGGTGCTGGAGGGCCGCTGGGGGTGCTGAACGGGCACGGGGGGTGCTGGAGGGGCACGGGGGGTGCTGGAGGGGCACGGGGGGTGCTGGAGGGCCGCTGGGGGTGCTGGAGGGGCGCGGGGGGTGCTGGAGGGCCGCGGGGGGTGCTGGAGGGCTGCTGGGGGTGCTGAACAGGCACGGGGGTGCTGGAGGGGAGCTGTGGGTGCTGGAGGGCCGCTGGGGGTGCTGGAGGGCCGCTGGGGGTGCTGAACAGGCACGGGGGGTGCTGGAGGGGCACGGGGGGTGCTGGAGGGGCGCGGGGGGTGCTGGAGGGGCGCGGGGGGTGCTGGAGGGGAGCTGTGGGTGCTGGCGGGGTAGGTGGAGGTTACCAGGTGTTTATAGGCTGCATTAATCCCACCTCATGGCTCCCAGGTATACATGTATCACTCAGCAATATACACAGATATAAGATGAGACTCAGCCCTGGAAGAGATACATAGAAGAAGGGACAGATCAAACCTAGAGTGTCTTCAGATGTGTATCTAATCCTATCATGTGCGATACTGTCTGCTGGATCTAAGCCTCTATCCTCCATGCTCTGCTCCTTGTGCTGTTCTTGGCCACCTCTTTGTTTGCTCAGACCCAGAATATCAGAGACATCACCACGAGGATCCTCATCCATCTCCATGTATAAATCTCCTGCAGGTGCTCGGTCTGTGGCGCTCGGATCAGAGTGCGGCTGCAGAGACCTGAGCTCAGACAACCATGCCAGGACAATAAAGTCACGCTGCTAATCGGCTGCGCCTGGCATGAGGCTGGCACACCGAGCCCGGGCATGACAGCACATACTCAATGCTCAGGGATGACATGATGGATCTGAGGTGTCTACTGCGAGGAGCGAATTACAGACCATCAGCCTGGAAAATAAGCAGGGACTCTGAGTCTGGCAAAGAACTGCACAATGTGATAGATAGATAGATAGATAGATAGATAGATAGATAGATAGATAGATAGATAGATAGAGATAGATAGATAGATAGATATGAGATAGATAGATATGAGAGAGATATGAGATAGATAGATAGATAGATAGATATGAGATAGATAGATAGATAGACAGATATGAGATAGATAGATAGATAGATAGATAGATAGATAGACAGATATGAGATAGATAGATAGATAGATAGATAGATGGAAAGATAGAGGCCATAGGGGTTGTCACCCAGCTTTCCATAGACCAGGATTGGCATATACTATCTTAGATTTACACTGATCCTTCCCTCTTATTTCCCTGCTCTCACAGTTCAGTATTAGGAGACCTCATTATGATCATGAACCAGGAAGTACAGGCTGAGCATTGTTATGGAGGTTCCTTCCAGATTGGAACGTTCTGCAATTCACAACATTGTGACATAGTTAATAGAATGTATAAGTGTATCGCTACCCCAGAGGTATGGGAGGGGGGATATGAAGGCTGTACTAATAGAAGTGCCGAATCACTTCAAAGCCGTGGTCACGTGACTGCCCTTATACAGAGATCAGAAAAATAAAAGCAGAAAACTGAGGGAATTTTAAGCCAAATCCAATTCATTATTAATTCCTGGCACCCCTGCCGTGTTGCGGAGATCCTGAGTATACAAGGCATAGATCAAGCTGTCGGATTTTGTTGGCAGCGATTCAGAGGCTCATCCGAAATATCACATAGATAATAAATATCATCAACCTATGGCGAGCAAAAGCAAATGGAGGAGAATAGCGGCTCGCCGTATAGATGTTACAGAATACTTGTACATTGTATCACATTAGATATTTATTCATATCTGTTTGATTAAAGGGTTAAACTGATTTTATGCAGAGATGGAAGGTGCGCTCGAAAAAAGTGGCCAAATGTGTTTTTGCATCGCTTTTACCGAGTCCTTATAATAGAGGTAATAATGGTAATGAGCAAGTGACAGATGGCTAAAGTGAATTATGGATTTTCCAAACTTGAGATTTTTGGGGTTCGCCACCCACGAATTACTATTATTCACGAATACTCTGGGATTTCTTCAGGTCCCGGGATGTAGTAAGTGGAAGCCGAGGAGAAGAGCAAAAACATAATGAACACTGATACTCGCCTCCCCTCACCTCTCCGGGGCTCACTCACAGAGCCCATTGTGTGTTCCCTATCCTTTTCTGGCCTCTTCTATGATGTCACTGACCCCATGAGACTGCTGACGCCTGTGACATCACAAGGTGACAGGCAATGGACACCGCAAGGTAGCCCAGGAGAGGTGTTGGAAGGCTTAGTGAAGATAAAAAGGATAATGAGCAAGTGACAGATTGTTAGGATCATTGTGCCTGTAGCTTATATATAAAGGCTTTGTGTTACTATTAAGTAGATCTTGTTTTGATAATGAGTAAGTGACACATGATAATTTGATAAGACTTTAGCACCTTCTATGACTTCCTACCTACCTTACTATGTGCAGCGTGAGTAGTGCAGATGATGACTATAGAGTTATTGCCGTAGATCAGTCATCACTATGTAGATATTTTACATGTCACTATTGTCTTCCTTCCTGGTAACTTAAAGGGGTTGTCCGGGGGGTATTTATTCACTGACCTGGTTCAGCTTTTTATGGAACCTGGTAACTTAATGCAGATTGGAAGGATAATGAGCAAGTGACAGATGTTCTTATTTTGCATGTTTAACTCCCCAAAGTACACCATGTGAATGCGTGACCCTTATCACCCAGCATGCAGTATTACACATGATAGCATCCCAGCATGCAAGTATGCATGCTGGGAGTTGTAGTTTTACAACAGCTGGAGTGCGAAGGTTGCCTACTCCTGGACTATGTCAACCTTTGTTATCAATATGTACATGAATCTCGTGTGCCCTTCTAGGCAGGTTTCCTTTTAGCCCTTTTAGTTTCCTGCGACACCAACCCAAAAACATTCTGTTGGGACAATTTGTTTCTACTGAAAACTGACCTCAGCCGGTATGTATCTGTATATGGCTGGTGTAGTAGGGTGGCGGGATTGTGAGACCCGCTTAGGGAATGCACTGAGTGACTACAATGGGGCTTATTCACTAACCCTGTGTAATTTTGAGACCATCTAAAAAAGTGCCAGATTTATCACAGGGACCGATGCTGGAGGAACTTGGGGCATCTTTACATCGTTTATACAATAGTAACTATTAGTTGTCTTACGTTGTGTTAGAATTCTTGACACAATTTTGGTGCACATTGTTGCACGTTGTTGTACATGTACACAATTCCCCATGGTGCCCAAAACACATAATAAATATGGTGCATGGGGGGTAGTTTTTTTTTTACTTCAATGCAAATTAAGCCTGGATCATTTAGCTTAGTAATTCTCGCCCAATTTATGTACTGTCATGGGCAAAGCTCTCAAGATTCTTCTTGCAAATATTTGTGACGTTCACCTGCAAGTCTTGGCTTAGACTTGCTTGGTCCGAGCCAGTATTGCTATTATTATAGTCTGGGGACTCTTCAGACCTCCGGGTATAATAAGTGGAGGCCCAGGGGAAGGTGGAAAAAAAAACAAAAAACAAGACCCACCTTCAGTTACTCTTGACATTCCAATGCGGCCTCTGGTGTTAGGATGTGGCATCTTCTGGCCTCTTGGATGCTGACACCAGTCACATGGGAAAGGTTGACTCCATGATGCTTGTATTCAGTCTGACTTCCTGAGTCTTCTGGTTCTAAAGTCAATGGAAAGAAAAAGGTGAGCCCATTTTAATTTTCACATGGGCCCCATTTGGATGCATTCCAAGGCCCACAAGACCTAGCAGAAGTGCAGTGTACACCTGCGCTGTGTGTGCCTCATATCGCCAAGTGCCCTAAGACCTGGGGTAGATCTGATAGGGTGGGGTAGACGGGCCTGGTGTTATTCCGTTACCCTAGTTATCGGCCCTGTCCTGGGTATTCATGTCCTATAGAGAGTTATTCACTGTATTATAGATATGACAATCCCGTAATATCTGTATCTTATCAGTAGATGACACCGCTGCATTCTTCGAGGCGCCGGGTAATCGGAGCAAATGTGGAAAATGTCTCCTAACACAATAGAGAATTAGACTCTTTTCATCTGTAAAATTTCAACAATGTCTCTTAAACCGGTGACAATGGCAAATTCTGTCATTCATGTCACCTGAATGCTCGATGTGGGGAGATCGGCGTCGCCCTGGCTAATCACGCCGCATTCACCGGGCGACATTACGGGTGTTTAGCGGGAAATTTCCATTAGTAAAGTATTTAACTTCATTACCATGGCCGGGGAAGAATAAAAGGGCTCGCGGTGGTTCTTGTGTAATGTCAGCGGGGTCCTTGTGAATAGAAGGGGAGGCAGAGCAGATAAAAGAGAGAGGGCGCCGCTCTGGAGAGGAATAACCGACGTCTGAAGAAAAGAAGAAGAGTCATTAAGATCTTCACATTATCTTATTATCTGCTGTAAGAAATCTCTCTGCTTGTATGTAGTCTGTGGTACATCACCGGTCTGTAGACTGCGAGACAAGGGGCTATCTCATATCTATTCTATCTCATCTATCGATCGATTGATCGATCTATCCATCCCATATATATCTACCTATCTTCAAAACAATACATCCAAGCAAGTAGTGCCACTTTCCTGGGATCAGCAACGATCCTGGTGACCCCCTCCCCCTCCATTATGGAATATCCAGTCAATGTGCTACATTAGTCTATGTCTAGATACTTCTCTATGTTCTATCTGCCGTATAACTGACTGCCTCCCCAGACTACACAAACTTGTTATTTCCCAACAAGAAAGGTACAGAGTATTTGGACACTGTCTTTAGTTACTAGTGTAACTAAAAGGGGTCGCAATGGTTATAGCTGTGACTAGGTCCCTGAGCCACGGGGGGCCACAGGTCATCCTCAATTCACTAAGGGAGTCTAAGCTTCCTGATATCCTTTGATGGCCACAGTCTGTTCATTGTAACATTATTCCTCCTGCCCTTCAGTGCACTGGATTGAGAAGATTTTTGATACACAGCCTTCCACTGTCAAAAAGGAGGAAATTAACCCTTTACTGACAAAACATAGTGTGTAGACAGGAGAGGATACTGTGATGGAGACTGGGGTACAAAATGGGACACACTTACCATGTGGGAGGAACTTACAGAATGGGAATGATGGGAAGCTTGTGTGCACAGACATATAGTGGAGAAGTCATCATGGTGGTCTGGGATAGATGGAGAAGGAAAGGGAAATGGAAATGTGCTAAAATGTACAGATGGGATGTGTTTGATGGTTGTGAGGAGAAGTTGGGCAGGAGGAAAAAGCTGAGCAGCCTGATCTAGTCAATACCAAATCTACCCTTGCACCTGATAATCCTTCATTATGGTTTTAAGCCTTTAATAAATCTTTGTGTTATTCATGAAATCCCCTCATTTTGCATATTCTATATTATTATAATACTGTAATATTCTATATGATTATTATAATCCTCTACCCACAATGCCCCTGTGTTTTTGCTCTTGCTCCCGGCCCTCGGTGACTTTGTGTTACTCAGGCTCTGTATCTGACACCTCAGCTCGCCGTTATTCCCTGTTGACAGTCGCCCAGCCAAGGCAAAGCGTCTTCTCCTTGTTATTTAGCGCCTGCAAACATCCCAGTCGCTCTCTGTTAGCTTTATAAGTCCTGCGTCCTGTTCATTTGTATTACGCGCCCATTAAAACAAATGCTAAGACTCCCCTAGGGTCAGCTCCGTTTTGCTTTCACCAGACAGTAATTGTTTCAGACTAAACTGAGATTGTCTTTCTCTCTCTGTCTCCTTCTCGCCTGCAGGTGATACTAATTCTGACAAAGCTGTACGATTACAACCTGGGAAGCATCACGGAGAGCTCTCTTTGGAGGTACGTGTTCAGACCTGGCTTCTAATTGCTGAGATACTTAAACATGATTTGGGTGGCTGAGATCTTTATACTTGGAGTAATTGGACATGTGGGATATCTGATGACAGTTGTCTCCAGGCTATGCCCATTGTCTCTTCTAATATTTAGTCTTAGGTTTTCAATGGCTTTATACAGTAATGAAATCTTTCCTAACCTGAGACGCTGTTCTTCTTCTTCTCCTTCTTCTCCTTCTTCTCCTTCTCTTTCTTCTTCTTCTTCCTCTTCCTCTTCTTCTTCTTCTTCTTCATCCTCCTCCTACTCCTCCTCTTCCTTTTCCTCTTCTTCCTCTTCCTGTAGCCACTTTACGGCAACTGAGACAAATGATCTTGGCTTCCTAAGTCAGGCACTATGTTGTTTTCAGTTCCAAGTGGTAGGGGGTTAGTGTTTCTCCTCCTAGAAAAAGGTATCCAAATTAGTTCTTGACATCATAGACCTCTTGTCTAGCCAATAAATACTACTGATGAAAGGTGAGAACCCCCGAAAGAGTGGTCTACAGGCTGGCATCTCTTACTTTTGGTTTGGCTGATATCCTAAGTCATTTTTAAGGAGTCTGACATTGAACTGTAGGGTAATGACCAACATGAGATTGTAATCTTCCTTTTTGGTTATTTTTAGGTCCAACATTTTAAAATGATTCATTTTGTAATGTATTTTTATAGGCGTTAGAGCTCCAAATTTTTTTGTTTCCCTTCAAATGACCTGAGAGCTATACAGCGACCCCACTAAGGGGAGAAGAGGAGTTTACTGAAGACAGAGTGAAAGGGAATCTGTCAGCAGGTTTGGGGATACTCAAGTTGTTTAGGGTCCTACAGCTGCCTATGCCATGCCATTTTGCCCTGGGGTTCTGTAACATTTAGGTGCTCCAGACCTATGTGCAGTTCTCGCATAAAGCCAAAGTCCATACACCATGCTTCACTGTACATTGAGTACATGGGCAGTTAAGATGATGAGTGTTGACCTTGGCTTCATTGGTGCACTGCACATGCTATGGGGAACCCTCTCTATAAGTAATAACTTATCCCTTCAGGAATACACAGATATCATGTCAGGACAAAGTGTGTGGCATCCTCCAGTAGACTCTACATGTACTTACTGTTGTTTGGCCATTTCTTACCAGATGCCCTACTGGATATCAATACTGGAGGAATGAAGTGAGGGACAAAATTCTTCCTTGGAGGTTGCTAGATATGGTAACATAAAATTATTGCCCTCATGCTGGTCATAAACATTACATTTTGAATAGCTGCAATGCATCCAACCAGTGATGGTGGGGACGATCCCACTACAACATTAACAATGAAGTAGCCCAATTGGGGGCTAGTTAGTTTTTTTTTTTAAGATGTATGATGGCTGAGGATTGGCTGCTTTGGCCGATCATGCCAAACACTGATATTTGCAGCCCACTACCAGACAAAAATATCTGGCACAAACAAACCACTTTGGACAGGATAAGTCTAATGTTCAATTTTGGCCACTTTGGTCAATGATTGGTTATTTTGGCCAATGGAAATCTAAAGTGTATGATGTGCTTTAAGCTCTGTTGACTTTTATTTATGACCAAATGGGAGCAAATATATGCCTTTACCTTATAAAGAGGTCTATTGAGGTTCTGTTCAGGTTTTCGGCATTCTAAAACCAAGAATTGAGTTGCATGCTATACTGACTGTACTGTCAAATGTGATGCAAACCTTGAGAAAAGGAAACCCAAATGCCCATCCCGCCCTTATGGTACAGCCTTTACTAACCTCCCCTATGAATGGTTTTAGTGATATTTGCCCATGACGTATCATAGTATTATGCATCATGTATGGCGGTATTATTTACTTATGACTTATCAGCATTTTTCTACCATTATTTCTCTCCTTTTTGTTCCTTTCCATATGATATGTTTTTGTGTCGGTGTCTCTAGTCTTTGGATACAGCTATGGTATCTGTCTCTTACTTGGTTGTGCAGGATTATCAGATTACAGTAGCCTTGCACTGTGCAATTTCATGAAGTACGTCTGTAGACATTGAGGACACTTCATCCTTTACGATCCTGAGAGCACTAGTTACACTGACAATACCTCATATCCACTGCAGCCCTATGTCCTTGTGTACTACAGGATATGTTTAGTGGTAATTGCTTTCCAAGTACCTGGCGGATAATGAGAGCGGATAATTACGCGCACAGCTTCTTAAGAGCTCTGAATACATATAATAATCACTCGCTGGAGCTGCTGAGAATGAACGTCACATGTCTGTGCAGAGGACAAGTCTTGTAAGATATTGTATCAGCAGATTATAGCTCATACAGAATGTACAGTAGACAGATACATAATATACATGTCATATAAAGCCACTCACTGTGCACACAGTAGCGCTATGCACAAGTGTATCTGCAGGAGGCTCATGGAGGGGGTAGGTTTCTAATCCTCTTTGGCCGAGAGAGTCTGACACAAGGGCTCCTTTTACCCTGCACAAACACAGAGGAGAAGTAGTGGCAACAAAGAGGAAACTATACCGCAGTACTGAGCGGTGGACTGTGAATTCAGGACTGGGGTGAGATATAACACCCATTAAAAGCTGCTGCACCATCTTTGTGTGTCCCTGTTTCTCCCCAGCAGCTCCTCCCTCAATAGACTTCTATGGGTAGCATGTAACCTGATCCCTCAGTGAACTGTGTAAGGGAGGAAAGGAGCCTGGTAAGTGGAGAAAGAGGAATTTTTCTCTGATAAGATATAATACAAAAGACCTTATATTTGCGGGTACTATTGATTTATATGTGCAAAAGTTATTAAAAAACATTAAGGTTCTATTTTGACAATAATTATTCTCTTATCATAAAGAATTAGAGGAAGCGAAAAAGTACATATAGAATTAATGGGGGTGAGGTGATCTATAATGCTGGTTTTGCCAATATTCTCCAAGTGGGGCTCCCCTTCAAAAGTGCCCAGACCCTTTAAATTAGCTCAGATTTAGTTAATGACTCCAATTTCTCATGAGATCAATTCCCATCAATATCAAAACATGCTAACACAACACAACATAGACATGTATAGCATATCACTATGTGATGTAATATCTCAAAACAGTATTTTCCTTTAAAAGATGATCTTTGTAACATGGACCATGCTGGTATAACCTGGGTATCTCCTGTATATAATTCTATATGTACAGCTGGTATAACCTGGGTATCTCCTGTATATAATTCTATATGTACAGCTGGTATAACCTGGGTATCTCCTGTATATAATTATATATGTACAGCTGGTATAACCTGGGTATCTCCTGTATATAATTCTATATGTACAGCTGGTATAACCTGGGTATCTCCTGTATATAATTCTATATGTACAGCTGGTATAACCTGGGTATCTCCTGTATATAATTATATATGTACAGCCGATATAACCTGGGTATCTCCTGTATATAATTCTATATGTACAGCTGGTATAACAAGGGGTATCTCCTGTATATAATTATATATGTACAGCTGGTATAACAAGGGCTATCTCCTGTATATAATTCTATATGTACAGCCGGTATAACCTGGGTATCTCCTATATATAATTATATATGTACAGCTGGTATAACCTGGGTATCTCCTGCATATAATTATATATGTACAGCCGGTATAACCTGAGTATCTCCTGTATATAATTCTATATGTACAGCTAGTATAACCTGGGTATCTTCTGTATATAATTATATATGTACAGCTGGTATAACCTGGGTATCTCCTGTATATAATTATATAGGTACAGATGGTATAACCTGGGTATCCCCTGTATATAATTATATGTGTACAGCTGGTATAACCTGGGTATCTCCTGTATATAATTCTATATGTACAGCTGGTATAACCTGGGTATCTCCTGTATATAATTATATATGTACAGCTGGTATAACCTGGGTATCTCCTGTATATAATTCTATATGTACAGCTGGTATAACCTGGGTATCTTCTGTATATAACTATATTGTACAGCTGGTATAACCTGGGTATCTCCTGTATAGAATTATATAGGTACAGATGGTATAACCTGGGTATCCCCTGTATATAATTATATGTGTACAGCTGGTATAACCTGGGTATCTCCTGTATATAATTCTATATGTACAGCTGGTATAACCTGGGTATCTCATGTATATAATTCTATATGTACAGCTGGTATAACCTGGGTATCTCCTGTATATAATTATATATGTACAGCTGGTATAAGTTGTACATCTTCTTGTATATAGTGATATGGACCATGCTGGTATAATCTGGGTATCTCCAGTATATAATTCTATATGTACAGCTGGTATAACCTGGGGATCTCGTGTATATAATTCTATATGTACAGCCGGTATAACCTGGGTATCTCCTGTATATAATTATATATGTACAGCCGGTATAACCTGGGTATCTCCTATATATAATTATATATGTACAGCTGGTATAATCTGGGTATCTCCTGCATATAATTCTATATGTACAGCCGGTATAACCTGAGTATCTCCTGTATATAATTCTATATGTACAGCTGGTATAACCTGGGTATCTTCTGTATATAATTATATATGTACAGCTGGTATAACCTGGGTATCTCCTGTATAGAATTATATAGGTACAGATGGTATAACCTGGGTATCCCCTGTATATAATTATATGTGTACAGCTGGTATAACCTGGGTATCTCCTGTATATAATTCTATATGAACAGCTGGTATAACCTGGGTATCTCCTGTATATAATTATATATGTACAGCTGGTATAACCTGGGTATCTCCTGTATATAATTATATATGTACAGTGGGTATAAGTTATACATCTTCTTGTATATAGTGATATGGACCATGCTGGTATAACCTGGGTATCTCCAGTATATAATTCTATATGTACAGCTGGTATAACCTAGACATGTTCTGATCTATAATTATACTATTCTCAGTTCTGTTTTGTTCTGCATGGTATAAGTGATACATTCCTACATTATACAGATACACGTATCTTAATTCTCTGCAATTCTCTGGGAACACCAAATTGTTCTGCTCAGTGTGTGAAAGCTGAAGGAAAAGGTATCAGTAATAAGTAAGAGATTATCCAGTGCAGCTTTATTAGTCTGCAATATCTCACATATATCCGGCTTTACAAAGAAGAAAGGAAGGTTAGCGTAGAGATTGAGGCTTTAATGCACACGTAAAGATTAACTGAAGGTTATAGTACACAAAATGCCACGGCGATAACGTTAAAAGAAAACCAACTATTTTTTACTCTTTAAAATACTTCATAGTAGCTGATACAGGGATTCAGTACAGGAGATCAAAGATCAAATCTGGTGTTATGAAGATATTTTTCTGAAGAACTATCTATCTATCTATCTATCTATCTATCTCATATCTATCTATCTCATATCTATCTATCTCATATCTATCTATCTCATATCTATCTATCTATCTATCTATCTATTTTATATCTATCTCATATCTATCTATCATATCTATCTCATATCTATCTATCTCATATCTATCTATCTATCTATCTATCTATCTATCTATTTTATATCTATCTATCTATATCCTATCTATCTATCTCCTATCTATCTATCTATCTACCTATCTATTTCATATCTATCTATCTATCTCCTATCTATCTATCTATCTACCTATCTATCTATCTATTTCATATCTATCTATCTATATCCTATCTATCTATCTATCTATCTATCTATCTCCTATCTATCTACCTATCTATTTCATATCTATCTATCTATCTCCTATCTATCTATCTATCTATCTATCTACCTATCTACCTATCTATTTCATATCTATCTATCTATCTCCTATCTATCTATCTATCTATCTATCTATCTACCTATCTATCTATCTCATATCTATCTATCTATCTATTTCATATCTATCATCTATCTCATATCTATCTATCTATCTATCTCATATCTATCTATCTCATATCTATCTATCTCATATCTATCTATCTATCTATCTATCTATCTATCTATCTATCTATCTATCTATCTACCTCATATCTATCTATCTATCTCATATCTATCTATCTATCTATCTATCTATCTATCTATCTATCTATCTCATATCTATCTATCTATCTCATATCTATCTATCTATCTATCTATCTATCTATCTATCTCATATCTCTCTCTCTAGCTTAAAAACAACAGAAAGTTCACAGAAGCACCTTATAAAAATAATCGGGTACAGTGCCTTGGATCCTGGACAAAAAAAATTCACCATATACAATGGAAAGAAAAAAATCATCAGTCCAACTAATCGGAATATATATATATATATATATATATATATATAATGTGAAACAATCAATAAAAAGATAGAGATAATAACCAGAACAAAGAGCCGTAGCTACAGAGACCTCTGATAGGGCAGATAAGTCTGGCATGTGTCGTGTCCCAAAACAGGGGTTCTTAATGTCTATCATCCAACCATCAGAACATCCTCTCACAATCATTGTCTCTCTCATAGGAGAATTAGCAGAATTATAAATGTGACTTCTGGTTAACTTTAGGTCAACTCTAAAGAACATTATGTGACCTCAACATCAGAGCTGTCTCCTGAAAGGCGACCCTTATCAACTGTTTTGACTCATCTACCTAGATCATAGGAGAACATTCTTGTTCACATCCAAAGGCCACATGTGAAAATGTCAGCAATAAAGGCATTAGCAGTATACATACATATATCGTGAGATTACAATATAATAGCAATTCATTATTAGAAAAGACTATAATCATTTTTTTTATCAATCAATGAATGTAAAAGTGCAGTAAATTCAATATACATTGTGTACAAAGCCATGTGATACGTGCAAAATACATCATATAAATAGTGCATAGTACAATATAGTACAGTACAGTATAATATAGTACAGTATAATATAGTGCAGTATAGTATAATATAGTACAGTGTAATATAGTACAGTACAGTATAATATAGTAGTGTAGTATAATATAGTACAGTATAGTACAGTATAAGATAGTACAGTATAAGATAGTACAGTACAGTATAAGATAGTACAATATAGTACATTACAGTATAGTATAATATAGTACAGTATAATATAGTATAATATAGTACAGTATAATATAGTACAGTATAATACAGTATAATATAGTACAGTATAATATAGTACAGTATAGTATACTATAGTACAGTATAGTACAGTATAATATAGTACAGTATAGTACAGTATAGTATAATATAGTACAGTATAGTATAGTACAGTATAGTACAGTATAGTATAATATAGTACAGTATAATATAGTACAGTATAGTATAATATAGTACAGTATAGTATAGTACAGTATAGTATAGTACAGTATAGTATAATATAGTACAGTATAATATAGTAGTGTAGTATAATATAGTACAGTATAGTACAGTATAGTATAGTACAGTATAGTATAGTACAGTATAGTATAATATAGTACAGTATAGTACAGTATAGTATAGTACAGTATAGTATAGTACAGTATAGTACAGTACAGTATAATATAGTACAGTATAATATAGTGCAGTATAGTATAATATAGTACAGTGTAATATAGTACAGTACAGTATAATATAGTATAATATAGTACAGTATAAGACAGTACAGTATAATATAGTACAATACAATATAGTACATTACAGTATAGTATAATATAGTACAGTATAATATAGTAGTGTAGTATAATATAGTACAGTATAGTACAGTATAATATAGTACAGTATAGTATAGTACAGTATAAGATAGTACAGTATAAGATAGTACAGTACAGTATAAGATAGTACAATATAGTCCATTACAGTATAGTATAATATAGTACAGTATAATATAGTATAATATAGTACAGTATAATATAGTACAGTATAATACAGTATAATATAGTACAGTATAATATAGTACAGTATAGTATACTATAGTACAGTATAGTACAGTATAATATAGTACAGTATAGTACAGTATAGTATAATATAGTACAGTATAGTATAGTACAGTATAGTACAGTATAGTATAATATAGTACAGTATAATATAGTACAGTATAGTACAGTATAGTATAATATAGTACAGTATAGTATAGTACAGTATAGTATAGTACAGTATAGTATAATATAGTACAGTATAATATAGTAGTGTAGTATAATATAGTACAGTATAGTACAGTATAGTATAGTACAGTATAGTATAATATAGTACAGTATAGTACAGTATAGTATAGTACAGTATAGTATAGTACAGTATAGTATAATATAGTACAGTATAGTATAATATAGTACAGTATAGTATAGTACAGTATATTATAATATAGTACAGTATAATATAGTACAGTATAGTACAGTATAGTATAATATAGTACAGTATAGTATAGTACAGTATAGTATAATATAGTACAGTATAGTACAGTATAGTATAGTACAGTATAGTATAGTACAGTATAGTATAATATAGTACAGTATAGTACATTATAATATAGTACAGTATATATTATATAGTATAGTATAATATAGTACATTATAATATAGTACAGTATAATATATTATATAGTATAGTATAATATAGTACAGTATAGTACATTATAATATAGTATAGTATAATATAGTATATTACAATATAGTATAATATAGTACAGTATAGTATAATGTACAGTATAATTATAATATAGTATAATATAGTACAGTATAGTATAATGTACAGTATAATTATAATATAGTACAGTATAGTATAATATAGTACAGTAAAGTATAGTATATAGTACAGTACAGTATAATAGTACAGTGTAATATAGTACAGCATAATATAGTACAGTACAGTATAGCACAGTATAGTATAATATAGTACAGTATAATATAGTACAGTATAATATAGTACAGTGTAGTATAATATAGTACAGTATAATATAGTACAGTACGGTATAATACAGTATAGTATAATATAGTACAGTACAGTATAAGATAGTACAGTATAATATAGTACAGTATAGTATAAGATAGTACAGTATAATATAGTATATAGTACAGTATAGTATAATATAGTACAGTATAGTATAATATAGTACAGTATAGTATAATATAGTACAGTATAATATAGTACAGTGTAGTATAATATAGTACAGTATAATATAGTACAGTACGGTATAATACAGTATAGTATAATATAGTACAGTACAGTATAAGATAGTACAGTATAATATAGTACAGTACAGTATAAGATAGTACAGTATAAGATAGTACAGTATAATATAGTATATAATACAGTATAGTATAATATAGTACAGTATAGTATAATACAGTATAGTATAATATAGTACAGTACAGTATAAGATAGTACAGTATAATATAGTATAATATAGTACAGTATAATATAGTATAATATAGTACAGTACAGTATAGTATAATATAGTACAGTACAGTATAGTACAGTATAATATAGTATAATATAGTACAGTATAGTATAGTACAGTATAGTATAATATAGTACAGTATAGTATAGTACAGTATAGTATAATATAGTACAGTATAATATAGTACAATATAGTATAATATAGTACAGTACAGTATAGTATAATATAGTACAGTACAGTATAGTATAGTATAGTACAGTATAATATAGTATAATATAGTACAGTATAGTATAGTACAGTATAGTATAATATAGTACAGTATAGTATAGTATAGTACAGTACAGTATAGTACAGTATAGTATAATATAGTACAGTATAGTATAGTACAGTATAGTATAGTATAGTACAGTATAATATAGTACAGTATAATATAGTACAGTATAATATAGTACAGTACAGTATAATATATTATATAGTATAGTATAATATAGTACAGTATAATATATTATATAGTATAGTATAGTATAATATAGTACAGTACAATATAGTATAATATAGTACAGTATAGTATAATGTAGTACAGTATAATCTTTCTTATCTTATCTTATTATATATATATATAAATGAGTTCCTGTCTGTCTGTCTGTCTGTTCGTCTGTTCTTTATGCGCGACCAAACGACTGGACCGATCCTCACCAAATTTGGCACACATGTACATCAGGTGTCCGTGAATATTATAGACTGGGTCTCAGCTCTCTTGGACGTACCGTTCCTGAGGTACAGTATTCCCAAAAAATGACCAGCATTAGTCTATACAAGCCTGCAAGTCTTTCACTCATATTCCAACTGCCATACACACGGTCACATGTCCCTTATCAGCCAATAACAGCTCGCAGGCGCTTACTCTTCTCAGGCACACAGGTTTCCATAGCAACCAAGCTATGTATGACCTGTATTAGTGAATAGCAGTTCACAGGACCTTAAATATTCAGTCATATCACGTGTATCAGCCAATATAAGTTCACATTTAATTTACCAGGTTTCCATAACAACACAGCCATAAATAGACTGTACCTATACTGGACTCAGTGGCGTAACTAGCAATGGCAGGGCCCCAAGGCGAACATTTGACATGGGACCCCCCTGCACAAACTGCATTCCTGCACACACTATTATGTCTCATAGTGGCCCTTGCACACAGTATTCTGCCCCATAGTGGCCCCTGCACACAGTATCATAGTGGCCCCTTCATATAGTATTATGCGCACTTCCCGCTACCTCTTCAATGTTGGACCAGATGTCACGTGAGCCAGGCATGCATCGCAACGCATAATGACGTCGGACTGGCCCACAGACGTCTGGGACGCCACCAAGGAGGCCTGAAGCCTGCTGAAAAGACCCCAGAGTATAATGATAGCAGTGTTTGTGGGGTTCACGGCCCACAGGCCTTACTTACCAATCCCCGCTCCTGCTCACAGCCGCCTCTGCAGAAGGTGAAGTGCAGGTGACCGGTAAGTCGTAAGCAGGAGTGGGGATCGGTAAGTAAATAGGGCCCGTTACCTGCTGGTGTTAAAAAAAAAAAAAAAAAACATCAGAGGCCCGCCGGGTCCCCTAATGTCCCGGGCCCTGTGGCAGCTGCTACCACTGCTAAACCGGTATTTCCGCCACTGACTGGACTGCCATACTGGATTTCAGCATTCTTATAAATTGAAACGTTTTTCAAACTACTCATGTCCCCTGCAGCAAAACGCATGGCTGCTGCTCAAGCTAATGAAAACTCTCAGCAGACCCAAGCCTGTCTCCAATCTGATAAGGTATGTTACAGACAACAGCGAGCTGCTGAAACTCCCCAGCAGACCCAAGCCTGTCTCCAATCTGATAAGGTATGTTACAGACGACAGCAAGCTGCTGAAACTCCCCAGCAGACACAAGCCCGTCTCCAATCTGACAAAGCATTGTCAGCCACATGCACACAGCTGCACTCCAGGTTTCAAAAACAACCCAGCCATTTTTCTTCACTGCTGTAGGTCAGCTTTAAAGGGGCAGGGCGCTGTGGATGACACTGTTACACAAGGTCACATACACACAGCTTTACTCCAGGTTTTCCATAACAACCAATCGCAGGTTTTTCACTGATATCCAAACTGATATGCACATGATCACATGACACTTATGGACCAATGGAAAATCGCAGGTTCAGTCTTGACATACACACAGCTTTACACCAGGTTTCCATAGCAACCAAGCTATTTATGTCCTGTATGAGTCAATAGCAGTTCACAGGTCCTTAAATATTCAGTCGTATGACGTGTATTAGCCAATGTAAGTTCACATTTCATTTACCAGGTTTCCATAGCAACACAGCCATAAATAGACTATACCTATACTGGACTGCCATACTGGATGTCAAGTGCAAAACTGGCCAATTCTTATGGGGTCACTACACAAACAAAAAATGAAATATACCCGTGCGAAGCCGCGTCCTTCCTCTAGTATATTATATAGTACAGTACAGTATAATATAGTACAATATAGTACAGTATAGTATAGTACAGTATAGTATAATATAGTACAGTATAGTATAGTACAGTATAATATAGTATAGTATATAGTACAGTATAGTATAGTATAGTATATAGTACAGTATAGTATAATATAGTACAGTGTAATATAGTACAGTATAATATAGTATAGTATATAGTACAGTATAGTATAGTATATAGTACAGTATAGTATAATATAGTATAGTATATAGTACAGTATAGTATAATATAGTATAGTATATAGTACAGTATAGTATAGTACAGTATAGTATAATATAGTACAGTGTAATATAGTACAGTATAATATAGTATAGTATATAGTACAGTATAGTATAGTATAGTATATAGTACAGTATAGTATAATATAGTATAGTATATAGTACAGTATAGTATAATATAGTATAGTATATAGTACAGTATAGTATAGTACAGTATAGTATAATATAGTACAGTGTAATATAGTACAGTATAATATAGTATAGTATATAGTACAGTATAGTATAGTATATAGTACAGTATAGTATAATATAGTATAGTATATAGTACAGTATAGTATAGTACAGTATAGTATAATATAGTACAGTGTAATATAGTACAGTATAATATAGTATAGTATATAGTACAGTATAGTATAGTATATAGTACAGTATAGTATAATATAGTATAGTATATAGTACAGTATAGTATAATATAGTATAGTATATAGTACAGTATAGTATATTCACTCATTTTGTCTGTTAAGCCTTGGGCAGGATATAGGGGGCTTACTTACTGGACTAGTGGCAGTCATGCAATGTTAATGACCCCCGGGATCCCCGCTGAGCGTCTCTATTATAGGGATTGGTGATGGAATCCCCAGTCTGACGTTCCACAATGTCGCTCCTCAACCTTTAAGACATTTTGTTAGTTTTTCAGCTTTGTTGGTTTACTTACATATATAAGTGATCCCGCTTTAAAAATTTGGAGAGAAAAGTCCTGCAAGCAACGCTTTTATCTCTGCATTTTTCGCACTTTTCCGGTGGAAACCCAGCGGACCCCATTATAGTTTCCATGGGTAACCGCTTTTTTTTTTAACAGATTAGGTTTCTGTTTGGGGGTTTCACTTGGGGAAACCCAAGCGCAGGCGTGAACTTAGTGTTAGTAGGGTTTTATCCTTTTCCAAAATGGTGTTGTGCTGCAATATAGGAATAATGTCCATAGTTAACATGAGAGTGGTGGACACGCTCCACTCTGTATGGACACTGTGTTTTACATCCATGTAGGTCAAATATATGGCTTATTTGATTATAGCGACGTCTACAGATTTGTATAGGGTAAGTCATTACTGAATATGCTCCATATGTCTTTACTGATTGACAATTCTGTATTTGACACTGTTAGCACTTTCTTACACTATTTTATTCTCTTTGTATCAAATTGGATTCCATCATTATTTATATGATGTATTTTGCACGTATCACATGGCTTTGTACACAATGTATTGATTCAATTAATTGAATTTGCTGCACTTTTCCATTCAATGATTGTTTCACTTTGTATGTATTTGCATACTTGTACTTTGCACTTGTACTTTGCACTTACATTTGGCTTGAGAAAGGCTCTTATCTCCTTGTCTCCCAACCATTCTGTTGTTTTGGGAGCTACCTACAAAAGGAGTACCAAAGTGGACTGGGTTAGGCACATATGCATCGTGTAGTCATGGGGCAAGTCTTTGGTTGTTGTCATGATTTGATTCTTGCTATATCCAGAGAAAGAACCCGCTACATAGCATCATTTCACTTCTGGTAAAGGAATCTGCTTTCTAACTGGTTCTTTCCTTGGACATCTCAGGAATCAGATCATTATATTAACCAAAGTCTTGCACCATGAAGGTCCCAGTTTTGTAATGGGACTCTCTGTCCTAGTTGTAACATATTAAAGTACCAAGTCAATAATTCATTAGTCTTTGCGATCCTTCTTCTAGTCCACACATTTTAAGCATCTGGAGAAGTTGACTTGTCTTACATGGTCTATGTCCATATTCCAGAAGGTAGATCTCCTTAGTATTCTCCGATACTCCTTCCTCGGCATTGTAAGCTCAAACTCGAGAGGCCACCACAAGGGAGATGAGCAGGTGGCACGTCTCCTACCTGCTGCCGTGCATTTAGAAATCCTACTCTTTGACATCACAATCTGCCTCTGCAGAGGATTAAAGCTTCCGAGCCTGAATGGGCAGAAGATAGAAAATTAGATCAGCCGGCGGAGACATTTAGACATCTTAAATAGCAATTTGTAAAAGAGAAAATATGTTGAAAGACATGGCCGATTTACAAAGATGAATTCTGAAAGGTTACATGGCTGAGGATAAATGTAAAACCTAAGAGGTCACATATGAAGGGGAGCGGATGACCCCACAGAGCTGGGAAACAGCCCAGAGGATTTGATATAAGCCGAGGAAATCTAGTCAAAGTTAACTTTGGGAAGTGCAAAATCTCCTATCTATACCACATGCTGGTTTGTTCTGTAAGATCAATATATAGATTTGTAGGGGAAACATTAAAGGAACTGTAAACCTAAAATGCTAAATGACTTGCGCTAAAAAGTCAGCAAAAGGTTGGGGAGATATCAGAGCAGAGATAAGAGGGTGACATTCTCAAGAGCACAACAAACTTGCCAAAACTTTGTGACTAGTGAAACTTTCCTTGTGCACATAACAAGGAACTGGGACAGAAACTGGCAATGGTAGCCAGCCATTATGGAAGCTATGGAGACCTGTTCTTGGTCATCCAAGTCAACATTTCCCTGCCATTCCTTCGCACACTTCCTTACCTTTCCTAAGTGGAAGAAGAGCAGAACGCTTGCAACCAATGAAATGTATCTTCTTAGGTTTACTGTTCATAGTTAAAGGGGTTTCCATTCATTTCACAAGAGGTCACAGTTTAGAATAGAAGCAGATTTAATGCAACCTGTGAGCTGGGAATGCAATCCATCTTTTAGGGTCACTGTACATTTCAATGCATCTTGTCCTCTTAGAGCTTTCCATGTATTTCATTGGAAGTAACATTTTGGTAAGCGTACATGTAGACTATGAAGACTCCTCCACTTCAAGTTTCCATTCATTTCCCTGTAGGTCACACCCCACTGGGAAAACTATAGTTTTATTAATGGGGAAGGTAGAACTCTATAAGAGAAAATGAAATATTACAGATGAATGAGCCTTGCAAAGGTTTGGAGAAAAAAATTAGTTTCCAAACTATGATAAATTGCTTATTATACCTCGGGGTCTTCTCAGGCCTCTGAGTATAATAACATGAAGGCAGGGAAGGTGTCAAAAAATACAAAATAACATTTCTCACGTTTACTGGATATCCACCAGGATATCCTCCAGTGTTCTGGTCCTCTTCTGAGGCCATCTGCCATCTTAATGATGTCATTTTCTCCCCCACGCAGCCATGTGGAGTACAACACAGGTCTTTGCATCATTGTGGAGCCCAGAAAAGATGAGTGATCCAATATGGAGGTCATTGAGTCTCCTATTCTAGTTCTCCATCAATTTTTCCAGACAACTGAATGCAAAATGTGCCTAGTTTTTCCGATGATAGACCAGACCTAGACATAAATAGGTAGATTTGTCATTTAGTAGTATGAGGAAGCTGGGTAACAACCCCTATGGCGGCAGTAATGGTGGCCATCATAGCATCTCCCTTTATCAAGACCTTGTTATCCTTGGTTGAAGCTTCTTCTATGTTCATTAACTGGATCATTGGACTGGAAGTTCACTGTGCATCATTAAATACCCCCCACCCCCATCATCGCCACCATTAGAAGTTTCCCATTCTGAAAGTTTTCCTTGTAAGACTACCATTAGCGCCTCTTCTGCCTGAACCCATCTTGCATTAAAGGTTTAGTGATCTTTTAATGACTATTTACTTAATACCAAAGTCCAGATTTTTATGTTTTTCTCACTAAAGTCGACCATGTTCAAAGTGAGCACTAAGTTGGTGCCGGGTCTCGTCTCGTCCCTCGTTTATGGGCATTCGTAGCTAATGAGGATGCAGAACAACACAAGTATAACGAGTTTCCATTGCAGTTCTGGGAGCTAATGAACCTGCCATGTAAATCACCCATTCATTCCTTTAACATCTTAAAGCAAATATGTAAATGAGGTCTGCGCATTTTAATGCTGATTAATATTATCAATATTCGCTGCTGTAACTACTGGATAATACGGGCTGCTTAGAAAGTAGGGTAATTATTCAATAAATCAAAAGTGCAAGCTCTGTCGTTACTTTCCGCCTGTGAATGGGGAAAAAAATGACTTTATAATTTCCCATTAAAAATGTATCTGTTTTCTTCAGTTTATAATCAGGAACAACGCGTGCGAGCGAGCGGGCGCCTGGCTTTCTTATCGCCAGTAAAGGGCTTTGACCCAAAGTATACTGGCTTGTCAAGCATGGGGTATGCACAACTGGCTCCAATGCATCTCAAATATAACATGTGGCAACTTTACTAATACTTTTAAGAATTATGCAGTTCTGTGTGTTTCCATGGTTACAGACTACAAGCAAACCCTGTATGTAGTCTGATTCTGAAGCCCATACATTACTCTCTTCCATCAAACCCATTATGCATTGAACTAGGTTTTCTTGGGCCAACCAGAGGAAATTATTTTGCAGGCTCATCCTCCATCCATACAGTTCATATCCTTTAACCCTCGTCCGGCTGAGTAGGTACAATTGTACCTTTTCCTATGGAGCCTGTAATGTTGTAAAATTGTGCAGCCTGACGAGGGTTAATGGCACGCACAACATATCCATAAGAACCAATAACGTATTTGTAATGAATCCATAAGAAATAGAACCTAGTGGCAAGTGAAGTACAAATTGGGTTGCCATCTGTTGGATTTTTGGGGCTAATTTTTATTAGAACATGGGGTCTCCATAGGATTCTGAAGTTGTGCTTTAGTTCAGCTCTGTACCCTCTCCCAAGAAGAGGTGGGAGTTAAAAAATGCATAACTACAGTATTGGACTGCAGGGTTTGTGTGTAGTCTGTTACCATGGAAACGCATAGATCTGGCTAGGAAATATGTAACAATCTCACAGATGTAGCTGTATACATTGAAAGATAATGAAGTTACCAGTCTCTGATTGGGGGGCACTCCCTTACTTATGCACTATTTATGTGTATACTCTCAAGCTTGGGCACTATATGGGTCTGTACTCATTGGTAAAGGTACTGTGTAGGTATGGGGTACTTTTTGGGTGAGGCCCTATTTATGAAGATGTCCTTACATTTGGATGCTATACACAGAAGTACTCTGTGGTCGGGGTACTCAAATTTGAGTACTCTGTATGTGTATAGTCACTGTCTGTCCAATCATGTGTATATTCAGGTACTGTGGCAGGTTTATGGGGCAAATAAAGCAGCAAGCGTTTTTCGGAAAAGAAGGGTTTCTCTATCTGCATAGGGTATCAGATAGCCTTGTCCCACAAAGAGCAGAAGCTCCTTCAAATTGTTTCTACCATGTGTCCTTTATCCTAATGATATATCTGTATATGGCAGAGGAACCTATGGGACCCCTCAAGTGGCAGGACCTAAGTGTGACCATATTTCTGCACATTTTATAGCTATCTTCTTAGTTCCACCTTAGCCTTGTCTCTTGGCATGAAGTCTTTCAGATCTACCTAGTCATCTGAGAGTTGACATGCTTGACTATAATGATAGGTCCATGATGGCTGAAGCCGTTACAGTCCTTATAGGATTCACATAGGGTCCACGTTGGGCCAGGTTCTCTCTGCCCTCCGCCTGTACAGCTTCTATTCATTCATCATGATCTTTCAATTTACCATTAGAATGACTAAAGCATTGTTTGCTGTAGTTTTTGATTGAAAATTTTCAAGACATTTGCATTTTTTCATTTGCTATTTCAGCCAACCTGTTCAGGAAGACTCATCGGGTCGATTAGCGCTGCTCAACCTGACAAAGAGTCTCTTGAAAGCTTGTCTGTAAATGAGCTGTTACCGGAAAAGAAATAAAGCTACAAAAAATGTAAATTATGTAAGAAGTAAAAACGCAAGCGAGTGATTTACCTGCGTCGTTAGCAATTTAACAGCCATGTCCATGATAAACGCAGCTACGGCGCTATTCATACAAGGTCACTACAATGGATTGCAGTAATTAATATGCACGTTAAGCTTTAATTAGAGTCATGATTCTAAACTACGTAAAATTTCTTCATTACTGCTCAGAATGCTCGACCTGCTCCACCTAAAATTTATAGTAAATACAGATCGAGTTGTAAAAAGTTTCACCATGGCTTATTAATGATGAGAAAAGTGGACAAAAAACAAAATGGCTGCCCTCAAACAGACTGTTGTCTCCTATACAGTTCAGGGTCAGATTCCCAAAGGGAAGGACATTCATCATATTTTCCATGACCATTGTACCACTAAGTTAAGTTAGGCATCCCTCCCTCCCTCCCTTCCCATCTTCTCCTTTCTCTTCCCTCTCCTCTCCTCCTCTCATTTAATTTCCTGCCATGTTCTCCTCTCATCCGTTCCTTTCCCTACCCTTCCCTTTTATTCTTGTCCCTTCCCTTTTATTCTTGTCCCTTCCCTTTTATTCTTGTCCCTTCCCTTTTATTCCTCTTCTGTTTTTCCATTTCATCCTCTTTTCTCTTTTTGTGTTATTCCTTCCACTCATTTTCCTCCTTTCTTCCTCTTGCCTTCCTTCCCCTCCTCGATTTTCACTTTCTTCCCATTTTCAACTGCCATCATCTCTTCTCCCCTCATCTCTTCTCCCCTCATCTCTTCTCCCCTCATCTCTTCTCCCCTCATCTCTTCTCCCCTCATCTCTTCTCCCCTCATCTCTTCTCCCCTCCCTTCTATTTCTTGTCCTCCCCTCTAAATTTATCTTTTTCCCTCCTTCCCCTTATCACCCTTTTCCCTTCCCTTCTCTCTCTTCCTATACTTCCTCACCATATCTCCCTATTCATCTTTCTTCCCTTTCTTCTCCCCCTTTTCCTTCCGCTTTTCCCCTCCCTTCCTCTCCCACACATCCACTTCTCTTTTGTCTCTTCCTCTTCCCTTTTTTGCCTGAGCTTTCTCCTTTCCTCCTTCCTCTCCCTTTTCTTGTTTCTCATCCCTTCCTCGCTCTTCTTCCCCTCCACCTTCCCTTTGTCTCTTTCTACTTCCTTACCCTTCCCTTGCTGCCATTAGGTGGTGAGACAAATGGATGAGATTTTCTATCACTTGTGCACCGCTCCATGGAAATGCAGGTGGGGGGGGGATTATTTGTAGCATATCTGGTATCCCTGCACCCTTGCTGATGATTATGGATTTACTAGTAGTTATTTGGTATCGTTCTCTGTCACATTTCTGAAAGGTAATGGACATTTATAGTAAAGCATTTGCCCAATGTGCTGCTTGTAAACCATTCCACTAACAAAAAATTTCAAAAACTTTCAGAGGACTTTACAGATGTGGCGTTTGCACCTGCACTGTATACTTCCAAGCCATTAACAAAAGACAACCACATTACAGATAAATATCCAAGAATATGTTCTCACTTATTCAATCCCTTGCCCCATCAATATGGAATCCCCTCTCCAGCATTATATCTTGGCTTTCATCCTCTCCTTGAACCAGCACTTGCCTAGTATGAGGGACACAATAACTCCATCTTAGTGAGGTTTCATTAAAATAACTCTATACAAGGTGAATGAGCCATAGTGTACCTCTATGTCTCTGATGTTATATGTGCCAGGTGTCATATTATGGAGATATTACCCCCTTACATGAAGTGTCTAAGACTCTGTACTATAGAGCATGTAAAACTCTTAGAACATCGTATCTGAACTTCATCCAATACTGAGCTGTTGTGCAAACATATTTGTTGAGCTGTATGGTGTAGCCATGTGTTACATTGGAGTGAAGGTATGGATTTTCTCTTCCATGGTTTTGTGACAATATTCCCTGCTACGCAATTTTCTGCTCAGCAGCAAAGTTCTGTAAAAGTTCATTACTCAGCATTTGATAACCAGGCAAAATCCTTACTCCAAGATAATAAGAGCCTGGCTAAGATCTTCCTTGTCTCAGAATTACAACCAACCTTTGATATCCCCTCCCTGGATCGGCTGTATAAATCATTCCTATTGTCATCAGTAGCTTGAAGCCAGCCATCAGACTGGGATATTCAACTGGGCGAAGATGTCAAATGCAAAGTAAGATATTTCTGAAGAAACCTTGTAATCCTATGGAAAGAAATGCCCAAGTGGACACATGGCCTGAAAAGGAATAGTCAGCCATAGATGCAGACCATACGACTGCCATGGGGCAAGAAGGCCAAGACGGGGAAAAGAAGTCTTGATGCCCAAGTCCTGGGAAGGACCTTCGATCTATTGACAGATGGTCAGTTCTTCATTGGCCCATGCAGCCCAGTTTTATCATGAATTTGGACATGACCTATAAATAATGGAACAAAGAAATTTAATGGCAGATTGCAAATTGCTCCTCCTGAATGGTGCCCTAGTCAGATGCCTATTTTGTTTACCCCATATCTTAGCCCTGGAATGGGTGTATTCTTGTTAGCCCCAAACTCTTGACTACTGCGTAATGAGAACTTATACAAGGCTCCCATCTCCAGAGGAATCTATGTTGATAGCAACCAAGGTGGCAACAAATTTTTTCAAGGGTTGTGGTTCAAGAAGCAGGGAAGTCTTCTGATCATGGGTGACAAAACCTAGCCCTATAGTGGGTGTGCCATATTTCTCTATGCGTGGCATTTGGTTTATCTCATGTTTTAGGTTTAAAGTGCTTTTATTATGGTTTTGGGACTATGGACTGAATTTGTCCATAAACACCAGCGCCTTGGGAAAGCCAACTAGTACTGTAAATGACAAGTGACAACTGGAAAATTTAGGTAAAGATTTATAATTAGGAACCAGAGTCTTTATTTTGAGTGTTTCACTTTTACTTCTACCAGCGAGTGGAGTTGCAATCCCCCTATAGAACTCGATAGAAACATCCATGAATCTCCTGGTTTTTTTTTTTCTTTTTCTGAATATATCAAATGTATATACAAAACAAAAGATGGTGCAGAACAGTCAGATGAACCTCACATTTCAACTATGTAGAGAAAGAAGCAACACTGCAAGGATGTGAAGACGCGCGGCTCATTCACACTGAATGCAACTTCTCAGGGTTCATTCACACAGCATGTAGGCATGAAGTTCATTGGGTTCCATACTATAGAACTGTAGACACTCCATGTGCCGCCATATGGTGTCTCTGTGCTATTCTCTACTAGAAACTAGAAAATAAATATTCTGTAAATTTTTTGAAGACACAAAAAATCCCACTCCATATGCTTCCTTATTAAATCCTAGACAAAGAGAGGTAAAGTAAGGCGCCAAAGAATACGAGCGTGATATGATGTTTGTGAAGTGTAATGATAGTCAAATAATTCATCTTAGTATTTCTTACAATATTTTATTATATATTATATTATTTCCTTATTTTATGCATTAATTGTATTTTTTTATACTTTATGTATTATTATCACATTATATGCATTATTTTACAATTTTACCTTTATTATTTTATGCAGTATTGTATTATTTTATTTTACAATTATCATCCTTATTTTATGAATTTTTATATGCATTATTTTAATTTTTTTTTATTATTTTAGAGTATTTATTTTACTCTTTGATATATTTTTTATTGTCAATTTAAATATTATAAAAATACAAACCACAGGAAATCTTGAGTTAAATGTCACCATCAAGGGTAAAAGAAACACAATTTCTTTAATTTTATATAGGACATGTAATTTTTGTTATTTATCTTTTTTTATATAAGAAATATATAAGAAATTCTCAGCCCTTTGTGAATAATATTAAAAAAAAATACTTCAACCAAATATTCAAGCTTCTGCCCTAGGAGAAAAATCCATTTCATTGGCCACCTGCGGAGTTTATAAATGTGAGCTTTTTAATCCTGGGGTTTATGTTTTAGCTGTGACTTTTATTCGCTGTCAGCGCCCAATTAGAGAAATCTCTCTATACTGTTATCATCTGCACAGCGCACCGTTGTATCATTTCCACTCTCAGCTCGGTTTTTCTCAGTTTTTTTTTTTTTTTTTAAGCACTTACCAAAAACTTCATCTAATTTTTTCAGTGGCTTTTACACGATAAGCAGAATTACATTTCAAACGTTCTTCTCCATCTGTATTTTTTTTTCCTGGGTTCAGGAGATTTCTGCATATTTTATCAGAGGAATGATCTTGGTTCCAAGTCACACTTCAAATAGATAGTTATAATGACGTTTTATCTGTGAACTTTTTTTTTTTAATCCCAAAGGGTATGTACGTGTTCTAGGCAAGACTGAAAGAGAATAGCTGATATACACAGAGGTTGGAAGAGTTTGTCTCAGAACTGCTGAAAATCCCTTCGCAAATAAAGTGCCGGATCAGGTCTTTAACTGAGAGATAAAAAAAAAAAGTTACTTTTGTTCCCCGAAATTCATCTAATTAGGTGATTTATGAGATACTAAACCTCATGTAGGGTCTGTGGGTGAAAATCAGACATCTAGCAAAGAGATTTTGCTAATTTCACACATTGCATGGCTAGTCAAACACAAGCAGTATGGTGGGATGTGGGGTTGCCATATTCTTTATGATATAAAGCTATAGGAACTCCATGTGCCAAACTATGGTGGCTCTGTATACAATTGTATCAAGAAAATGAAATAATTTTTTATTTTTTTTTATATTTTTTTAATGTTGTAACTCAGTTTTGCTATGTAGACTGGGGCAGAATGAGCAGAGTCATCTCATTATAAGAAGGGGGGTATAACAATTCTATTATAGTGATGAAAGTCAAGGTAAGGCTGGACTCAGTGGGGATTACAATCTAAATGGTTAATTTTTCTGTCAATTTGGCTGTGTAGACTGGGACAGAATGAGAAGAGTCTTCTCACTATTATTAAAAGTAGGAGATGACAATTCTATTGTACTGCAGAAAGTCTAGGTAAAGCTGGATTCAGAGGGGCTTACTATCAAAATGGTTACTGTCAGTTGTGCTGTATAGACTGGGGCAGACTGAGCAGAGTCATCTCATTATCATTAGAAGTAGGGGATGACAATTCTATTGCACTGCAGAAAGTCTAGATAAGGCAGTATTCGGTGGTGCTCAGAATCTAATTTGTGATGGTCAGTTTTGCTGTATAGACTTACACAGAATGAGGAAAGTCATCTCATTATCATTAGAAAGAGGGGAGTGACAACTCTATATTGTGCTGCTAAAAGCTTGCCTAGGTAAGGCTGGACACTATATACACAGATAAAGCTTGCATGGTAATAGCCCCAGATTTGTCCTGATTTTTCAAACTGTTTTGAGCGCAATACAAATATTTTGGGGTTCATCACTAGCAAATTATTGCTCTTCTGGTCTTCCTTTGAGTCTTCTTTGGTGGTTTTCCAGCCTCTTGGGTGACCTCACAGATCATCAGTTGACCACATGCCTGTGATTGAGTGTCCACAGTCCCCTGGGGCATGTGAACTCAGCCAGAAGGCCAGAAAACTACCAGAGAGGACCACAAGGGAGCCCAGGAGAAGTGAAGGAAGGTGAGAAAAAGTTTTTATTAGGTTTACATACCTCCCCTGGGCCTCCACTTATTATGCTCTGGGGTCTGATGAAACCTCACTTCTAAAAACAAAAAATATATATCTTCGGAATGAGGCAATGTATTTTTTTTTAATTGAAATGTGCTGTTATGTGTGCAGGTAGTAATTTATTTTATATATACAGTGCATTTCTGATAATGGTGTAAACATAAGAACCCATAGAATAAAGCTTAAGCGTTACTTATACCATCTGACAAAAAATACAGTGGTGGGGTTGTGCTTCCCCCCATCAGGAAAGATAAAGAAAAGTCTTGACTACATCATTTAGTCCTAGCTTCCACCAATATTCTGCCAGTGCTATACCCTCATATGGCTATGTCAGTGGGAATAAGAGGTTCTGGCTCTCTGAATGCAAGTAAAAACTTTTGAAAGATGGAAAAAAATATGCAAACAAAGTCTAAAACAAGCCTGGTAAGTGATACAGAGGAATATATGCAGAATACACACGGTCAAGTACAGGAGTTACCCAATGTCTCATATTCCACTTGTCTTTTGTCTACGGTAGTCTAAGATAGACATGAAAAGCAAAAATCTGTTCACCTTCAATTCCTTTTCATACAATTTTTTGCAAAAAGTTTGCAGAAATGAATTTCCATTAAGCAATGAACTCTTAAGCCTCATTATAAGCATCCATTATCCACAAACATAAAGGCGTTCACCCCATGTAAATAAGATATCTGGAGCCTTCACACCCCGGGATCTCTATTCTTCTGCTCTCTATTCTTCTACTAAAATGGAAGTCGAGAAACAGAATGTAGACTTAGCCCTTCCTTAGGGCTGAGGATGAGAATATTGTGTCTCTGGGAGAGAGCGGCTCTTATAACCGCCAGCCGCTGTTTTTAGACCGTCGGCTCATTAATGGCGGCTGATTGGAAGTGTTCAGACTGCAGAAAAGCTCATTAACCCCTTGCCTGTCTGTATGGTAAGCAATTAAACCTCAAAAATTAGTCACTGACAACAAGATGAGAACAAAACTGTCACAGGCGGATCAGAAGAACATATTATAGAAAATGTGGCAATAGTCTTCAACCCAGTGATGTCCGTAGACCCCGGTTTGAGAAAAGAGCATCTGATGATATAATATAAATCCAACACCATTTCCACTGAATAAAACCATTGAGGATGGGCAAATTAAGAAACAATAGAATTGTAATAAAAATAACTTTGTAATTTACAGGAGATTTTGGTTATCTGTACTGACTGGTAGGATAGTAGAGAAGATGCTGGGTAGGAAAACAGCTGTGTCTCTAGAGCCTGCCCAGTGCTTATGCTTCAAGATGGAAGAATATATTACGTTTATGCAACAGGCATGTAATAAACTGCAATTTATAATATAAAATAGAGGGGAGGGGGTAGATTTATCAAAAAGAAACAAAAATCAGTCAATTAAATATATCATATGGAGAAATATCTTTTTGCATACCCATCCATCCAGCCATGGGATAAAGGAAAAAAACACTGGGAGTCAATGTTTAAGAAAAAGAACAGGAATTGTTAAAGGAGTTGCCCAGGGAATCTTTTTAGAACCCCTAGGGGTTCTGATCTGGTTTTGGCGACAAGTCATGTGATCAGTACCAGACCCTGGCCCTCAATTCGCTCCGCCTCCTCCCTCCTCCTCATTTTTAACAGGAAGTTACCTGGGCTGTAGGGAATAAAAGACTATAGTAAAGCTAGAGAAGAGGAGGCAGAACCATCCAGGGGCCAGAGGCTGGTTTTCATCACGTGTCCTGGGATCGGAACCAGCCTGGAACCCATAAGTCCAGCATCTAAAACCCACCCATGGGAGCTACATACGTGGACGAAATTGTTGGTGCCCCTTGTTTAATGAAAGAAAAACCCACAATGGTCACAGAAATAACTTGAATCTGACAAAAGTAATAATATATAAAAATTCTATGACAATTAACAAATGAAAGTCAGACATTGCTTTTCAACCAGGCTTCAACAGGATTTTTTAAAAAAGAAAACTCATAACAGAAATGATGGTTCCCTTAATATTTAGTTGCACAACCTTTTGAGGCAATCCCTGCAATCAGACGATTCCTGTAACTGTCAATGAGACTTCTGCACCTCTCAGCAGGGATTTTGGCCACTCCTCATGAGCAAACTGCTCCAGTTGTCTCGGGTGTGAAGGGCGCCTTTTCCAGACGGCATGTTTCAGCTCCTTCCAAAGATGCTCAATAGGATTTAGGTCAGGGCTCATAGAAGGCCACTTCAGAATAGTCCAATGTTTTCCTCTTAGCCATTCTTGGGTGTTTTTAGCTGTGTGTTTTGTGTCATTATCCTGTTGCAAGACCCATGACCTGCGACTGAGACAAAGCTTTCTGACACTGGGCAGCACATTTCTCTCTAGAATCCATTGATAGTCTTGAGATTTCATTGTACCCTGCACAGATTCAAGACACCCTGTGTCAGATGCAGCAAAGCAGCCCCAGAACATAACAGAGCCTCCTCCATGTGTCACAGTAGGGACAGTGTTCTTTTCAAGATAGGCTTCATTTTTCCGAACATAGAGCTGATGTGCCTTGCCAAAAATTTCAATAGGACATTCTCCCAGAAGCTTTGTGGCTTGTCAACATGTAGTTTGGCAAATTCCAGTCTGTCAGATTCAAGTTATTTCTGTGACCATTGTGGGTTTTTCTTTCATTAAACGAGGGGTACTAACAATTTTGTCCACGTGTGTACGTATAAACCCCACCCCCCCCTTAATGTTATGTCCAGATTTATTAGTTTTACTTGCAGTACCATACCCAACCACCTGGTGCACTGTTAAGAGTTAACAAGTTCATGATCGGCCATGATCACAAAGGGTTTTAATACAATACTCTAGAGCTCCACCTAGGGGCAAGAATAAGGAGTGCATCAATGTAGATTTCCCCTGCTCTACAAACTGCTTAGGGCACATTGTGAAGATTTTTTTTTATTGATGTGTCACCAACCAGAAAATGATAATATCCAGTCAGATGACGGCCGCAGAATGTTTTTTATTTGTGAGCCTTCCATATGTAGCAGTCATAGAAAAAAAAAAGTGAACTCCATAATAATTCTGTCTGTGTGACGTTCCCATTATGTCAAAGACGTTGGGGATAAGAGCTGTGAGCGATCACATGTGTGCATGTCTCATACGTGTGCATGTAGCAGTCATCATAACTATGTTATATGGAGGGTCTGCATGATCCTGTGGGGCTCGGTGACTGGTTATTGTATTAGATATAATATACAGGATCCAAACATAGATAAAGGGACAGCTGAAAACACCATAGAAGATATCAGCTATGCTTTTGTTATAGGGGGCGCTGTACAGTACATCAGACTACTATTATAGGGGTGCTCCAGACCTCACAGAAGGACTGCTGTTATGGGCTAGGTGTGGGGGGCTCTACTTTACACAGCCAGACTGCTATTATGGGGAGGCAGTGGGGGGGCGGGGGTCTACATTACACTGCCAGTCTTCTGTTTTATGGGTAGGTCTACACTACAAAAGCAGGCAGGTGGAGTAAGATGGAGTAAGAGACTACAAAACTAGACTAATGTTATAGGGGACACTTGAATACACAGCCTGACTATTGCTGTAGGGGGCACTACAAACTACCGATACAGAAGGAGGTCCAGACTACTCAGTCAGACTCCTGTTGTATGGGGTGCTCCAGACTCCAGTTGTAGGTGGCGCTCCAGACACCACAGCCAGACTCCTGTTGTAGGGGGCACTGCAGACTACACAGCCAGACTCCTGTTGTAGGGGGCACTGCAGACTGCACAGCCAGACTCCTGTTGTAGGGGGCGCTCCAGACTACACAGCCAGACTCCTGTTGTAGGGGGCACTGCAGACTGCACAGCCAGACTCCTGTTGTAGGGGGCACTGCAGACTGCACAGCCAGACTCCTGTTGTAGGGGATGCTCCAGACTACACAGCCAGACTCCTGTTGTAGGGGGCGCTCCAGACTACACAGCCAGACTCCTGTTGTAGGGGGCGCTCCAGACTCCTGTTATTTATGTTGCATGTCTATTATGATGCTCTTATATTTCCTGGTATGCAGTTACATATTTGCACCTAGAAGGGTTAAACCTCTCGGGGATCCCCATCCATGATCAGTAATGACGGCTTACACTAATAATATGTCTGAATGGCCGGTAAATGGGATGTGTCTGCTCTTGTGTAAGGAATACTATAGTGGTGTTCTCGCCGTGTAATTAATTAGCGCTGGGAGCTACAAAGGCGTGATATTAATTTCATCATTAGAACCCCTCTACCGTGAAATTTCCGCTTGGGTGAAGTGCTTTATTGAACACATCACTTGCACCCTTGTCTCTGGGTCTTTGCACTAAGCATTTCTTATTCGCTGACTAATTGAGGAAAGTTGCTGACGCTCCTTGGAATGGCCCCAAAATTGAGCCGTGCAGGATGCTCCCCCCTCTTCCTTGCATCTTTGGATGTCTTCACTTTTGATTCCTCTTATGGCAGCTTCGGAGTCACTGGCAATGTATCTAGTGCTGGGTCCTGACAAACCATTTAGTGGCACTCATTAATAGCGGCCACGGCCAGTGCCCAGGTTAATCTCCTGTAGTGGGGCGGACCGGACGTGCTTATTCACCCAGGGATAATCCATGTCAGATTAAAGTAAATTCTGCTGCTCACAGGAGTTTTTCCTCTGAATAATATATCTCTGCTAATGCTTCATTTCTTCTTCAATGGCACATATTGGAGAAAATGGGCCATTGGAACGGGCAATTACACATGAATGGGCCTCATTTATTAATCCAGATCTGCTGCACATTGAATCTGCTGCATGCACCGAAGCTTCCCATAGATTTCTACAGAGCCGCGGGCAGAGCTGACAACTTCACAAACTGCTCCTGACCCCGCAGAAGACACTCAATGACTGGACTTAAAGGGAATGTGTCACCAATCTTTATTTATTTAATAAAACCAGATAGTGAAAATATATCAAAAATATAAAATATAATTTGTTTTTATTTTTTGATTTGTAGATTTTTTTATTCTATTTTCTGTACATGATTATGGGTCGGCCATCTTGCCTGAGCTTCTCCTCTGCTATTTTGACCACGTTAAGTGATCTGCTTTATCGCATAGTCTTGGAAATAGGCAACAATAGACTAGAGACAACTCATTGAGGTCTATGGAACAGTTTTCCCTAAGGAAGGGACTTAGATAAGCTAAGACATCATCTATTGTCAGTGGTGATGTCATAATGGCTCAGTGAGGTTATTCATAGAGGTTTTATCTTCTATTGTAACCCTGTCTGTGATGAAAATGAAATGACTGCAGCAAAGAAAATATAGAAATATGGAAAAAAAATGTTACTACTTAGCATTACTTATCTGAGCACAGTCTGTCACTATGGATCTGGTCACTGTCTGGTGCCACCTAGTTCAGATGGTGCGGGTTAAAATACCATATAAACATCTTATACCACACTTTGGCGTAGTTGTTGGCGTATAACGCATGAAAAATTCAGTTTATTTGTGCAAAAAGTTTCAACTTTTTTTTTTATGTGACCCTTGCCGCTTTGCAGCCAGGGACCATGGCAAGGAAGTTGATTCGGATGGAATTACCACCTCCATCAGATTTATTATCATTGACGTAAATGATACGTGAAGTCAGTGTCAGCCGTGAGCTGGTGTAGATTTCAGCCCAGTCCTGGCAGAGGGTGCTCCCAATTTATAGGAAGCCGAGCGCTTCAAAGACTTTCATCCACTGGTCTTCATAAATCTACCCTTTTGGTAAAAATTTATCAAGACCATTATTGACACCAGTCTTAATATCCCCTGCGCCAACTCAAGATGTGCTTCATATATGATGGGGACAATGAGGTTTTTGGGCAAGTGGCATGGTTGGTATTGAAGTAGCACTGGTGCAAAATTTTTACCCAAGATTTGCAACATTTTAGTGCCAGTTTTCTGCCGTAGGAAGATGTTAAATCTGCCCCATTGTCCACCATGTCATGCTCTGCCACAGTTATGGGGCCCTGTGATTACTTGATCTCCCCTTGTTTTTAGCTTTATCTATGTCATTCCTTCCCCCACTTCTACGGCCCCTTTCAGAAAATTATATTCATTTTCATTACCTGAGTAAATGTCTATCGAACCACTCAAAGACAGAATATGTCATCGACAAGACTTGACATCTTCTTGAATATATTACACGTCTCTGCGCTCCCCCATCTCCACACTTGCCAAGTGATATTGAAACAATTCATCTTTTTGCACATATTAACTACAACAACCCTCTTTACGGAGTCCTCCTATAAAGTCAGCAGCGCTAATTTACAGATTACGCTTCCCCAAAGAATACATCGATTTTCCGTTTTAAGATTTAAAAAGCAACTAGAAATTACAAGTGTAACGTATTCCTTTTCGCACATTTTCTGGCCGGCGGACGGCTCGCTAATGTATACGATAGCCATATCATTGACATTTAACACTCTCAGCAGTAATGTAATTTGCTGAAAACCAAAGTAAAGTACCTAGATTAGATTGTATGATCCAAAGCGAGGAGATGAGAGAGGGGAGCCGAGAGTCTCATTCTGATGGTCAAATATTGAAGGACACGGTACTGAGTGACTGAGCGCCATAGATAACTCTCGCTAAAACTCATTTCTATCACGTATTACAGGACGGTCCTGATCTATAATACAGAGCCAATCTGGATACGTGATGGAACAAATTGATTATTTTTCAATAAACCCAATTCTACGATGTGTAATTAAAGGAGACCATCAAATGTAATATAGATTTTTCCCATCTAATAGAAAGGAGGGGGCGCTCACAAGGTGCCCATAGTTTGGGTTTTGAGAAATAATTGAGAATAAATTTGCACATTTGTTTCATTATTCTTCTGTAATAAACTCAAGTTGTTAGAGTAGACTGTGGCCAGGACCATAGCCCGTGTATTGGATGATAGAATAGGTTTGTGTTGGGTTCAGCCCCTTAAAAACCACTGGGTAGTTCCAAAAATAGAACGTTTGTTTCAACTATACTAGGAGTCTCAAAAACGGAGCCCCTGAGTCTGTTATCTGCGGCCAGGGGCTGGACCATGGGACACAGCCAGTTGTTGAAAGTGTAGCCAGATTGCAGAACCGAGGAGAAGAAGAGGAGCCCCAACCGAGTTTTGAAACTGGCAGGGAAGGAAGCCATGGGCTACCACTATCCCACTTGTAGGGCATAGGTCGTGGGGCAGTGGTGCAGTACTTAGCTCTCTGCTTCCCTGCGCCTCCTGCTCCTTACTACGCCATGTGTTCCCATGACCCAGAGCACAGGAAGAGTTTGGCCAGGGAGGTGCAGTGATGGGGGTCAGGCCACTGTATAGACACTGTGTCGGAAACAACTGGCTAGGGGGGCATTTCACCATATGGAGCCACTGGCGTGGGCTATTTTACTGTATGGGGGCCACTGGCATGGGCTATTTAACTGTATGGCGCAAAGGAACTTCAAATTTATTCTATATATGGCCCATTTACCTGACCGAGTTTGAGACCCCTGCACTATGCCATATGTAGTACAATCAGGTATAAGATATGTGCAACTGGAACTGCTGTTCCTACAAGGTCCCAGGATTTGCGCTCCTCAAGGACAAACCACGAAATGGTCACTGGGTGAGAATAGTTCAAGCTTTATTAGGATAACGCGTTTCGGAGTTTACAGCGTTCAGGAGAGCGCATCCCTTCATCAGATCTCTGCAATGGTGGTTGTATAACCTGATCTATTACATCTCATAATACGGACTCCTTCTTTTGACCTTAACTGGTTTGGTTAAAAATCCGCAAGTATTGAGGAATAACTGAGGATTAACCTGTATATATTACAATCAGTGGTTCCCTTTACGGAGCGCATTCTTTTCAATTATCCTTTATTCCTTATATATAAACAATCAGCTATAAAATATATTTTTTTATGTAATCAAAAAATGGACCTGCTACTCTGTGAATGGAAGTCGAATGCTGAGTGTTGCTTTATTCCTTAGTTTTATTGCATTGAGACTTAAATTTTTGTCAAATTTCAAAAATATTTCTCCGCAGTCGTGACTGCAAATTATTTCCTCGCAATTTATGCAATTATTAGCATTTATAGGGAGCGGTAGAGTCAGCCACTTGTTGTGAGAGGTCTGTATCTTGGCTCTTGTCTTCAACACTTATTAGCTTAGCCACAGTTCTGTGGGTTTTGTGAATTCATTATTACCTATAATGGACTATTGTCAGACTCCTACATGTTTAATAGATGATGTGGCTGATGTTTGGGAGCCTCCGAGGAGGTTATTAAGCCATCAGTGATATATAATGGTGACCTCCTCTGTCCAACCTCTCATTAACCCACCACAACAGGCTTGTCAGGTAATTAGATGTAATTACCTAGAGCGTTATCCAAATGTCCATAGTAGTAATTCTGTTGTCTTAGTGGAGGAGATCGCTTTTGGTTTTATTCTTGTTAAGCACAAAAAACAAACCTAGATGCATTTTTTAACAGAAATTAGTGACTGAGTATCCCATAGGGAGTCCATAGAGGAAGAGACCTCAAGGGCAGAATCGGAGACGTAGCTACTGTGTGCTATGTATAATACAGGTGTATTTTATGGAAGGAGGGGCCCTAGGTCTTCTGCACCCTAAACAGCTATATCTGTGGACAGAATGAACCAGTGCAAGGACCCTCCTCTCAACAGATACCATGTATAAAAAATATTGGACAAAAATATCTTCTCTTCAATAAGTGAATCTTTTTGTATGGTGTTGTCTTCACTCAATACACGGAAATAACTGTATAGAACCTTACAGAGAAATTCCCCCACTTCAGGTTGGCTTCTTCATGCATTGCTGGTGGCAAATTCACCACCTGTGTGGCATGGCTCCAACCAATGGAGAGAAGAACATGACTGTTATGGCGTCCTTCTCTCCCACCATAGTTAGAAAGGCTGGAGCCTCTTGTTCTAGCCCTACTTTCCACCACACCCTACTTTTACATTCAAATGGAGCCCCGTTTATGACACTACATCCCAGATGTGACTATTTTTATTTTTATTTATCATAACCTAGAAGGCACCTTTTTTCAAAATCTTTGTCGTGTCCTCTCCATTGTATAAACCAAATCATCTCTACAAAACCTTGTAGACAAATTACCCCACTTCAGGTCATCGTCATCTTCTTCCATTGTTGCAGGCAAATTGGCCAACCAATGGAGATAAGAACATGAGCCTTTTGTTCGAGCTCTGTTTTCACTCCACCCTCTTGGAGCCCTATTTTTATACCACACCCTCTAGGAGCCCTATTTCCACACTACACCCTCTTGGAGCCCAATTTTCACATTACACCCTCTAGGAGCCCTATTTTCACACCACATCCTAAAGAAGCCCTTTATTCACATGACAGCTAGGATGTGCTATATTTTTCCAACCTAACACAGAGGAATCCTCTTTCCAAGCACACTATAGATAAGCCCCAGTTCCTCACCACACCCTAGAGGAACCTTGTGTTTATCCCATACTCTACAGCCTTATTTTAATATCAAACGCTAAAAAGTCGATTGTTTTACATCACACTCTATAGAAGCCCAAATTTACACAACACCTTAGAGGGACTCATTTCTATGCCACACCATAGAGAATCTATTTTACGCCACACCCTAGAGGAGTACTATTTATTACACTGTATTCTAGAGAAGCCATATGTTCAATCTACACCTTACATGATCCCTATTTTTACACAATACAATAGAGGAGCCTTATTTTTGCCCCCTCTAAAGCATTCAGGTTATATTTTCCATATGATGTATAGCAAAAATTTTTTATTCTAGTTCCCTATTTCTGTTCTATCACCATCAGTATATAATTGATTCACGACACCTGAAAAACCTCCTTAGGCTCCCATAAATATACAGTGGATAACTATAAATCTGGTCAACGGTCATGGGAAATCAGAGTCATACAGTATCACCGAGTCCTGTGATGTCATCACACCATGTGATGTCACCATATTCTGTGATGTCACCAGGTCTGGACATAATAATCTATTTGTATCTGAATATTAGCACTATATTGAAAAGGACATTTGCCAGAATTCCAGCCACAATGATATTTTAGCAATTGGCAGGGAAATATTCACATACACAAGGGTCTTTCTATGGCTATCGCACTACCAAATGTCTATTCTGATAGCATCAAAGGGACAAGGGCATAACTATAGGGGGTAGAGTTATATACTCTGAATGGGTCAAGGGCCCCTCTGCTACACGTAGACCTCAGTAGGATAGTTGAAGGTTGTGTTACAGATTTCAGTTCTGGCACCTGACGTTGTGGTTCTGGGTATTTTACCCCTCTGGGCCCATGATAACACATTCTACATATACTTTCTGTATGTCTTTGCCTCTCCTGCAGATTTTTTCACTTTTTTTTCCCAATATGACTACATGGCTATAAATAAATTAATTAAAATCTGAGATAAAATCATTACCTTCTCATTAAGAAAGCGATGGTTTGTGTAATGACTACTTAAAGTTCGATTAGCAGAGCTCAACTTCACGGAGCCATAAAGAATGTGAACCTCGCGTGGAAATATGGAGCAATAACCGTCAGACAATGGCGAGAATTTATCATGGAGAGGACATTTTCAGAACACAATTTACAATGTCTATGAGACAATCCCTCTCTCCGCCAACCAGTTCTGCAAAATGGAATGTACTTAAAGGACCAGCAACCCTATAGTCCAGAGCTTATAATAGTGCTGGAGTGTTATAAGAGTGGTGGTTGATATCAGTGACACATATGGATGTGAATGCTTCTTCCTGGCCTGAAATGGCTGATAATAGAGGACAATAGATTGTATTCACCTGTCCTACAGTCGGCCTCTCCTCTCCTGACATGGCTGATAACAGATAGTAATAGATTGTATTCCCCTGTCCTACAGTCGGCCTCTCCCCTCCTGACATGGCTGATAACAGATAGTAATAGATTGTATTACCCTGTCCTACAGTCGGCCTCTCCTCTCCTGACATGGCTGATAACAGATAGTAATAGATTGTAGTCCCCTGTCCTACAGTCGGCCTCTCCTCTCCTGACATGGCTGATAACAGATAGTAATAGATTGTATTCCCCTGTCCTACAGTCGGCCTCTCCCCTCCTGACGTGGCTGATAACAGATAGTAATAGATTGTATTCCCCTGTCCTACAGTCGGCCTCTCCTCTCCTGACGTGGCTGATAACAGATAGTAATAGATTGTATTCCCCTGTCCTACAGTCGGCCTCTCCTCTCCTGCGTGGCTGATAACAGATAGTAATAGATTGTATTCCCCTGTCCTACAGTCAGCCTCTCCCCTCCTGCGTGGCTGATAACAGATAGTAATAGATTGTATTCCCCTGTCCTACAGTCGGCCTCTCCCCTCCTGACATGGCTGATAACAGATAGTAATAGATTGTATTCCCCTGTCCTACAGTCGGCCTCTCCCCTCCTGACGTGGCTGATAACAGATAGTAATAGATTGTATTCCCCTGTCCTACAGTCGGCCTCTCCTCTCCTGACATGGCTGATAACAGATAGTAATAGATTGTATTCCCCTGTCCTACAGTCGGCCTCTCCCCTCCTGACATGGCTGATAACAGATAGTAATAGATTGTATTCCCCTGTCCTACAGTCGGCCTCTCCTGACATGGCTGATAACAGATAGTAATAGATTGTATTCCCCTGTCCTACAGTCGGCCTCTCCTCTCCTGACATGGCTGATAACAGATAGTAATAGATTGTATTCCCCTGTCCTACAGTCGGCCTCTCCCCTCCTGACGTGGCTGATAACAGATAGTAATAGATTGTATTCCCCTGTCCTACAGTCGGCCTCTCCCCCCCTGACGTGGCTGATAACAGATAGTAATAGATTGTATTCCCCTGTCCTACAGTCGGCCTCTCCCCCCCTGACGTGGCTGATAACAGATAGTAATAGATTGTATTCCCCTGTCCTACAGTCGGCCTCTCCCCTCCTGACATGGCTGATAACAGATAGTAATAGATTGTATTCCCCTGTCCTACAGTCGGCCTCTCCCCTCCTGACGTGGCTGATAACAGATAGTAATAGATTGTATTCCCCTGTCCTACAGTCGGCCTCTCCCCTCCTGACGTGGCTGATAACAGATAGTAATAGATTGTATTCCCCTGTCCTACAGTCGGCCTCTCCTGACGTGGCTGATAACAGATAGTAATAGATTGTATTCCCCTGTCCTACAGTCGGCCTCTCCCCTCCTGACATGGCTGATAACAGATAGTAATAGATTGTAGTCCCCTGTCCTACAGTCGGCCTCTCCCCCCCCTGACATGGCTGATAACAGATAGTAATAGATTGTATTCCCCTGTCCTACAGTCGGCCTCTCCTCTCCTGACATGGCTGATAACAGATAGTAATAGATTGTATTCCCCTGTCCTACAGTCGGCCTCTCCTGACATGGCTGATAACAGATAGTAATAGATTGTATTCCCCTGTCCTACAGTCGGCCTCTCCCCTCCTGACATGGCTGATAACAGATAGTAATAGATTGTATTCCCCTGTCCTACAGTCGGCCTCTCCCCCCCTGACGTGGCTGATAACATATAGTAATAGATTGTATTCCCCTGTCCTACAGTCGGCCTCTCCTCTCCTGACATGGCTGATAACAGATAGTAATAGATTGTATTCCCCTGTCCTACAGTCGGCCTCTCCCCTCCTGACATGGCTGATAACAGATAGTAATAGATTGTATTCCCCTGTCCTACAGTCGGCCTCTCCCCTCCTGACATGGCAGATAACAGATAGTAATAGATTGTATTCCCCTGTCCTACAGTCGGCCTCTCCTCTCCTGACATGGCTGATAACAGATAGTAATAGATTGTATTCCCCTGTCCTACAGTCGGCCTCTCCTCTCCTGACGTGGCTGATAACAGATAGTAATAGATTGTATTCCCCTGTCCTACAGTCGGCCTCTCCTCTCCTGACGTGGCAGATAACAGATAGTAATAGATTGTATTCCCCTGTCCTACAGTCGGCCTCTCCTGACATGGCTGATAACAGATAGTAATAGATTGTATTCCCCTGTCCTACAGTCGGCCTCTCCTCTCCTGACATGGCTGATAACAGATAGTAATAGATTGTATTCCCCTGTCCTACAGTCGGCCTCTCCCCTCCTGACATGGCTGATAACAGATAGTAATAGATTGTATTCCCCTGTCCTACAGTCGGCCTCTCCCCTCCTGACATGGCTGATAACAGATAGTAATAGATTGTATTCCCCTGTACTACAGGTCATAATCACAATTGTATCCAGTCTAGACTATGCTCTATGAGTCCCTGGACTTCAGGTTAATGACTCACAGCAAACTAGCAAAAAGATTTGTGCAGCTGCTGCTGATGTGTTTAGCTCACAGAGCATTGTCTAGACTGGATACAATTGTCTCCACTCCTCAGCCTAGAGCAAGACTAGCTATGCACTAGTTTTTTACAATGTATCAGTCCGGAGTCCAGGCTGTTGAGCTCACAGAGCATTGTCTAGACTGGATACAAATGTCTCCACTTCTCAGCTGAGAACAGGGCTAGCTATGTACTGGTTTGCTACAATGTGAAGTCCTGGCTGTTTAGCTCACAGAGCATTTCCAGACTGGATACAATTGTAGCTGAAATCAGGACTGGCTATATACAGGGTCTCTACCTACGCAGGAGTGTTCTCATTCACTGACAGCGAGCAGAGATCTTGAATAATTAATACACAAAGTATATTAGAAAATTGTAGAGTATGTTTTATTTTATAGGGATTAAACTTGATTTTGTGGGAACCCCTTTAAGTTTCCGTCCTCCTTGCACTAGATGGTGTTGCACACACGTCAGGTTTTGGAGAGTGATGTGGAGAGACGGGCGAGGGATCACTAATGATTAGATTACAATCCGGCTCTCTTAAAGTTAATTAAATCTGTCAAATGCCCATTGAATAAGCAAAACGCTGCAGCCCGCAGATACCGAGGTTCTAGAGTATCAGACACTGAAGGGAAGGACAGGGTGCCAGCCGCCCGCTGACAGCCACATTAATCACAGCCTGTTTACTTTCTTACAAGTAAGCAGAAAAAAAAAAAACCTTAAACTTTTCCGGCTTAGGCAAAAAGAACAAAGTTGTAAAACAAAATTTCAGACGCAGCGACGTAAATCAGGCGGATTCACCCAGTGATAGATATGACAACAATAAATCTGTATGGATGGGGTGGGGCGGAATTATCTGGCAGAGATTATGTATTGTCTTTGGAAGGAAGTTCTGTGTCAGGATAATATTAATCTTCCTGAGTTTAGTCCTGTTAAGTGATTATTAGACTGTTTTATAGTCCAAGAAGATGTAAAAATTGGAGGTTTTTTTTTGTAAGTAGTAAAATACTGATGGAATTCGTGAGACGATCTATTTCATCTATCTATTCTCTATTGATCTATTCTGTCTATTCTATCTATCTATCTATCTATCTATCTATCTATCTATCTATTTATAAAAGAAAAGTCCAAAGCAGCGCAGCTAATAATGGGTGCAAGTCCTAGGAAGAGGCCACTTCAAATATTCATACAGAGAAGAAAAAATGGCAGCACTTCATGGATTTCAAAAAACAAAAGCAAGTGTCTTTATTCCAAGTAGCAACGTTTCGGTCAAGTGGCTTGAGAAAGGTTCCAGATGTGAACGAAATGTCAGTACTTGGAATAAAGATACTTGCTTTTGTTTTTTGAAATCTATGGGATGCTGACATTTTTTATCTATCTATCTATCTATCTATCTATCTATCTATCTATCTATCTATCTATCTATCTATCCCATATCTATCTATCTCATATCTATTTCATATCTATCTATCTCATATCTATCTATCTATCTATCTATCTATCTCATATCTATCTATCTATCTCATATCTATCTATCTATCTATCTCATATCTATCTCATATCTATCTATCTATCTATCTCATATCTATCTCATATCTATTTATCTATCTATTTAACTATCTCATATCTATTTATCGATTCTATTTATTAACTATCTGTTCTATCAATAGTATCTGTTCTAGTTTAACTATTCTATCAGTTCTACCTATCTATCATGCTGTTCTATGTTTTGATGGTCTTTCTTTCTTTCTTGCTTTCTTTCTTTCTTGTCTATCTCATATCTATCTATCTCATATCTATCTATCTATTTGATCTATCTCTCAATCTTTTCTTTCAGTTTTATCTATTTATGTAGTGTCTCTAGATGGCAGTCTTGAGACAAAGGGTTAATAAATTGATAAGTTGATATTATTATACAAGGATAGGTCAGATACATGACACCTTGTAATAAGGTCTGGTCATCAAATATTTCTATTATTAGAGAGTATTGTCTAACAAATTATTTCTGATCTGTCACATATACTATAAAAATACCGCACTGGGTCATCCCTATAGAGACTGTCCACAGACTACAGACTACTGTCTCTGCATCTTCTTAAGGAGAGACTTACTTTCTGGGGGGCAGAAGTTGGAATCCTTTGTGAAGACTCCAACAAACATAGACGTGTAGCCATGTCACAATCACTGATCATAGCTGTGATCTAAGAGACTGAAGCTGCAGTGTAAAGCATGTAGTCAGGACAGAGCAGCAGAACACACAAGGTGGATTTCAGACTACCTGAGACTCCAGTAGACATTGCAGCTGAGATGAAGTCACTGATCCCAGCTGTACTGACCTGTAGAGATTGTGAGCCTGCATCATGCCTATAAAATGCCCGCGGTGTAGAGCAGATTAGACATGGCTGACACTGGCACCTGCTGTATAGTAAATGCTGTAAAATAATGCAGAGGGTGTAAGTCCTGGGAGAGCGGCAGAATCTGTGCTGGAGATCAGCGCACGTCTTCCATGTTCTTGTACTTCTGAAAGATTTAGAAATGAAACCGTTTCAGAAGCCAGAACTCCAAAGCTGTCAGAAACGTCTAGAAACGCAAAGCGGTACCATGCTGCAAACCTCGATAGACCAACAGTGGGGTGGGGAGTGGAGCACTGGGGAAGGGGGGAGCGGGCACTTCTGTTTCCTTTAAAAGGTGTCAGCTTTGATGAGTTAAAAATAAACCAGGTATATAGAAAACCAATGTATATAGTATAAAAATAATACCGTGTATATATAAATCCAATATATATTGTAGAAAGAACACAGTGTATATATAAAAGCAATGTATATGGCATAAGACAAGACCATGTATATATATATAAATCCAATGTATATAGTGTAGAAATAAAGTATGAAATACAGTAAGCCTTCCTGAGCCTGTTGGTGGTTCGAGTGCCCTTGATGGTGAGTGTAGGATAGAGGACTCAGAAGACAGTATTGAATGGTGTAACAACTGATGGTTTACTTGAAGTGAGGCAGGTAATAATGAACAGAAAATCTTCTATGAAATGGAGGCATTGTTCTTAGGAACGCCACAAGGCTGGAGCTGGGGGCTGGCTGATGGAACTCCCTGGGGTCAGTCATTGTCTTACTTGCCAGGGCAGTCATCTTCTCCAAAAAGCGTGCTTCAAGTTTCTCACAAAATACCATAAATATACCTGCAATGCTCAGGCTGTGGAGTGCAGGCTCCAAGAACTGGGGCCAGTCTGACCAGGCTCCTGCAGCCAAAATGGCTTGTCCTACTTAATATAACCCCAGTTCCTAAATAGCAGCAATGTTACACATCACAAACTCTCAAAACACAGCAACAAATAAGTGTGAACAGTTCTTTTCCCAGTGTTCCCCTGGGATCTCACACATGACCTTACTTTATGATTAGAAACTTTAGAATCACCCGTAAGCTTTTTATCTCTGGTTGAATTCTACAGGAGCAAGTCAGTGAAGAAGGTGGAGACCCATAATAATCTGCTTTAAGGATTCGGTTCGGTACGAACTTGTTCAGATAGAACCAAATGTGAAATTATGGATATTAAAAAAGTGGAGGCCCAAGGGAGGTGTAAAAAATAAAAAACATTTATACTCTCCTTCCCTCATTTCTTTCGGGCTTCTTTGCAGTGTCCGGCGATCCGTGTCATCACAGAAGGGCGCTCGAGCCTCTGAGGTGACCTCAGGTGCATGACATCACAGAAGGGCACCAGAGCCACTGAGGTGACCTCAGGTGCATGACATCACAGAAGGGCACCAGAGTCACTGAGGTGACCTCAGGTGCATGACATCACAGAAGGGTGCCAGAGCCTCTGAGGTGACCTCAGATGCATGACATCACAAAAAGATGCCAGAGCCTCTGAGGTGACCTCAGGTGCATGACATCACAAAAGGGCGCCAGAGCCACTGACGTGACCCCGGGTGCATGACATCACAGAAGAGAGCCAGAGCACTAGGAGGAGGAAGACTCAGAATGCCAGACCCCATGAGGAGGCCTGAAAGAGTTGAGGGAAGGTGATTATAAATGTTTATTTTTTATCTCCCTTGGGCCTCCACCTATTATACTCTGGGGTCTGAAGAGACCCCAGAGTATAATAATTTACTGCAATTCATGTCATGGCAGCCATTTTAGTTCATCTGAGGCAAATGCCAAATTTTGCTGTTTTGTTAAAAGCAAAACAATTTGGAATATTCAGGTCAAATTTGTTTTGTTGCGAACCAATTCACCCAACACTAATCGACTCCTTTGTTGGGTTTCCCATTGGGTAGTTGGATGTCTTTCTTTTCCGGTATTACAAATATTGGCACATCCAGTCCTGCTCAACTGTCCTGAGGATCGGCACATGAAATAGGTCACAAGTGGGAAAGGGTTATGTAAATATGGTTAGAAGTGGGCATTCCTGGGATGTTTCCTGGGATGTTTCTTGGGCATTCTTTGGTAGACCAAGGACGGGGATTAAAAGTATCCCACAAACAAGGATGCAACTATTGGGAGGTATAATAATATGTAGAAAGGAGTGGTGGAGATCCAATTGTGGTGACTAACTTGGTATAAGGTACGACAACACGGCCCGTGCACTTCAGTGAACTTTGCTGTAGTTTCCTGCACAGTCGGTGGTCAGAAGGTAAAAATCCAAAAGTATTTCTGCCTATTCGATCTAGAAGTTATCTGTAGTCATAGAACTCTCATACCCATAGATTCTAAGTTTATGGCATTTCCCAGCCATTCTAGCGGTGAGAATATTCCTTTAATAACCTACATATGGTTTAGATAGTATAGACAGAAGTCTATAACGTACTGAAGGGCTGCCCCGCAGAGTTGCTAGCTGTAGGGGATTCGATAGTTTGCATGCAGTGCATTATACAGGATCTATGTTGGCACAATCCACTTGCAGTGATAACTATGCTATACATAAGCTATGTGCCATTATACACAGGGAATATATCAGCGCTCGTTTGTGCCGCGAACACCATTGTAATTAAAATGTGATTAGAAATGCATTTGTCAAGCCGCCGCCTGGTGAAGTTGCGCTACCTTTTATTTCTCAGCGTCCTGCTGAGCAACTCAGCCCCAAAGAAAAGCAAACACTCGACTCAAGGCTAATTATTTCAAGTTGTTGCCGGCGTTTCCTGTTGTTTAATTATTACTGTGTAGCCTTCGGAGTTGACAGAAGAACAAACCTAATTAGGGGAGAACACAGGGAGGCTCATAGTCTGGAGACGGCAGGGTGGCTACTGTTAGCTCCAGAGTTGGTCGTATTTCAGTAAGTAAGTGGAACGTGGCCATTGCCAGTCAAACACACACTGAGCATTGGCAGCCTAACAATTCTACCACCAGCTGAAGGAGTAGAAGTATCAGAAAGTTACAGTGGTCAGGTTTCTGGAGGCCATAGTCTACTTCGATGGTCTTCTTCCATCATGCACTATTCAAGAAATTCATGGGCTCTACATGTTATAGAAATGTTGGAGAGCTTTTGCACATCATAAGGTTCAGGAAGCCTATAGGCTGAGAATTACACGGTTGGATGTATTTTAGAAAGTATGTTGCACATGGCCATAAATACTCAAGTACACTTTGAGCAGGTCAGCTTTGGCAACTCATCAATTTTGTCATTGACACAAGAAGTAGATGATCCAGAACTTTGCAATGGGCTGATAAGAGTTTCTAGCTTCCATTGTCTACTTCTTGGTCATCTTCTACCACCATCTACTGAGGGTTGGAGAGGTCTTTGGATATCACAGCTACAAGATGCTACATGAGTGTCAGATTTTTGTACATAAGGAAGCTTGTCGTCTGAAAACCACATGGTAAATGGACTTCAGACAGTTTTGTTTGTGACCACCAATATTCAGCTATACATTGAGCAGATCTGAATTGGCAACTCAACAGTTTTGTAATTTACTCAAGGAGAAGATGTATCAAAACCTTGCAATGGTCTGTCACGAGTTTATAGAGAACATAGTCTACTTCTTAGGTCATCTTCTATCAAGATCTCTAGCTATAAGAGACTACATGAGTTGGTACAGATAGACATTTTATTTATTAGGGGATCAGCATCAGGTTCCTTTAAAGTCTGAGTACTGTGGGGTGGCTGTATCATCACCACTTAAGAAGATATTGAGTCCATAGTCTACCTTGTCTTCTGCTACTTCCACCATGTTATGGAGCTCATACAATGTAAGGCATTTATGGGTTTTAGGGGGTCCCAATCTACTTATGGGGTATTTTTTGCCATCTACTATAGATGTCCACAACTACAATATGCTTCATGATTGGCACCTTCTGTATGTCCTCAATAATTTTGTTCTTCAAAGACTAGTGAAACCCAAACACGCTGACCAGGTCTTAATAGTGGGATCATTTACTCAAGATGTAGATGATACAAAAATTATAACGAGCTGGTATGGGTTTTTGGAGGGAAAACATATCATCTTCTGCCATCATCTACGGAACGTTTGGGTGCCTATAGGCTAAAAAGCCCATTCAGATGTCAGAAAATGAAGTAAAGTGTATGTGAGCCTGAAAGTGACCCTTCTTTATGCCACCTCCAGGCCGCTATACCTGCATTACACCAAAATTATCAACAGCATGTCCAATTTTGTTTTGAGTCCAAAAAGTAATTGCCTCAGCCAAGACCTTATCTCTAGACACGAAATGTCAAGTGTGACACATAAATAGAGTAAAACGTAATAATTTGGTGTCCACCATGTATCTCTATAAGGTCCTGGGCTATGTTGATGTATGGGGAGAACATTCCTGCAGGGAGCGCCCTGTTTTGACTCCTTCCATGTTGGATTATGACTGCCTGATCTTTCTCCAGCCTCTCCGGACTCCTCGGCTGAGAAGGATGAGCCGAGCCGCGTAGCAATTGCTCCTGACCACACACAACACGTGTTTATTACAGATGCTGGATGCAGCTTTGCTTCTTTCACCACCTTTTAACCCAGCATGAAAAACAAGGCTTAACAAGATAGCGGCAGCGAGAAGAAGATTCATTGTGAACTGTAAATCAAGTTTTTATGTTCCTGATCTTCCGCTGCTCACTGGATATGAAATATAAAAGCAACACGAGGCAGAAGAGCAGCTGGGATTTAATGAAATTTACATGGTTCTGCTGGAGCCGCAGAGCAGCAGATGTTCTTTGCCGGATCTATGCCGTACAATATATCGACTGAGTATTTAAAGGGAAATTCCATTGTAATTATTACCCAGTCTTTCAGATTACCCAATAATTCACAAATCTCTTTACTAAGCGGTGGCCGGATTATATTTGGCTCTTGCCTGGCTAGGACTTTTGGTCACTCTCCAGCCTGAGACTTCCAGCTCCCGTTATGTCCTCCAGATCTACCAACTCCACCATGACACCACGTCTCTGCAGGCACCAGATTTATAGATACTCTGTTGCCCTCCAGACCATGACAGAATCTCGGCGGTATCTTTCTCTACATACTGTCTATATACAGAATTAGGTTTTGTCTTTGTCTATCAGATCTCCACCGCCATCTTGTCTTGTAGTTCAGCTTGTCATTTCTGCTCAACTGCCTGGTATTAACCATTGGGAATGTTTGTTTTTTTTTCCAAACAAAAATACCATTGCAGCTTCAAAACTGAATAAACCACTTTCTACCCACCTGCCCCTATCGCTACATCTGTGCCCGAGATCGGTGGTCTAATAAATTGGGGTGTCCGGCAGCCGTTCCTCCTTACAAATTACCCCACCTTAAATTTGAGTCAATGTTATACGTGGAGGGGAGGGGGCATTTATGGGATATCACTGGGGATAAGTGTGGGACATCACTGCTATATGGTCTACATCTATGGACTGTCACTACTATATGGTGACATCTATGGGATGTTGCTGTTCTATAGGGGACATCTATGGAATTTCACTGCTATAAGGGGACATCTATGGGTTGACACTTTTACTGTATATAGGGGGAATGTATGTGTTATCACTGTTATATAGGTGACAGATAAGCGACATCACTGTTATATAGGAGACATCTATGGGCCATTAATATCAGTGTTACAGTATATAGAGGGGCATCGGTGGGCTGTCAGTATTACAGTATATAGAGGGGCATCGGTGGGCTGTCATTGTTACAGTATATAGAGGGGCATCGGTGGGCTGTCAGTATTACAGTATATAGAGGGGCATCGGTGGGCTGTGCACTATTATGGAGTCGATGATACAGTGATGCGTTGCAGTATTGTGTTGTGGCCCCTCTTCTGCATAGTCACTTGTCGCACAGGATTGTATCTATAGAAGATGTCACACTAGTCTGTGCACTAGGACCCTGATGTCTGAGGGTCCCAAATACCAACACACCCCATACTGTAAGTGATATAACCAGTATTGTAAATGACATATTATAGGTGGGGTTCCTCTTGCAGATTTAGTACCCAGCTCCATAAGATTCCAGATATCTTCCTGGTTTCTGTGCACCTTTAATCCTCTATGTCACCCCAGTGCGGAGCTCCCCTTTAAAATTTTCTTTGTATATAATAAATCCATCGACACATTCCCTACATAAATGTATGACACGCGTGACAAGATCGCGACACAGCGTAGGCCGCACACGTGCAAGATCTCTTCTGTCAAGTCACCTGATTTTGCACATTTTCTCTCCTTTATAGTTGTCAAAAACTGAGAGTGATTTCACGTTGGGAAGGTTCGCTCACTCCTGACAAGCGCCTGAATCAGGATATTAAAATGCTTTGAGCAGAGGCGGAATAACTTGGCGCCCCCCCCCCCCCACTGCCCCCCTTTCCAAGACTTTCCTTAAGATGCGGTGGAGTAAATTGGGCTGGGATGAATTGCAGAGTGAAATGTTAGGAGCTGACATTTTCTGCAGAACTCTTAGTGAGGCGGCGTCTCGAGCCGGCGCGGTCGGTAAGACGTGATTAAATTCACTTAAATGCACATCAGCCGCAGTTACTATTAATGAAAATTGAGATTGGACATAATGGGGCTCATAAATTTGAGAGAAGGAAAAAAAAATCCAGAAGGATAAGGTGCCTTATAGCGGTATGTACCCAGTGAAGGAGCCTCGGGAGATGGAGCAGAAGGCGATGTTTATTTTAGGATTAACCCCTTGGTTTCCATTCTATGTCTCGGTTCTCCTCCAAAAATATTGAGATGACTTTGCATATTGTGGAAAACCAACCCTGGCTGAGACCTCGCTCGTCGTCTTACCCTGGAGGAACTTTTCAGTTTTCTGCCCCTGCCCCATATCTATTGCCAAAGCTGTGTCTTGTCTGCGTCCTACCTGGTACCCAGAGAGCATGTAGTACCCCACCAGCCCAACCATACCCTTGTGTGTAGGAGTCTCTATAATGACCCCTAACTGATGCCATAGCTTTAGGACATGACATCCTTGTGTGAATTATCTGTCTAAAGGAATCCGATCTAGACAGATAGGTAGATATATATGAGCAGGGGCGCACCGCTAATGAGGCGAGGTGAGGCGGCCGCCTCGGGCGGCACTGTCCGGGGGGCGGCATTTTACTATTTAATGTAAACCAGCCCAGGACAGGCCGCTTTAAAAACAAACAAAAAAAAAAACCAGAGCTGAGCGCGGCCTGTCCTGGGCTGGTTTACAAGACGTCGCATCTCAGCGCAGGCGGCGATACAATGACGTCATCACGCCGCCTACGCTGACACACAGACGTCGCGGACAAGAGGAGGCGGCGGCGGCTGCATCAAGGCATCGCAGGTGAGTATAGCTTTTTTATATATATATAAATAGGCCGTAACCTGTTGGAGCATCCCCGGCAGGTCAGGGCCTATTTATTTACCTACCCGCGTCTGCTCGTGGCCGCCCCCCGCTTCCCCCTTCTGCTATGGGCCGCAGAAAGGGAAGCGGATGCCGCTGTGAGCGGCCGCGGGGATCGGTAAGTTAGGCCGCGGGCCGCAAATACTACTATTATTATACTCCGGGGTCTATTCAGACCCCGGAGTATAATAATCCGAGGCCTAGGGTTGGTGAGGGAACATAAAAACCAGTGTTACTCACCTCCTGCGATCCGATGTAACTCCGAGCAGGCTTGGGGCCTCTGGTGACGTCATCAGGTCGCGTCGCCGGCCTGATCACGTGACGTTTGTGCGCAATTAAACAGGGCCGAAAGCTGCAAGGAGTGCACCGGTGTCCAGGATAGGTAAGTAACTCTGATTTTTATGTTTGTATTCTCCCCTGGGTCTCCAATCATTATACTCTGGGGTCTAAGAGTATAACAATAGTTCATGGGTGGTCCACTATGGGGCATAATACCCTGTGCAGGGACCACTGTAGAGCATAATACCCTGTGCAGGGGCCACTGTAGAGCATAATACCGAGTGCAGGGGCCACTATGGAGCATAATACCAGTGCAAGGGCCAATATGGGGCATAAAACTGTGTGCAGGAGTTGCTGCGGAACATAATACCGTGTGCAGTGGCCAATGCGGGGCATAATACCGTGAGCAGGGGCCACTATGGAGCATAATACCGTGTGCAGGGGCCGCTGAGAGGCATAATCCAGTGTGCAGGGGCCGCTGTGGGCCATAACACTGTGTAATACTGTGTGCAGAGGCTGCTGTGGAACATTATAGTGTGTGTAAATGGGGCGCTATAAACATGGGCTATGGCACCTGTTTATATTATACGCTGTCTGTTTATAGTGACCGTGTGATGTAATTGTAGCCTTGTCACATACTATAGACATGTACAGGACGAGGCTGTAGTTACATGACATGGCCGCTATGAGATGAAATACACTATGTAAACAGAGAAGCGGTCACGGCGCTTACACAGGTACCATTCAAACAGCTGATCAGAGGGGGTCCTGGGTTTTTGAACCCCACTGATTAGTTTATTAATGACCTGGAAAACCTTTTAATTAGTTAACACCTGGGGCATTATTAATAAGGGGCACTATTTATACAGGGTACACACGGACATTATTAATAAGGGGCACTATTTATACAGGGTACACACGGGCATTATTAATAAGGGGCACTATTTATACAGGGTACACGGACATTATTAATATAAAGATACACTTGGGGGTATTATTCATTATGGGGGGTTATATCATATATTATATAATTGGGGTAGCAGCAGGATGGGTGTGCAGGTGAGGACAATGTGGGTCGGTGCCTGGAAAAGTGAGGAGCCAAAGATGTCTGTGCTGCAACCTTTACAGAGACAAGTCACAGCTGGAAGAAGTGGTCATGGCGGTCCAAAGGGAAGAGAAGGGAAATGTGACTGATTAGTCAGAGACGTCACCTGTAAGTCACAGAATGTTACTGTCCTGTATTCACCTAAATGATAGAGGATAAATACCTGAGTGATGGGGGTCTGTCTGCTGAGACCCCCACTGAGCCTGAGAATTGGGTTTTTCCCCCACTAGGTGGGAATCCAGCCTGACCGCAGCCATATATATAGGTGTCACTAGGGGGATGGACGAACCCGCGGGGCTCTCATTCACTTCAATGGAAGTGCCAAAGATACCCGAAGTCCAGTCCTCAGCTATCTGCGGGGCTCCTATTATAGAGAATGGGGGCCACGTGGGCTCGTCCATCCACCAAGCAGAAGATGTGGGAAGTTACTTTCATTGTTACTGTCGTGTTGTTGATCTGATACTGAAGTAATACAGGAAGAAGAATTCTTAAAAACTGTTTCATAAGTTTGTGTATTGTGTATATTGTGCGACAATAACAGTGTGTTAAACTAGTAGCATGGAAACTCAGTTTTTTTAGTTTTTTTTTTTTTTTGGGGGGGGGGGGGTCTTTCTATAGTCCGCCTCAGGCAGCAAAGAGGCTAGGGTCACCACTGTATATGAGATAGAGATAGATAGATAGATAGATAGATATGAGATAGATAGATATGAGATATAGATAGATATGAGGTAGAGTAGATAGATAGATAGATGAGATAGATAGATAGATGAGATAGATAGATAGATATGAGATAGATAGATAGATAGATAGAGATAGATAGATAGATATGAGATAGATAGATATGAGATAGATAGATAGATAGATAGATAGATAGATAGATAGATAGATAGATAGATAGATAGATGATAGATAGATAGATAGATATGAGATAGATAGATATGAGATAGATAGTGAGATAGATATGAGATAGATAGATAGAATGAGATAGATAGTGAGATAGATATGAGATAGATATGAGATAGATAGATATGAGATAGATAGATATGAGATAGATAGTGAGATATATAGATATGAGATAGATATGAGAGATAGATAGATAGATAGATAGATAGATATGAGATAGATAGATATGAGATAGATAGATATGAGATAGATATGAGATAGATAGATAGATAGATATGAGATAGATAGATATGAGATAGATAGATAGATAGATATGAGATAGATAGATAGATAGATATGAGATAGATAGATAGATAGATATGAGATAGATAGATATGAGATAGATAGATAGATATGGGATAGATATGGGATAGATAGATAGATAGATAGATAGATAGATAGATAGATAGATAGGAGATAGATAGATAGGAGATAGATAGATAGATATGAGATAGATAGATAGATATGAGATAGATATGAGATAGATAGATATGAGATAGATAGATAGATATGAGATAGATAGATATGAGATAGATATGAGATAGATAGATATGAGATAGATAGATAGATATGAGATAGATAGATATGAGATAGATAGATAGATAGATATGAGATAGATAGATATGAGATAGATAGATATGAGATAGATATGAGATAGATAGATATGAGAGAGATAGATATGAGATAGATAGATAGATATGAGATAGATAGATATGAGATAGATAGATATGAGAGAGAAGATATATTTTTGATTAAAATAATTTTTGGGGGTTGGGGTTCCAACAAAGCGCTGCTGCCGAGGACTGTGCCTCTTTCTCTGTGACCACCTCAGTTGGCTTTTCCTCCGGGGACAGCCTTAGAGGTGTTAGATAACCCCACCGCTCGGCACAGAGGTGATAAGACAGAGGACAGAAGTTCTGAGCTCTTGTCCTCAACCTCTTTATGTCCTTTATGTCCTCTATGTAGAGGACACGAGCTCAGAACTTCTGTCCCTCCATTTTTTGATTGCTGGCGGTCTTAGCACCCGGACCCCACCAATTGGGCCTTCTTACTTGTCACTGTGACTTGTCAGCTCCTCTCTCTGCCGTCTACCACATAGGACATTTCTAGTCTGGAACTGTCCAAATAAACAGGATTTCCAGACCATTGGGCACCAGATATCTGGAGAGCGCCACTGTCCACCGGTGTGATACGTCTCCATTCACAGCCTAGCACTCTGCATGGTTAAATATTCCGCCGTGTTTGCTTGTCATGTGACCCGAGGTTAAATGTCAAGGGAACAAATTAGCGGGTCTCATTGTTATTCGGGATGGAGCCATAAATAGCGGGTTTTATTGCAGTGTTGATCCCCAGATGCACGGAGATAAATACATCTCCTCTGTGAGGATATACAGCCGGGCAGGGTCCGCTCTGCTTTCTGCAAGCTTCACTAGATATCAGAAAGCGATGAAAGAGCGCGCTGCTGAATTATTCATCTGAAGCTCCTCGCATGCCATAGGTACAAGGTGTGTTTAGATGCAGCACTAGATTATCCCTGTCATTTTAAGCCGCTGACAGCTAATTTGTTTCCAGTAGTAAAAATGCTGCTGTTGGCAAGAGCGGCAAAGAGGAAGGTGAAAGTGCCGGGGCCTGATACATTGTAACGCTGTGTGTAGACATAAGTGGGGGGCCACTATGTAAGATGAAGAGTGTGCGCCATCATGTTAGGATAGAGGCTAGCTGCCTCTTCCAATATTATAGCAGAGCTGAGTTTGTCTTTGAAGTGTTTCTCTTATGTCAGAGCTATAGACAGGATCTATGGAGCGTGCACAGAGTACATGACCTACCCCTGCTAAAGGGGGGCCCACAAATGGGCTGGCCTGTGGGGTTTGGCTATAGGATTACATTATGTGTTGAGCTGTTATTTGGTACTTTATGTCGGTATTTTTGGTGTATGGTGTCCCTGTATTACACATTATAGGTATTTTTACACTGTATAACCCTACACTGTTTGCCATAGAGGCAGTGGTAGGGGTAAGATAACAAAAGGGACCACAATGGGCGACATACAACGTACATCTGGCTCTGCATATACACAATGCTGCAGGTTTATTTGCAGGGCTATGTACCAGATTGTGATATAGCTGTACTATAGTGATATAGGTTGTGTTAGGGGATTGATCTGAATTTGCTGATTTGCAAAAAACTATTTTTGGCATCCGTATGAATCTATGCACAGATGAAGCAGAGCTAAATGCGTTATTGATCCTCACCACTTGTATGTGCTGTGACATGAGTTGCTGACCCCGTACTTTCTGCAGTCACCCAATGTTTTCTGTAGCTGCAGATACGATTAGCGCAGTGTTGAGAATGATGTAATGATTTTTGGACCAATCCCTGAACATGTGCTCCAGTTCATCAGTATTTCTGGGATGTCTTGTGTGCAGCGCAATCTTAAGTTCATGAGACAACATCTTCATGAGGTTAGGATAAGGACTTGGCCATTCCAAAACACAATCTTCTTACTTTTCAACCATCTTAGCCAATTTCCTCTGTTTTTGCATCATGTCATGGACGGATGATCTTACATACTCCAGTAAAACATACAGGATACATTGTTCCCTCAATGATTGTAAAACTTCTAGGTTCAGAGGCAGAAAAGCTGAACCAACCCTTGAAAAGACGCCCCAAAGCATGGCATTCCCTCTACCAAGGAAAACCACCACAACCCATGAAGCTCCCTCTACCAGCTTTCTAGGCTGTGAGTTGTCAAAGCTGCCCCAAACCATGAAGCTCCCTCCATCAGGCTGCACAGTTGGGATGTGTGTCCAGGATGGTGTCCACCATCTTTGTTGTATATTTCTGCTATAAAATTTTACTTTTGTCTCTTCTGTCCATTGGACATTGTCCCAGAAACATTTGAGGAACACCTCGGGCAAACTTGAGGTTCTTTTAGAACAGCATTGACTGCCTCAGTGGTGTCCTCCTGGGTCATCATTCTTGTTGGGGGCGCCTGAACAGAGGTTTTTGCAGTTGGTTTCTGCATTTCTGCAGGTCTTTTGTGGTTGCTCTCAGGTCTTTCTCACCTCTTTCAGGATTTCCTGTTGTGCCCTTGCAGTAGAGCTCCACAGTCTTGAATGTTATCCTTATCTTGACAATTTGTCTAGCCTTAGATTTATGGACACCCAAGTCCAGGTCTTTTACTGTTGTGGGCATTCTGCCAGCATTGTCCATATTGGGCACACTCTTCTACTGGCACTAAGGAGTAGTCTGTGTTTATGGTGGCACTTGGCAGGCACTCCTTATGGGGGTACTCTACTTTCTGCATTTATGGGTCAGTTTGATGGCATATTGGAGGCATTTTAGTTACTCTTATGGCTCAGTGGCCAGTAGTTGTAGGTCAGTCCTCCAAGTATGGGTTAAGTGTACTTAAAGGGGTTGTACCAAGTTATCAAGCTATCACCTATCAAAAGGATGGGGGATAACGTCATGATCATGGAGATCTAACTTACAGGACTCCTTTGATCCCCCTTGATCCAGTTCTCCTGTCCGGAAGGAGCATGCACCCTGCCCCCCTGTCCCAATGAAGTGCCAAGGACAAGAGAACCAGAACTTGGCATCTGTGAGGACCAGAACCCCAACAATCATGAAGTTTTTCCCCATCCAACTGATAGTAGATAACTTCATAATTTTGTATAACCCCTTTAAGACACATGGAACAAAATGCAAACTGATTCTCACAGAGCTCTGCTACATCTCACATCTCTACCTGGCTTGAGTATTTTCTTAAGGCATAGTCTGCCCGTGCATCACAATCTAGAACATTGTCCAGCTTGGTTTACCGCCGTGCTCTACCACCTGTGGATCCTTAGTTATTGAGAAACTACAACTCCCAGCATAGCCTGTCAGCAGACTAAATGTGTAGTTCTCATTAAACAATAAAGTATAAGTTTGTGCATTGCTGCTGCTGTTGTTGTTGTTGTGTGACCTATTTTTGTGACAGTTGCAAACATTCTGATAGTTCACATCATAAAATATTAATAAAGCCTGAACAATAGAGGAAAGAACGTTCTGTGAGCAGAAAGCAGCAAATCCTCCTGATGAAACTGATAATACATCCAATCCATCTGGATTATTGCCCCTGCTCTCCGCTTTATGGATACTTGGGGTGCACGGGAAGTGATATTAAAGGGGGTTCCGGTTACATGTAAATAAAGCACAATAACTGTATCTATGGAAAGTTCTGCCGTTTTCTAATATACTTTATATTCCAATATCTCATGTCAGTGAAGGGAAATATACTAGGTTACAGTCAGAGGCTGTAAATAGCTAGTCTGCTCTCAGTATCCAGTCTGGACAATGCTCTGTGAGCTAAACAGCCTGGATTCCAGACTGGTACATTGTAGCAAACTAATACAGAGCTAGTCCTGCTCTAGACTGAGAAGTGGAGACAATTGTATCCAGTCTAGACAATGCTCTGTGAGCTCAACAGCCTGGACTACAGACTGATACATAGTAACAAACTGGAACATGGATAGTCCTGCTCTCAACTGAGAAGTGGAGACAATTGTATCCAGCCTGGACTGCAGACTGAAACAATGTAACAAATCACCGGAGAGATTGTTTGTACCTGGAACAGTGAAAATTTGAAAAATAAAGTCTTTTTGAATAAAACCTGAAAAACTAAACTAATTGTTTTCAAATTTTGGATGCTTCCGGGGCCACGTAAAAAACATGTGGCCTCATACATCCACCATGATGCATGGAGGACGGGGCTGTATTATTTTTAGCATTGCCGCCTATTGTGACTCCAACAACATAGAACTGGAAACAAGAAGAGCTTTCAAAAAGCTATTGCAATTCAGTCTCAATGATCATCAGGTATAACCCAGTGTACACACAGCTCAAGATTGGTCTAAGAAACCAAGATACTGCATCAACACCTTGTAAAGGATATGTAGGTGAGTTATCTAAGATGTCTAGGAAAGTGGAAGCGTTAAACTTTTGGATGCCCCAAAGATCCCATAGATTGTCTCTGGTCTTCATTTATCCAAAGCTGGCACTGATAACAATGGTGGAAAGAGCACCACATGTCAGCCACGTCCGGACAATCATCTAAAACATAGAGTAGATGGAAGCCTGCACATCTGAATTGTATAAGTAGACCCTGCTTCAATGTAAAAAACTGACAAAGTGAGTAAATACACCGAATCTTCTGTCAGACCATGGCCCCTTAATAAAGACTCAGGGTGGACTCATGGTAAATTGTCCCAATAGTAGACAAATACAACCACTGCACAGTGTCCATATTATAATACTTCCATAGAGTGTCTACATAATAGTTACATACAATGTAACCATAGCAATGCTATAATAAGACTTATATGTAGTGCTCAAATAATACTGTTAGTAGATCGCAGAACTTGTATTGGGATATAATGGTGGAGGTCTTGGTGCATGTGTCCCATACAGGGTGCAGAGGGTGCGTTCTCATTCAGGTCCAGGAGCCTTTGGGGACCCATAAGGTGTCTTATCCTAATATAAAGAGACCAGTATTATAAATGATACAGTTGGTGGCCCTGGTACAGATTTTGCTTAGGGCCCAGAATTTCATGTTACGCCTCTGGTCTCATACACACATGCTATCATTAGTCCTGACATTCTGATTGGCCATTGTTATGGTTTTCAGGTAATCAAAGTGAAAAAAAATATAATAATTAGTTTCTAAAGTTTTTGAAAAATATTAACAATACAGGGGTATTCTGGTTATCACAATTTTCCTCCTATACCCTGAACACAAAAAATGAATGATCACGTGTGAATGGAGTGGTCAGTCGAGCATGCACGCTGCCGATTCAAGAATTCCCTACGGGACCATTGAAGATGGCCAAGTAGAGCTCTTGACTATCTCTGAAAGTCCCATAGACATGAACTGAGCAGCAGAATGCATAGCCGACTGGCCACTCCATTCAGATGCAGAAAGAGGTCGGGGTGGGGGGCAGAGGTCAGACACCCCCCTTCCCCCACTGATCAGCAAGTTACCCCCATCCTGGGGATAGAATATGAATTGTAACCAGAAAACCCCTTTAAAAAACTTTCTTTGCTGCCAATCCATCTCCCCCTCAAACCACTCCTCTCCATCTTCTTATTCATATACTTCAGAACCGAAAATATTTCCATTCACTTCAAGCTCAATAACGCGTCCAACGTGATATCTAATCGACGCTCTTAAGATTTCATGAAGGAACGTCATTGAACATTTTATTGAAAAATTTGTATTCGGCACCTCCAAGTTTCTTTGTATACTGCGGGGGTGGGGTGCGGGGGGAATTAATAGGATTCCGCGACTTTGCCTGAGCAGAACAAGTAAGATTACTGTCTTAGAAATGTCATTTGCGCCAGGAATAGTAAGAACTGTCAGCGCCTCGTAATGAAGTAATTTAAATACCGGCGGGTCTTACAAACATTTGATAAAATTGTGTCTCTCCCGGCTGTGGTGTTATATATCCCTGCTTTATCCGGAAGGTTAGCCTTGGGTGCGTTTCAGCTCCGGCATTAATAGATGATTTTATTCACAAAAGAACTCCCACTAATGATTTTCTAATAAAAGTTTGCTTTTTGGACTCTCGCTAATACCCTGTGTGCTTAATACTGTCAGATTCCTTCTGCTTTTGAATTATACGCTCCACTTGGAGACGTCGGACTTTGTGAGGAGATTTAAATAAAGGCGTTATGAGGAAGTCGATAACTTATATACAGGACAATAAAAGTGAAGACATCTCGAAAAGACTCTCTGAATACTTCATTAATTTTTGCTTTGTTTTTATAAATTACTTTTTTTTTGCTTTGTTAAAATTTGTATTTTCTGCTTTGGCTTTATAATTTTGTCATTTTTGGCTTTTTATGCTTTATTTTTTGTTTTTCCTTGTTTTTATAATTTACATTTTTGGCTTTTTTTCCCCTTTTTTATCATTTACTTTTTGGGGTTTTATTTTCCTTGTTTTAATAATTTACATTTTGGATTTTTTTTACTTTATTTTTATAATTTACATTTATTTATTTATTTTGCAATTTTTTTGTTTCATTTTTATAATTTTCTTTTGTCTTTTCCCTTTTATCATTTTATTTGTTTAAGTTTTTATATATTTTATAAATAACAAAAGTGGAATTCAAAAACATTTTATAGGCTCAGTTCACAATGGTGTTATTTGCTTTCTGTTGAGTTATTATTGATAATAAGAATAGTTCAAACTGTAGCATCATTATGGCCGTCAAAAATATCAAAATCCCAATGGAAACCAGGGGAACCCCATTATAACGCTATAGGATCCATCATTTCTAAGCAACTGCTTGAAAACATCTATCATAGCTGCCAAGGTTAAGAAGAGCCATGACACTTGTGGGAATAAAGCCAATAAGTCCTTAAAGGAGTTTTCTGAGATAAAAATGGATCCCCAAGCTAGAAATTGCGATAAGTACCAAAATACGAGTTTCCCATTGCTTCAGTTGTGATGGCTCTGCTTTGCTTACTTGAATACATCCATGACTTACCTTAACTATCTCATACATCATTTTAACTTGCAACTATTTAGCATATGATCTGCAGATTCTTCTCATGTTACTGCATTGTTACTGTTTTGCTCCTGGTGGTGGAAAAAAATTTTTTCTTCTTGTCTCTTACAAATGACAACCTGTTCTGACATTCTCTAATAGCTCAGGGTGTTATTAGGTGATTCCCAAGTGAAAGATCACTGGTTCATATCAAGGATCAGCCATGAAGATTTCCCAAGAAAGGAGAAACAGCCTCATCCAGCTCATCGATAGCGACCTCTGGGCCAAGAAAACTGCCAAACTGCATCATGTGAGTGCCATTGCAGGTGGAAGAATACGAAATGAAGTCCGTTCATCCATTCAAAAGCCAAGAGGTGGACATCCAGGCAAAATATCGGAGTCAACAAGTCGGCTCTTCACAAGATCTATCAGTTCTGCACGTGTTACACAAGTATGGACAATGGTGGCCTGAATAAAGGTGAAGAAGCCTTGACTTCAATATCATCATAAGAAGCATCGGCTCAAGTTTGCAAAAAAGTACAAAAGTGGACAGTAGAAGATTGGAAACGGGGAATTTGGAGTGATGAGATGTGTGATTTGGAGCAATGTGATTTGGAGAAAATGGGTCTGGAAGAAACAAGTGAAGAGGCTAACGGAATGAGAAAGGCGTTGGATACCAGGCCATGATCGATGGTGGTCTCAATGATGAGCTATATATATCTTACTACTTCGTACACTCGAGTACTCTAGGTATAAAAAGGAGGACATAGTGTTCCAGCAGGACAACAACCCGAAGCAATGCCTTCGAGATTAGCGAAGAAATGGATCAATGACAATGAAGACGAAGTGAATAAAAAGCCATATTCATACCCAAATGAGTTGATCAGTATTTACCAACATTGGGAACATGTAGAAGAGACCTGGGATCAGATTTTGGTTGAGACATGCTTAACTCTGATCGAGAGCATGCCCAGAAGGATTTTAGGCATTGCTGAAAGCCAAAGGTGGATTTACAAAATACTAACAAAATAATAAAAATTAAAATTTAGATTTTTGGGAGCAAAACAGTCACAATGCAGTTACATGACAAGAATCTGCATAACTAATCATATGCTAAATATTTGCAAGTCCAGTTAATGTGTGAAATAGTCAAGATGATTGTCTAAAAATGATGGTAGTCTCATGTTCCAAGCTGTAGTGGATGGTGAGATACGGAGCCTGGAAGTCACAAGGTCAGAACATTGTTACCCTTTTGCTTGTCAGTGTATAGGCTTGCAGGATTTGGAACAAGATTTCTGATTAAAAAGCAAAGTTAATGCTAAATGGACTCCTAGTGTACAATAAGAGCCCTGCTTAACCCAGCCTCACAGGGTGACTGTGAGAGTTCTGCTTATCCAACCCACAAAGCATGAATGAAAGTGAAGGTCCTGATTCCCTGCAAACCACAAACTGTGATTGACCGACTTCAGTGGGGTAATCAGGACTCTCACTGTCAATCATCCTAGGTAGGCGGGGTAATCAGGACTCTCACTGTCAATCATCCTAGGTAGGCGGGGTAATCAGGACTCTCACTGTCAATCATCCTAGGTAGGCGGGGTAATCAGGACTCTCACTGTCAATTATCCTAGGTAGGCGGGGTAATCAGGACTCTCACTGTCAATCATCCTAGGTAGGCAGGGTAATCAGGACTCTCACTGTCAATCATCCTAGGTAGGCGGGGTAATCAGGACTCTCACTGTCAATCATCCTAGGTAGGCGGGGTAATCAGGACTCTCACTGTCAATCATCCTAGGTAGGCGGGGTAATCAGGACTCTCACTGTCAATCATCCTAGGTAGGCGGGGTAATCAGGACTCTCACTGTCAATCATCCTGTGGGTGCAGGTAATCAGGACTCTCACTGTCAATTATCCTATGTAGGCCAGCTAAAGAACTCTTACTGTCAATCATTGTGAGTGGGCAGAATAAGCAGGACCTTCACTGTCTCTCCTAGCAGTCCTTTCAGTATTTAGTCAGCTTTTTACTGCTCCACTTCCCATATCTCACAGAGCTTTGTTGGTTGGGAGAAGGAATCAGTTACCTTAGGATGGGCAAAGCTCAAACAACACATTTTGGTGAAAATATATTTTTGCTTTAGAATTTTGTAAGCTTTCTAAAGCTTTACCATTTAGTGAATTATTCACACATCGGCTGCTATTGTTTGCTTCCCGTCAAGGTTTTTTCCAAGAACAGTGCCCTCTCTAACACGATACTTGCATAGAATTTGAATAAAGTCTTTGGCTTCTAAAATGTACCCTACATTTATTAAGGTCAACTCCTTCATTGGCTAGTGTGTTCTCGTCTTTCCAATATTGTCTCTATGTTGGCCAGTAAAACAGTCAGATCTCATTGGCTAGAACAGCCTTGTATATCAAAGTTTGGAGAATTGTATATATACTTTTGAGAATTGTTGGATTCTTATTTCACGGAAATAATAATAAGTTGAAAATGTGAAAATATTTTTGTTCCATTGATTCCATTACTTGCATTGTCAGTGGGTTCCAGTATTTTTGACTGCAGGAAGTGAACAACCTTCAGAACTATACAGTACTTCATGTCAAAATCTTGACTGATCCCCATTATAAGTCAATGGTATCTATTCAGAAGAGATTTAAAATGCATACATTGTAGCTGTTAATAATAATAATAATAATAATAATAATAGTCCTTTAATAGTCCCACAATGGGGAAATTCAGTGTGTTACAGCAGCAAAGATAAGATAAGCAGATACAAATACAAATACAACATGTACAGGAATGTTCCAAGGTGAGAGGCATTACATTAATAGCAGACAGATAGGAAGTAGCAGGGGGGGGGGGGGGATTTAACAGGCAGAGAGATGTTATGGCTTAGGTGAGCCATAAGCCATGATCCTATGGCAGAAACAAATCTGACCAAGGACAACGTCTACATGGAGTTTGTATGTTCTTCTCGTGCTTGCCTGGATTTCTTCCTACTACTCCGATATCATCCCATACTCTGAAGACATACTGATAGGGATTTTAGAATGCAAGCCCTATATAGGACAATGCCTGTAAAGTGCTGCAGGATATGTTGGCGCTATACAAGTAAGAGAAATAAATAATAGTGTGAACAGAGACTTTTGGTTTCTGAAGCTTAACAGACAATTATAATGGCTGATTCTATCGTCAACAATTCTTACGCCCAAATTCCCATTGACTATTGAATATTTAGGGTGGTGGTCAGTGGGTTCAGTTCAGTCAAGCATTATATTTCACTTTGAAATTGACATTTTTGAAAAATTGGCACACCTGACTTTTCGGTGACAATTTTACAACTGTTGCCAGAACTTCCACAATCCACTGCTCTCTGGTAACTGGCAAAAGATGAACTGTTTCCACAAAGAAAACATCATGTTACAAAAAATAAAACTTGTACTTTAGACAAATCTTAGCAGGGATATGAGATGAAAGCCTGTACATCCATGTAAGACCCTGGAAAAATCCGCCAAGTCCTGCTATAGTGGTTGAGGCTTTGATCTTCCCATTTTGTACTTTGAGTTCTAGACTAAAGAAAAGTGTCTGACGAGATTTATTACTTTTGTTATTGATTTAACAACCCCGACATTTTATCATAGATTTAGGAAAAATTCCTTTATGAGGTCTGATATTCTCATCGAACAACGTGCTGCAGCATGATATCACAAAATACAACAAAAGCTATTGAAATAGTAAAGTTAGATTTCTGCTCCACAATGCAGTTAACGTGTTATGTGTCAAGTTATTCTTTGCTGCATCTGTAGCTGATGGAAGAATTTCTACATGTACTGTAACAAGGAGACAGAATTTGTAATCCTATTACCACTTACATAATCCCTTGGAAGGCAAACATTTCTCAAAAATGTCTTGATGAAAAATTCTCTCTACCTGGGAGTTTTCCTATAAAATATCATCTCCACCTGTTAAGTACTTATGCATTTGTATAAGCTGACAAGAAGAACTCAGGAGAATAATATAACCAGAAGTAACCATTATAATTCAGTAAATGAGAATTATAACACTGCCGCATATGAATAAAAGAATACTATAAAAATATAACTATTGTAATACTGCCCCTATGTACAAGAATATAACTACTATAATACTACTGCCATAAAAATAGAAGATAACTACTATAATACTGCCCTCTATGTACAGGAATATAACTACTATAATACTGCTCCTATGTACAAGAATATAACTACTATAATACTGCTGCTATATACAAGAATATAACTACTATAATACTGCTCCTATGTACAAGAATATAACTACTATAATACTGCTCCTATGTACAAGAATATAACTACTATAATACTACCTCCTATGTACAAGAATATAACTACTATAATACTGCCCCTATGTACAAGAATATAACTACTATAATACTACTCCTATGTACAAGAATATAACTACTATAATACTACCTCCTATATACAAGAATATAACTACTATAATACTGCTCCTATGTACAAGAATATAACTACTATAATACTGTTCCTATGTACAAGAATATAACTACTATAATACTACTCCTATGTACAAGAATATAACTACTATAATACTCCCTCCTATGTACAAGAATATAACTACTATAATACTACCTCCTATGTACAAGAATATAACTACTATAATACTGCCCCCTATGTACAAGAATATAACTACTATAATACTCCCCTATGTACAAGAATATAACTACTATAATACTGCCCCTATGTACAAGAATATAACTACTATAATACTGCCCCTATGTACAAGAATATAACTACTATAATACTGCTCCTATGTACAAGAATATAACTACTATAATACTACCTCCTATGTACAAGAATATAACTACTATAATACTACCTCCTATGTACAAGAATATAACTACTATAATACTGCTCCTATGTACAAGAATATAACTACTATAATACTGCCTGCTATGTACAAGAATATAACTACTATAATACTGCCTCCTATGTACAAGAATATAACTACTATAATACTGCTCCCTATGTACAAGAATATAACTACTATAATACTGCCCCTATGTACAAGAATATAACTACTATAATACTGCTCCTATGTACAAGAATATAACTACTATAATACTGCTCCTATGTACAAGAATATAACTACTATAATACTGCTCCTATGTACAAGAATATAACTACTATAATACTGCCTCCTATGTACAAGAATATAACTACTATAATACTGCTCCTATGTACAAGAATATAGCTACTATAATACTACCTCCTATGTACAAGAATATAACTACTATAATACTGCCCCCTATGTACAAGAATATAACTGCTATAATACTACTCCTATGTACAAGAATATAACTACTATAATACTGCTCCTATGTACAAGAATATAACTACTATAATACTACTCCTATGTACAAGAATATAACTACTATAATACTGCTCCTATGTACAAGAATATAACTCCTATAATACTACCTCCTATGTACAAGAATATAACTACTATAATACTACCTCCTATGTACAAGAATATAACTACTATAATACTACTCCTATGTACAAGAATATAACTACTATAATACTACCCCTATGTACAAGAATATAACTACTATAATACTGCTCCTATGTACAAGAATATAACTACTATAATACTACCCCTATGTACAAGAATATAACTACTATAATACTGCTCCTATGTACAAGAATATAACTACTATAATACTGCTCCTATGTACAAGAATATAACTACTATAATACTGCTCCTATGTACAAGAATATAACTACTATAATACTGCTCCTATGTACAAGAATATAACTACTATAATACTGCTCCTATGTACAAGAATATAACTACTATAATACTGCTCCTATGTACAAGAATATAACTACTATAATACTACTCCTATGTACAAGAATATAACTACTATAATACTGCTCCTATGTACAAGAATATAACTACTATAATACTGCCCCTATGTACAAGAATATAACTACTATAATACTGCCCCCCTATGTACAAGAATATAACTACTATAATACTCTCCTTGCTCCTATGTACAAGAATATAACTACTATAATACTGCTCCTATGTACAAGAATATAACTACTATAATACTGCTCCTATGTACAAGAATATAACTACTATAATACTGCTCCTATGTACAAGAATATAACTACTATAATACTGCCCCCTATGTACAAGAATATAACTACTATAATACTGCCCCTATGTACAAGAATATAACTACTATAATACTGACTCCTATGTACAAGAATATAACTACTATAATACTGCTCCTATGTACAAGAATATAACTACTATATTACTACTCCTATGTACAAGAATATAACTACTATAATACTGCCCCCTATGTACAAGAATATAACTACTATATTACTACTCCTATGTACAAGAATATAACTACTATAATACTGCTCCTATGTACAAGAATATAACTACTATAATACTACCTCCTATGTACAAGAATATAACTACTATAATACTGCCTCTAATGTACAATAATATAATTTTTGTAATTCTGCCCGCTTCACTTTGGAGAAGAGTTGTTCTATTCAGTCTTGCATTCTCGGATAATCTTCTTCTCAGTTAATAATGATCTTCCATTCTGTACACACAGTATATGATCACATTTTTGCTGGTTATAATTCCTCTGTACTTTTGTTTTCAGGTCGACAGACTACGGGACGACCTACGAGAAGTTGAATGATAAAGTCGGATTAAAGACAATTTTGAGCTATCTTTATGTCTGCCCTACAAACAAGCGTAAGGTGAGAATATCCCTTAAATATCTGGTTATTTAGGGCCGCTTTGCTTGAATAACCTTCTCGGTTCTCAGAGTCTATTACTGTTGACACAAACCTTATGACTGCAGGGAAAAAGACTGTAGAAAAACAAATGGACGTGGAAGCAATTCTCCCTGCGCCGGCCGCCGCTGATGGAACGGCTCGTTAAGATTTCGGAAGCGGTGCCATAAATAGATGTTTTTGGAGGTTTCCACATTTACTCTGACACTCTATTACAGGGAAAATGGCCCTTTAGGTTTTCATTTGATGAAAATGTTACTTCATCTTCTTATTCTTCACCGAATTTCCTTAAAGCTAATGAGTTGTGTCTCTGGATGAGAACCTATCCCCTCCTCTACTATCCAGCGAGTTTGAGGGGTGGTCCATTTGGGGGAAAATATTTGCTAAATGGGCCGGGGTGGGTAAAAAAAAAAAATCATAGTAATTACTAATCATGCGCAGCTCCATCACTACACACTGCCAATGACTGGCCACAGCAACGAACCATCTCAAGCAGTGATTGGCTGAGCAGTCATTTCCTGTGGGTCAAGATGGGAACAGGAGTGAGCTAGAGTATTTAGCAAAAATTTCCCTCCCTTGACAACTTTTAAAGAGGGACCCTAATTTGTTTTATAGTTTTATGAGAGTTCAAAAGTGAACAAGACCTTCGACAACTATCGTGACCTCATTCACATGGAATGTAACATTTTGGTCTTCCGAATGTCACCGTAGTTGGGAGGTCCATCAATGTTTGATACAAATCTGCTGGTCGTTGGATAGTATCTCCGGTTATCAGATCGGTCTCCACTGCTTGGTGACAACCCTACAACTTTCTCCAGAGCTCCCACAATTCACTTCTCTCGGTTATTGACAAAAACTTGAACTTTTTGAACCAAGAAGAAAAAATCATGTTATTCCAAATACAGTTTGTACTTTAGATAAATCTTACCAGAGATATGAGTGATCAAAGCCCGTATTGCCATGTAAGACCCTGAAGAAATCCGCCATGTCCAGTTCTAGTGGTTGAGGCTTTGATCTTTTTATTTTGCACTTTGTGTTCTAGTCTAAAGGAAAGTGTCCGACAATATTTATTCCTTGATTTAATAATCTTGACATTTTCTCATAGATTTAGGAACAATTCTTGTATGAGGTCTGGTATTGTCATTGTAGAGTTGTAGTAAAGTTTAACTTGACTATGAAATTTTCGCTTTGTATTTTCATGGGCATTAACTTTTTAGATACCTAAAAATTAAATTAAAAATGGCCCTTCAAAAAATATGCCTTGTGTTTCCCTGTATGTGGAAATATAAAAAAAAGTTCCGGGTATCAGAATATTGCCACTTCAAGAATTTTTTTTTTTATTATTCAAAGTTTTGGATTTTTTAACATAGAAAAAAACAATATAAATTTGGTATCACCAAAATCATACCGACTCGCAGAATACTGGTAACATGTTGGCTGCAGAGTGAACTCAGTAAAAACCAAAAAGCATAAGAAAGTGGAACAAATGCAGTTTTTCTCTAATTTCACCCCATTCTGATTTTTTTTTTCCAGCTTCCTAGTACATTGTATGGAATATTAAATGGTACTAATATAAAGTATAATTTGTCCTGCAAAAAATAAGCCTTAATACAGCTCTGGGAATGGAAAAATAAAAAAGTTATAGCATTTGAAATGTGGGGACTGAAAAACGAAAACTGAAAAATGCCTGTGGTGTGAAGGGGTTAAAATAACTTTCAAACAGTAAAAAAATGGTAAAAACATTGTTGTTGTCCATAGTGATGTGACCACAATGTGGCCTTATATCGGCTGCTGCGGCCATGTGAGGATGAAGGACATATATGATGGGGTATAATTTATGGCACCAGGAGACTCCCGTGTCAGGCAACACAGAAAAGGAGTCAAAATTCAAGAATATTAGAATTTTTTAAAATTAGATTGCTGAATTCAAAAGTATTTTTAAGTATTTTTGAATTCCTCTTTTAGGTAGTCTAGCTAATTTTTTATATAATGCTCGGTGTTGGACGAGGCCACCAGTGTACTATAGAGCATCCTCCAGTAGGCCCAGGCTCCAACACAGAAATGGTCCAATAGAAGACACTCACAGTTGGAGAGGTAGCCATGTTTGCCGGATTTATTTTTAGGGGAATTCCAAAAACAGCAAAGTACACAAAGAATTTAGTGCACAAACCACACGTGTGACAACCTCTACCTGCACAACAGTTTTGGGATGGGGTGCCCAATCTATTTTTCAAGGTAGGAGTGTGGATCCCAGAGGTGGGAGCTGGATCTAGAAGACATTTAGAGCATGTCCTTGAATTATACTATAATGTGTGAGATTGTTAAACTCCTTTGATATACTTTATGAAGACCTACAATGGGTATTTAGGGCATAACCTGGAAAGCCTAAGGGGCTTCACCATGTAGAATCCTCCAACGGCCTTACAAGCGCCATGATCCACCATGTTTTTATGTTTTCTTGGTTTGTGAGGGTTTCTTACAGGTTCTGAGATGTTCTCTTTTTCTCATCTTAATGGGCCACCAGTGAACATTTTTGTTTTAGCCCCAAAGAGCCCAAAGTGGGGCTTGGCTGGGCCCTGGTTAGAGCTACAAGGCCAATGGTAGATGTTACAGGTCCACCAGCTTCGAGGTGCTGCTTCATACCACCCTACCCCACATACTAGTATAAAAGCGATGGTACTGTCTATGTTGAGCCCTATACAAAGCCCGGAGGATTTGTGGTCACATGGTGCTCTGCCGTATAAGCACATCGCCATCTAGAACCCATACCATAATAATAACCTTGTTTGTGCAGCAATCCTGTTCTTCCGGGAAATTTTGCTACAGGAGCTTCAAGAAAAACAATGTCAAGACCACCGGATGGTGACAACATCATTCATCTCGTCTCATAGACCTGTCCATGGCCGTTTCTGTTTTCTTTAAGAGTCCGCCATGACCTCTGTGCTGTAGGACTATCAATGATTTACAGCCGCACATCTGAGAAAAGGTAATTCACAAAAAAAAAAAAAAAAAAAAAAGAAATGTTTGCAAACGCGGATTTGGCCTTTTACTGTGGAACGCCGTATCCTCCAGCAAACAAAAAGCTAACGGGATACAAGGACAGTTAAAGCAAATAAATTAAAGTAGAAAACATTTCAAGCTGCAAAATCAATCCACAAGTTGGAAATCCGAGGAAAAAGCACATTTATTATATGATGAGAACATCTGACAGGACTCTCATGTCTTCTGCCGGAGGTATAAAGAGCTAAATGAAGCCGCTAAATTGTCCATGTATCGGTGTAGCAGAGGAAATCACATATTTGTGACCATGACATATGGAGTGTAGCGCAAAACACACAAAATAGCAAGAAATACAGTATAAGAATAAGGATGTGGTCAAGGACTGAATGTAACATTGATGGGGTTCTGCTCCAGTGTCCTCCTAGTGGCTGCACCCACTGGATGACCTCACTGGAACATTCTCATTGCCCCCCGCTTCCCCTCCTCAGTCTCTTCTTCCACTGCTAGGGGCACCCATAGGGTGTGTCTGCCAGTTCTTTCTCTCTTAAAGGACTAGTAGTTTTGTCCCCAGCCAATCTCTACTTGCCCTGTCCTATATAAGTAATCTTATCCTTCTGCTTGGTGCCCATAGCATGCTTGACCTAGTAAGTTGTTCCTGATCTCTGGTCCTAACTGGACCTGTGACTTGACCTTTGGTTTGTTCCTGACCACATGCCTGTTTAATGTTCCTGTCCTGCCTGCTACCTGTTTCTGACCTCTGCACTATTGCCATCTGTCCTGACCACTTGCCTGGTACCTGACCCCTGTCTCTACACCTGCTGCTATCTAAACCAGGACAACCTCAGGAGGTAGCGATCTGGCAGACTCCCTGCACCGAAGTCCAGATCCCTGCATAGTGGAATATGAATTGAATCCTAGAAAGTTCAAGATGTCTAGAAGTTTGCGTGGAAAACAGCATTTCAAGATGATTTGGGAGGCTTTTTGGGGTGGAGAAGGGCAGCTTTAATGTCCTGTAATTTAAGAGTGAAATGTTGGTCCTCGGAAAGGGGTGGAAGGTGGGGCAGATATCTATAGTATGGACTTCTTTCCAGTTTCCATGTTAAAGCCATGTCTGTGCTCCACTTGGAGGGTGGACTCTCCATTTGGGCACTTGTGTAGGGCAATATTCTAATGGGCAAAAGGACCCATAGCCCTCCCTCAATCAAATGCAAGAGGTAAATGGCCACAACCTACTGTACTTTACCTATAAATATATCATCAACCCCTTGTAGAACAAACCGGACACTGACAGATTTTCACATGAGCCTTGGCATTGAGCACTGTCACCTACCCGCTACATAGCCAAAGACCCACCGAAAAAATATTCATTACAGAGTCTGCAACACCCACCCATAGGCTGCGTCTTCTATGTTTGGGAAGGAGGTCCAGCCCTTGGATTACCTGGTGCCAAATACTACAGCTCTGGGTCAAATCCTGGACAACCCATTTAATGGAAAATCACACTCATCAACAAATTTTTTGCAAAACTGTTTCTCAAATTTACAGGCACAAAATTTCTGATAAGTTTGTTTTCCTAGCAAACACTGAATGCAGCTTTGGGTGTGTCTAGAGTATGAGATACAGTACAAATAAGTAAAGCAAAGTATCTGCAAAGTAAGGGAACGTCTTCGGTAGAATTAACCAGTGAAATGTCACCAGGAGCAGAATCACCCGACTTTCTTTAAGTAAATTTTTCGGCTCAGGGATCCGTAACCTTTAATGTAGAAATGTCAGGATGCGCTTTTTATTCCGCCTATAAATTTAGTCAGGATGGAACGGAGGACAACAGTTTTATTCGCAGTAAATAATCATTTTCAGCCTCGTTGCAGGCGGCGAGGACAATTAAGCCTGTGAAATGCGCCTGTACGGAGGGATGACCACGCAGCGCCATTGTTTTCAGACCGTGGCGTCTTCTAGATGTGCAGATGAATGGACCTTAAAAGGTCATTTCTCCAAATGCCGCTTGACAGTGAAATTCCAAACTTCACATCAGAATTCAGGTTGACATGGGAGCAAGCATCCCGCAAATGTTAGATTATGCAATAATTCAATCACAACGGGCGATCGCCCCATTAGCGCGCGAGCATGGCTGATCCACGGACATAAAGGTCACCTCATGACAATGAATGGGGGGAGGGGCACCTTTTAACAAACAGTGAATGTTAAAGCGCAATCTCATTATATTGGATCTTATCTGATAAAGAGGTAACCTACACGTGTAATGACATGGCTTAGAGAGGTGATTCAGGGACAGATGTAGCAGAGCTGAGTACATTGTTATCATCACTTACATAAACTTACAGCATTCAAGGGTCACCATTATGATCTCTGTATCTGACATCTTAAGTGACCCCAAAGGTTGGGGCCAACTTCATGACTGATACAGTTGCTTGTGGTAGTCATACAATGCCCAAAGTATAATTATTTGACAAATAAAATGTGCCCCCCCCCCCCGTACCTCCAGATATGGTCTAGAAAACCTCTTCAGTAGAGGGAAATTCAAACCAAGACCCCACCGATCCTCCATATGGAAGGCACATTACCAGACTCCAGTCGTCGTCACATCACCACAGTGGATTGCAATTGGCCATTGTGTCCTGATGATGTCATCAGTAACACTTAACAAAAGTCATGGAAAGCCCAAACTTTTTATGGACACACATACAGTTCAGACACCAGTGGTCATGTCATCCAGATTGACATCACCACAGTGGTCTGCAATTAGTCATAGTGTCCTGATGATGTCATCAGTAACACTTACCAAGTCATCCCAAAATTTTTTACATACTGTACAAACATCACCAGACTCCAGGGCAGTGGGCTGCATTTGGCGACTGTATTCTGATGATGTCATCAGTAACAAACATTATGGACAGTCAAACTTTTTTTGGACAAACTGTACATCAACAGACTCCAGTGGTCATGTTATCCAGGGTGACATCACCACAGTGGGCTGCCATTGGCCATTGTGTCCGATGTCATCATGATAGTCTTGAAGTATCTCTGTGTCGGCCATGTACCTCCTAGTAGATGCTCCAGCACCTGTACAAGGGTAGATCAGTCACTTCTTCCCCATTACGTATATTTTTTTTACGCATTTTGCTCAGTTTGCTCCCTGTCTCATAGTTACAATGTATATAATGGTCTAGTTGTGATTTTTGTCTGTTCCTTCACAATGACAAGCCCCGATTCTCTTCTTCTTTCTTCGGGTAATGGACCCCTGACGTTACATTGAGTAGTGACACATCATACAATAATTCCCATCTTAGTTAATGGGGTAAAACGGTAGGCGGCATCCATCTTCACCATCGCACACGTTCTCCTCGCACCTTATGGAAGACGATCAATTTACTGGTGCAGGTAATGGGACATAAAAATTCATTTGAGCGATGGAAAGGAATAGATTGATCTCCTCTTAAATGAAATGACACAGATCAATAGATTCGCCATCCTGGGCTCAATGAGGCCACGCAGAACACTTACATAACTTTACCTTAGGCAGAAAATCTAATTCTACCAGAGACATTCACATCCATTTCCAGCAGGGGGCCCCAATCAAATTATAGGTGGCCCCATTAAAGGAAAGATTCATGTATTACGTAATGTTACATAAAGAGCCCCCCCCCATGCTAGGCCAGGGAGGAGGAACACTGAAAACTGTAGAATGGTAATCCATGGAGACACAGAGGTCAGCAAAGGAGCTGCATACCTAAAACGGTAGAATTTTTTTAAGCAAGACTATTTTCAGAGTTGCTTTATTTTTGTATATTAGATGTATTGGAACAATAAAAAAGTTTGTAAAGTAGTCACAGCCATTACATAGGAATAGGGATTGGCGAACCAGATCGTAACACAAGCCGGGTCATTACAAATATTAGTTCACCGAGAACGAATCCACCAAAGTTTAATCTTATATTCTGAGGTCACTTTCAGCCCAATAATCAGAGGCCAGTGTAAAAAAAATATTAATAATAATAAATTTACACCCCTTTTGTTGGACTTCACCATGGCATCCTCCAGCATCCAGTCTTCTGCCCAGTCCATCCACCATGTCTACCTACAATTGGGCATCATCACTCATCTTGGGGCTGGAAGACATGGCAGATGGCCCAGATGGGGATACGCCACATTTTTTGAGACGCAAGCATGAAAATGTACTGGCCACGCCTCTTTATGTGACGTGACTGGCCACGCCCATTTGAATAACACTTCCTGGTCCCCCACTCTGTATCCTGGTCTTCAATGGTGAGATATTGGCATGGATTGGCCGTAGCAATCACCTATCCATATCATAACCTCATTATCGGACACCAGGATACGGAGCTGGGGGATCGGGAGATTTTAGACCATTTTGAGCTTATCAGACTGGAGTCTGGACAGCCCCTTTAAGATAATATAGTAGTTCTCTTCAGTCCTATGGGACACTACGACAAACCTAACTCTGCTAGATCGGCACCTTCAGGTGGGTTTTTACTTACTTATTGTACCAATTTGTGCAGAAAACATTAATGATTGTACTGCAAAGTGTGAACAAGAGTCTTAAATAATATCTCGGGATTATGCCCGGTGGACGGTGAGTAAATGTGACATGTGAATTGAGCCTGATCACTGGTATTGATTTAACACCTTTTCCCCACTTTTCCTTTTTAATTTTACCAATTTTTTCTGTCCATAATTGGCTTGAGCGCGGCGTGAAGAGAACAGAGCGCAATATTTTCTATTCCTTATCTGCCGGTGTCTGGATGTAATGTATTGGTTCAAACGTCTTGGACAAATGTTAGTATGAAGATAATTAAGTCAACAGAACCGAGCGGTAATGCATTCGTTACCTGGTCCAGGCTCAGATCTCGCAGGAATCAGATCTACGAGGACCGGATGCCTTGAAGGTTAATTAAAGCAACATTGTATTTGTGAGGTTTAAGTCACATTTCTTAACCGCGTTGTTTCTGCAAATGTTGACAGATTGTGTTCACGCCGAGATTACGCCGCTTTCCGTATCCCATCAGCCAAGGCTTAACTTAGTCTTCCACCCCAAGTGTTTTGCTTATATCCATAGAGATGGAAAATTATTCTGCCTCACCGTGACTTCCGATTGTACAAAAACACAGAGAGCGATACAAAGTCATCGCGCGCCAGGGGCGGAGGTCGACTCAGGGAAAGTTGTAAAACAATTACCTAGGAGATTATCGGTGTTCTGCTGCTTTATGTACCTGTGATGTGGAACTAATTCAGAGGAATATGGGAAGAAATACAAGATGGACATTACACACAGATGAATACATAATGGTGAGGGGTCTTCTCTTTGGGGTCTCCATTTATTAGCCAGAGCAGTGACTGGAAAGAGGACCCCAAGCACATTCATGTGGTACAAAGACAACTGCTTAAAGGGGCAGTGCGATTACATTCATAGGATAGGGGATAAATGGGACCCTCAGCAATCAGGAGAATGGGGGACCGAAAAGTCTCCCGATATCCTCCATCTGAATGAAGCATCCCACCACCTCAGCCCTCGGACCCCCAGTGACATGACACTTATCCTCTATCCTGTGAATAGATAAATGTGTGTAATGGCGCAACCGCTTTAATATCAATGAGAACTGTGTAATACTTCATTCCACCTGTAGGGGTGCTGTTGGCCACCGATTGTGACTGATTGCTTGCGGTACCAGCATTGGAACACCAGTTTTATCAAAATGTGATGGGGATGTTAAAGATGGCAAAATACCCCTTAATTTCTGCTAGCTCAAAAAAAAAGCAGCCACAAGTGTCCTGCTTCTGTATAATAGCATTCAGGATCTCAGCAGCACAGAGTATTTCAGGAGGGGAGTGTGTATGAGCATTCAGGACTGCAGCAGCACAGAGCATTTCAGGAGGGGAGTGTGCTGATCTGTGGAGGTGCTGACTTGTTCACCTTTGTGATTAGGTCAGCGAGGACAGGTCTGCAGGTGATACGTGCAGAGGATAAAAAATACAGCCATCAGCTATTACTATATACACTGTATATCTATGTCAACAACAGTAAAATCCTGTATACAAGCTGTATATAGGGGAGAAGGCTTCTACATGTGACACCTATCTGACTTACACATTGTATGTGATTTGTATCTGATGTATATACAATGATGCATATACAATGTGTCTGATTTATACATTGTATCTGACTGGTGCATTGTATCTGGTGCCTTTTGCCTCCCCTCCCCCATGATATGATTCAGAGGTGGAGAAGCTGCAGCCTGACCCCTGGAATCCTGCCTGTGTGTATTCGCCTGTTGTCAGGACAATCATCTACGAAAATGAAGCGAGTGAATGCAGCTCCACGCCACGTATTACAGTTAATATGGCAGCTGCATCAGTGGCGCCTATGAGGGCAGGAGAACGCCTCTTCTCTGCTCCATCCATCCCCCGTCTTCGCCAATACCTGAACGTCTCCTCTGAATATTCATATTATTATCCCATCTTGTGAGTCATTGACTCCTGAAACTTTCTCTCCCCTTGTAAAACTTCCCTTCCAATTAGTGCGGACGACGGCGGTCCGCCGCAGATTAAAAATATAATTGGAGCCAAAAGTCAGAGATCAGCGTCGGAGGAGCAGAGATCTTTAGAAGTAATTGACTAAAATGTCTGCGTGGAGTTTATAAATGTCAGGAATCTGCTTATAACGCTTCAGCGGCCATAATAATCCGCAATTCAATTAGGAGAGGACGGGGAGGGGGGGTACAGGTACATAAGGATGGGCTTATACGTTAAAGGGGAGGTCCAATCTGCTACATGTGTCCAGGACTTGAAGGTACATGATACTGATGATCTATACACAGGGCAGGTCATCAGTATTGGATTGGTCGGGGTCCAACACCTAGATCCGTCCCCATAATCTGTTTCAGTCGCCAGAAACCTAGGTATACGGATGGATGTAGTCGCCATTGTGTATAGACCAGAAACTGTATACAGAGTATGGAGCTCCGTATACTGTAGTGGTGGCGCCTGGAACTGCCGTCTCATTCACTTCAATAGGAGCAGGGCTGTTTCTGGCTATATTACTTATATACGGCTTCTGGCGGCCACATTAGCTGATCAGGATGGGGTCTGGGTGTTGGACCCTGACAGATCCGATACATACTGATGACCTATACCTTCAGATCCCGCACAACCCCTTTAAGTCTAACAACTGAGGATTTGCAATAGTCGTATCCAGTTTAATTCATCTTTACACACGTTCAAAAACTGGCATGTGAACAAGCACCAACACAATCCTGTACCTACGCTGAGACACTGTAGCGAACCAAAAGTCACCTTGATGATTCTGTCACAAAGGGAACTACAAAGAGCATGGGCAATCTTTTAGAAAAATGACAAACTTTTTGAAAAAAATATTGAACTTGGTGGAACTTCAAGCCCATTCCCAAATGCGGAAATGGTAACAGCCCCCCCCCCCACACAGCGATTGTACCATGTAATATTACACCGTAACCAGACCTTTATAACTGGCTCATTTATAATCAATAGTCAATGATTTTATCAGTCCATAGACAGTATGTAGTAACCCCCCCCAGTGGTGGATGCAGGCAGAGCATCGTTTAAAGGGGTGCTCTGGCTATAGCACTTTTATCTCAAGAAGCTGAGTGCGGCATTTGGCGATTTCTGGCATACCTATAGAATAGAATGGGGTGGATTCATGCATGGCTGACTTTGGACCCATGGTGGTTTGGACCCAGGCTCAGACTGACCCCCCGGAGTACCATAGGATCCTCTGTAACACAATAATGATCCCCAGAGATTCAGGAGAAGTGAACTAATTTTGGGGACACTAGAATCTCTTTCCTAGGAGTTGGTACAGGCTGTACCCCCACAATCCTGCAGTTATCCCCCATCATGTATTGTTAATACCCCTTTAATTTAGTGTTTTTTAAAGGATATTTGGAGCTCTGTATCAGAAAATGGAGCTCTGGGGACACGTTAGAGGCGGACGTTCATTTTAGGTCAGATTATAGTATTTTAGAAACAGGTTTTTTGTCAAGGTCATTTTTTTCATAACATTTCCCTTTTCCATTGTTCCGGATCATTACCTCGTATCTACCACAGAATCTGACAATATGAGGAGGATAATCCAGGCTGAGCACCTGGCACATGAGGTAGCCAGCTCGGAGCGTGTGTGTGCCAGGCCCAGGGTTTATGGTGCAGGATATCCGAGAGAATAGACCCTGAATTCTGGCCGCATAGAATTGTAACCTTGGAATATTTATCAGAATAATTTATGTAACATTTCTTTATACAAGTAGATAATATTGTATCATAGATTAAGCTCACCATGTGACTAGAATGAGATTTAAAGTGTAACTAAACTTTTGGAATGTCACTGTGTATGGAGGACGGGGTTGTGTATGGAGGTCAGGACTGTGTATGGAGGTCGGAGTTGTGTATGGAGGACGGGGCTGTGTATGGAGAACGGGGCTGTGTATGGAGGACGGGGCTGTGTATGGAGGACGGGGCTGTGTATGGAGGTCGGGGTTGTGTATGGAGGACGGGGCTGTGTATGGAGGACGGGGCTGTGTATGGAGGTCGGGGTTGTGTATGGAGGTCGGGACTGTGTATGGAGGTCGGGGCTGTGTATGGAGGACGGGGCTGTGTATGGAGGTTGGGGCTGTGTATGGAGGACGGGGCTGTGTATGGAGGTCGGGGCTGTGTATGGAGGAGGGGGCTGTGTATGGAGGAGGGGGCTGTGTATGGAGGAGGAGGGGGGGCTGTGTATGGAGGACGGGGCTGTGTATGGAGGACGGGGCTGTGTATGGAGGAGGGGGCTGTGTATGGAGGTCGGGGGGAGGGGTGGGGGGGGGGGCTGTGTATGGAGGAGGGGGCTGTGTATGGATGAGGGGGGGCTGTGTATGGAGGTCGGGGATGTGTATGGAGGACGGGGCTGTGTATGGAGGTCAGGACTGTGTATGGAGGTCGGGGCTGTGTATGGAGGACGGGGCTGTGTATGGAGGACGGGGCTGTGTATGGAGGACGGGGCTGTGTATGGAGGACGGGGCTGTGTATGGAGGACGGGGCTGTGTATGGAGGACGGGGCTGTGTATGGAGGTCGGGGCTGTGTATGGAGGACGGGGCTGTGTATGGAGGTCGGGGCTGTGTATGGAGGAGGGGGGGGGGGGGGGGGGGGGGGGGGCTGTGTATGGAGGAGGGGGCTGTGTATGGAGGTCGGGGCTGTGTATGGAGGTCGGGGCTGTGTATGGAGGACGGGGGGGGGGGGTGGGGGGACGGGGCTGTGTAAGATGTAGAGAGGATCACCTCAAACTGTTATATCTCATACATTATAAAACGTACTAACTTGCTTTTTGTGTCCTATGAAAGATAAGATTCTCTACTTTCAGGTTATGGAGCTATCTGTATTATTTCCAGAGATATCACTGGTTGTAAACACAGTCAGGATAGATATTTTTATGCAGCTTTATAATATATATGATATAAAAATCCCAATCCTGACTGTGTTTTCAACCAGTGATATCTCTGGAAATAATTCAGATAGCACTGCAGTCTTAGTGTCACATGAAAGCAGATAATCTTCTCTTCATATGACACAAAATGCAAGTTTGTACGTTTTATAGTGTCCAACATATTGTCCGTTTGTAGTGAGCCCCCCTCCCCTCATTCTCTACATCTTACACAGCCCCGCACTCCATTCACAGTAACATTCAGGGAGGAACAGCTCAATACAGAAGACAGGGGAAGAGTGAATAATGCAGGATTTCACAGAAAGGAGATACAATCTGTTAATAAAGTAGATTACAAAATGTATTAATGATACAAAACCTGCCAGAAGTTATTCAAAAATTTAGTTACAAACATGTTTTCAATATTTCAATGCATCAACATAAAAAAAAAATATGGCAATATGCAGACCTGTGTGTCTCCATGGTAACAGACTACAAACAAACCGTGTGTAGTCTGATCCTGCCATTGCATTCCCTTTCATCTTTCAACCTTAGAACCGATGGAAGGCAAAATGGCTGCAGGTCCAGTCAGCAAAGGGTTTGTTTGCAGTTTAGACCCCCCATTATTATTATTAGTGGAGGTCCCAGCACTCAGTGCCCCAGTTAGTACTTACATTGGACATCCCTGCAATCCCTCCATCATTAATTTTGGAGAATTCCTCGGCACTCAGTCCCCCTATTATTATTTTTCACGGAGGTCCTAGCAAAGACCCTTATTAATATTTATGTGGGTGATCCCAGAAATCAGACCCCACATTATTAGTTTTGGTGGAGCAGTCAGAAATCTGTGTCATCCATTGTTTTATTAAACTTTCCTTTATGCCCACAGTTCTATGTGCTGTGCTATCTAGTTGGGCAGTATTATTTGGGCACTCCAGTATATGGCGGCATAGAAGGTACTGCACATAAGACCGACCGTCCAGGTCAGCACAGTCATTGTAAGCCATGGAAACCATTAATGTGGTGTTTGTATACAATGTAGGCGCCAATAGAAAGTAGAGTTACTGTATATTTTATAAGGCAGCAGTGGGCCCCATAATCGATAGAGCCCCAGTGCAGTGGTTGTGAACGTGATGTATGGTCTGTAGCAATAACAGCTTGTACAATAGTAGGATTGATGGAGGCGACTACTTAATCTCTCCCATAGCAAGTCCCAGCACAACTGCAGGTTTATGGCTGAAGGTCTGGTAGGTTTAAGTGGAAGTGACATTACGTGAGCAGGTTGATCTGTTTAAGTTGTTGCTGCCTGAAAAGCTAATGAGCCATAAATGACGTCTCCTAATGGAACGGTTGATGAATATGCTCGGCTGCGCCGGGGGCTCGGGGCTGAACTGTAGGCTATGTCTGGTTATAGTGATTAACGGGATATTAGGAAAGTAATGACTGCCGGGAAATATCGTATAATCACCTATAGTCATTACCGGAGAGGGAGTCGTCACTATTATTATTTGTATACATTGTATCTGGCAGCACGGAACATTGTAATGGGGATTTAAAGGGACCCTGCAGCTGAAAAAGGAACTGACTTATTATAATATCCAATCAAAATTTGGATTCTTGTCCTAGTCAATGAGAGAATTCAATTGGGAAACCAATGTCCTTAGCTAGGGAACATGAGGCACATAAATGTATGTATGTCAAAGTCCAGACCTAAATCCCATTGAGCATCTGTGGCAAGACATTAGAATTGCTGCTCACAGACGCTCCATCCAATCTGGCTGCAAAGAAGAAGAAGGGGCAGAAATCTCATCTCTAGATGTGCAAAGCTGGAAGAGACCGAGCCCAAAAGACTTGGAGCTGGAATTGTAGCCAAAGACGACTCTACAAAGTACTGATATAGGGGGCTGAAGACTTTTGCACGTCACACTTGTCAGATTTTTGATTAGAGTTTTGATAACCTTGTAGCATTTTCCTTCCACTTCACAGTTATCTGATACTTTGTATTGGTTATCATTGAAAATCTCAAGAAAATACATTTAAGTTTTGTGGTTGTGACAAAATGTGAAAAAGTTCAAGGGGTGTGAATAATTTTGCAAGCCACTGTATACATATATACCCCTGGAAGCCCCCAATGGTCTGCTAGCGTACACACCTATGATATATATAGTACAACCACTCTACTAGCTCTAGACCACCAGGGATACTGACATTAATAATTCTACTGGTCTGACCACCAGGGATGCTGACATTAATAATTCTACTGGTCTAGACCACCAGGGATGCTGACATTAATAATTCTCTGGTCTAGACCACCAGGGATACTGACATTAATAATTCTACTGGTCTAGACCACCAGGGATGCTCACATTGATCACTGTATTATACTAGACCACTATGGGTGCTGACATTAACCGTTCTTCTTACTCTTTATCACAGAGATACTGACATTAATCATTCTACAACTCTACACTGCCAGGGGTGCTGACATGAATGCTGTACCTTTCTGGACCACAACAGATTCTGGCATTAATCACACTACTAACTCCAAACTACCAGGGATTCTGACATTAACCCCTCTACAGGGGTGCAGATATTAAAAGGGGTTCTCTCTCCACTTAAATTAAGAAAAAAAAAAAACCAGAATGGTATAAAATCGAATATGTAATAATTACCTTACTGAACCACTCCTGATCTGATGTTTCCAAGATCTTCTGTATTTTCCAATTCAGGGATCCATAAGGTTTTTTTGTTATATATATATATATATTATATATATATATATATGTATTATTTTGGATATATTATATTTATTTAGATGGCCGAATGACTTCTTAAACCACTGTACAACTCTAGACCACCAGGGATGCCCACATTAACTTCTCCACCACCCTTGACAACTAAGAAAATTGGTATTAACTGTTAACCACTCCAGACTTGTGAATGGAGATCCATTTGCTATGTAAGACTTTATGGGCAGTATAGACTGGAGAGTCAGGTTTTATGCATATGGTCTTGCTTTGTGTTGCTATGGTCATTCTCATATGGAGGATTCTGTTCCTTTAAGAAAAGAATATCTTGGTACATTTGGCACCCATCGGCCTATGTGGAGGCACCTCGAGCCCATGTGGAGTGTTAAGGCTTCTGTACATTAGGGCAGCCATGGGTACGAGCAGGGTCGGACTGGCCCACCGGGGAATCGGTGAATCCCCCGGTGGGCCCCGAGCCCCGACTATTAGTCCACATTTTACCAATGTAAATGCATTGGTCAGGGGCCCGATGTGGATGGATGCAATTACATTGACAAAATGTGGATTAGTAATGGTCAGGGGCCGGCGGAGCGCAGCGGCGGGAGACTGTCCCTACCTTGTCATGGCCCCGCCTCCTGAAGCCTGCATCCTGATCGGCAGCTGCTGGAGCCAATCAAATTGCAGCGCATTGCTGCACGCATCAATGACGTCATAACGCTGTGCGCGGCGGCGGGATTCAGCAGAGGAGCCCAGAACAACAGTGTGAAGGTAAGTACAAGTTACCACACACACAAAACAACTTTCCACCCTATTTTGCCCCCAAATCTTTCAGCTTCACTGACCCCTCTGAGAACTACAACCCCCAGCAGCTCCAGATGCTCTGGATCTGTTGAGAGTTGTAGTCCCCCGCCCCAAAACGAATATTCCATTGTACTGTTATGCTGGTGCCTGCTCTAGGGCTCCAGCATGACAATACCTAAGTTGCAGAAACCGCTGAGGACTTTTCTGGCCGTCACTTTCAGTTTGAATATGGCGGACACCGGCGGACCTCATTATAATGGGGTCTGCCGGTGTCTGTGTGTAACCGCCATGTTAACAGTCTGCCTCTGTCATTCGGGTCCCATGGCGGACCTGTATGACAGAGAGCTTGCCGCACATGTGAACCTAGCATAAGGCTATGGCTACACTAAAACTTCCGTCATGGAACCAAAGATCGCCGTGTCGCCTTGGGACTCTTTCACACATTAGTGAATGGAGTCGCGTTGGGACCCTCAGGTTGTAATGCGACTCCATTCACTAACATGAGTGAAGGCGTTACAAGGCGACACGATGATCCACATGACGGGAGTCACGGCTTATTCATCAAAAACAATGTTTTCCACCTGCCGGAGTTTTGTGCCTAATTTATAATGAGGTGCGCACGTAAATCAGTCGCGTCCTCCGGAGTCCGTGCACCTAAACAGAACGCCACACCAGCTCCTTGCTGATGTAGATCTCTGGGGTCATTAACACTAGAAAACTGAAGTAAATGATGATAAAATGACAGGGCCAGAAAAGTGGTGAAAAACTCAAAAAGTCTTTTTTTTTGCAAAAATTTTCACTTGCGCAAAATAATTGTTACTTTTTTAATGGCTTGTACATCACTTTTTTTTTAGCCCACAAGCTGTTATATCAGCTCCATTTATTTATTTATTCTGCTTACTTGTATAGCGCCATCATATTCCGCAGCGTGGTACAGACATTGACAGTCATATGTAGATTGTGAGTCCTATATGGGAGAATGACTGACTGTCTGTAAAGCGCTGCGGTATATGATGGCGCTATATAAGTAAGAAAAATAAATAAATAGTATTTACACTGTACAAATAGGATGCATGATGTTAAAGAAAAAATGTCATTCATCCTATTTAATGTCACGCATCCTATTCATACAGTGTATATACTATGGGGCTGATTTAACACGGCTTATTTATTTATATGGCAGATATAAATAATTTTGTCAATATGTTGTTAATTTTTTTTTTTTTTTTTATGCCAGGGGAGGTGAAAAACAACAAAAAAATACCCTACTCACCTGTCCCCGATGCCGCAGTGTCCTCCCAGTGCAGTCCGGTCCTGCTACTTGGCTGTCTTCTGGCGGTGACGTCCCGGCTCCCTTCCGCTGAGGCCGTCACGTGACTACTTAGGTCAATCAGCGGCCTACAGAAGGGACCCAGGGACGTCACAGATAGTGACGTCCCTTCGCCGTGGCTGCGGATTGGCCTTAGCAGTCATGTGTGGTGGGGACTTGCGCCAGCAGAGCTGCAGGACTGGGGACACACGAGCATCGGGGACAGGTGAATGTGTTTTTTTTTTTTTTTTTTTTTTCACCTCTCCCACGCTAATTAAAAAATACATTTTTGCCTGGACAACCCCTTTAAAGGGATTATCCACTTTCTAATATTGTTATACCACCTGCAGGGTACCAACACGCAGGACCCCCTGAAGATCAGCTGCATTGGAATAGCGTGGCTCTCAGTAATGTTACCATACCAGGAGCCACGCTGCTCACTAGCCCTATAAAGTGTAGTGGTGGCTTTAGGTACTGCAGCGCTGTCCCACTGAAGTCTATGAGGCAGCACTACAGTACCAAAAGCCGCAGCTGCACTTTGTACAGTGAGTGAGCAGTGTGGCTCCTGGTATGTCATCAGTACTGGGAGTCACGCTGTCCTGGTGCAGCTGATCTGCAGGGATCCAGGTTGTCAGACTTCCACAGATCTAAGGGCTCATTCACACAACAGGATTCCCAGGCTGTGTGCTGGCTGTTGTATTAGCAGCACACGGTCTGATAGATTTTAGTGGATCTATTCGCACGACCATTGTTTTAATTGTCTGTGTGAATGATCCAAGAAAGAAATAGAATCGGCTATTTTTGGTTATTTTATGGATCTCTCAATAGACTCGTGTCAATGAGGGATCCTTGAGAACAGATTCTCCTCGGGTGTGCAGTGTGCTGGGCACTGCCGTGTGAGTGTAGCCTAGAATATTAGAAGGTGGATAACCTTTATAAAGGGGCTATGCCATGAAGAATAGTTATCTGTTAGATAACTAAAGTACAGGACTGCGGCTATCTCAGTTACTCCCATTAAAGTAAAAGAGGGCATGGACGCTTCCTATCCAGCAGGGCACGGCTACATTCATCCTGGATTCAGTCAGACTAAATTCACTGTGGGGAGAAAAACAACCCCATTCTCAGGACCGGGACCGGGATTCATTCTGGTCTGTCCTATGGATACAGTAGTTGTACAGTCATGGCCAAAAGTTTTGAGAATTATACAAATATTAATTTTTACAAAGTCTACTGCTTCAGTTTTTCTAATGGCAATTTGCATATACTCCAGAATGTTATAAAGAGTGATCAGCTTAACAGCAATTACTTGCAAAGTCAATATTTGCCTAGAAAATGAACTTTATCCCCCAAAACACATTTCAACATCATTGCAGCCCTGCCTTAAAAGGACCACCTAACATCGTTTCAGTGATTGCTCCATTAACACAGGTGTGGGTGTTGATGAGGACAGGGCTGGAGATCAATCTGTCATGATTAAGTAAGAATGACACCACTGGACACTTTAAAAGGAGGCTGGTGCTTGCCATCATTGTTTCTCTTCTGTTAACCATGGTTATCTCTAAAGAAACACGTGCAGTCATCATTGCACTGCACAAAAATGGCCTAACTGGGAAGAGTATTGCAGCTAGAAAGATTGCACCTCAGTCAACAATCTATCGCATCATCAAGAACTTCAAGGAGAGAGGTTCCATTGGTGCCAAAAAGGCTCCAGGGCGCCCAAGAAAGACCAGCAAGCGGCAGGACCGTCTCTTAAAAGTGTTTCAGCTGCGGGATCGGGCTACCAGCAGTGCAGAGCTTGCTGAGGAATGGCAGCAGGCAGGTGTGAGTGCATCTGCACGCACTGTGAGGCGGAGACTCTTGGAGCAAGGCCTGGTCTCAAGGAGGGCAGCAAAGAAGCCACTTCTCTCCAGAAAAAACATCAGGGACAGACTGATATTCTGCAAAAGGTACAGGGAGTGGACTGCTGAGGACTGGGGGAAAGTCATTTTCTCTGATGAATCCCCTTTTCGATTGTTTGGAACATCTGGAAAACAGCTTATTCGGAGAAGAAGAGGTGAGCGCTACCACCAGTCTTGTCTCATGCCAACTGTAAAGCATCCTGAAACCATTCATGTGTGTGGTTGCTTCTCAGCCAAGGGAATCGGCTCTCTCACAGTCTTGCCTAAAAACACAGCCATGAATAAAGAATGGTACCAGAATGTCCTCCAAGAGCAACTTCTCCCAACCGTCCAAGAGCAGTTTGGCGCTCAACAATGCCTTTTCCAGCATGATGGAGCACCTTGCCATAAAGCAAAGGTGATAACTAAATGGCTCAGGGAACAAAACATAGAGATTTTGGGTCCATGGCCTGGAAACTCCCCAGATCTTAATCCCATTGAGAACTTGTGGTCAATCATCAAGAGACGGGTGGACAAACAAAAACCAACAAATTCAGACAAAATGAAAGCATTGATTCTGCAAGAATGGACTGCTATCAGTCAGGATTTGGTCCAGAAGTTGATTGAGAGCATGCCAGGGAGAATTGCAGAGGTCCTGAAGAAGAAGGGTCAACACTGCAAATATTGACTTGCTGCATTAACTCATTCTAACTGTCAATATAAGCTTCTGTTACTCATAATATGAATGCAATTCTATTTCTGTATGTGATAAAAACATCTGACAAACACACATAAAAACCAGAAGGCAGCAGATCATGTGAAAATATAATATTTGTGTCATTCTCAAAACTTTTGGCCATGACTGTAGTTCGGTGACTCTGGCCTCGTAATAATCCTGGAGCATGTCAGGGATTCAGGTGCAGGAAGTGAAGGTCAGCGGGGACTTGTGTCACCACATTTCAGGAGCCATAGTCGGGGCACTTCTCTGTCCTTAAGGCCGGGGCCCCACGTGGTGTAAACACCGTGGAAAAAAAAGTGGCGTTTTACAGTCACAGCAAAATGGATGGGATTCTAGTAATTCCTATCCCCACTTTGCGTTAATATACGTGCTGCAGACATGCGGCAATTTCCAAAACCGTTGCGGTTTTGGAAATCGCAGCATGTCAATTATACCTACGGAAATGCCGGCGGTTTCCCTATAGGTATAATGAAAGTAGAAAGTTCACGGAGGAAACCTCTGTGAACTTTCTATCAAAAGCGCTGCAGGAAGAACTGCAATGCGTTGCTGTCGTGGTTTTTCCAGCAGAGCTTTTTTGCTGCAGGACGCCATGTGGGGCTTAGCTTAAAGGGGTTTTCCAGGGCTTTCCTTTTTTTTTTTAATTGCTGACCTATCCTTACAAATGTCATCAATTGGAGATCTGTTGGGGGTCTGACACCTTGTCCCCCTGTGGTTCAGCTGGTTAAAGAGGCAGTGGCCCTCTCTGAGAGCTGCTTCTACTTCACAGGACATGTGACATTATATTCATTGATCACATGGCCAGATCACAGCTCAGTCCCATTCAAGTGAATGGGCTGAGCTGTGATACCAAGCACAGTCACTATGGAGCACACACATCATGTGAACAGGTGCTGATCCCTTTCCAATTTTTAATTGATGCATAGGTCATCAATTACTCAGCCTTAGAAAACCCCTTTAACCCCTTAATGACCGGGCCATTTTTTGTTTTTTGCATTTTCATTTTTCCCTCCCCATATTCCAAGAGCCATAACTTTTTAATTTTTCAGTTCACAGAGTCACATGATGGCTTATTGTTTGCGAAACAAATTGTACTTTGTAATGTCACTATTCAATATTCTGTGCAATGTACTGGGAAGCTGGAAAAAAATTCAGAATGAGGTGCAATTGGAGAAAAACTGCATTTGCGCCAAATTCATATGGGTTTAATTTTTACAGCATTCACTGTGTGGTAAAAATGACATGTTACCTGTATTCTGTGGGTCAGTACGAACACGGCGATACCAAATTTATATAGTATTTGTAATGTTTGGATACCTTTTAAAAAATTAAAAACTTTGCTAAATAGAAAAAAATGTTTGCGTCGCCATATTGTGTCACCTGTAACTTTTTCATATTTACATGTATGGAGCTGGGTAAGGCGTCTTTTTATGCGGGACAACATTACGTTTTTATTGATACTATTTGGGGAAAGATCTGATGGTTTGATCACTTTTTATTCAATTTTTTATAGGAGGCAAAGTGCTGAAAAAAAACCGCTATTTGGCCATTTTGATTTTTTTTCCCCGCTACGCCGTTCACCGTATGGGATAAATATTTTAATATTTTAATAGTTAGGGCCAAAAACTGGATGGGCGATGCCAAAAACTGGATGGGCGATATTTCATATGGCAGTAGGGTGGGCCCCTAGAATCAGTCCCACTGGTGGGCCCTAGGCACCCCAGTCCGACCCTGGGTACGAGCCCTAAACATAGTCCAAGTTAAAGCCATTTAAGGCTATAAAAGGTTAATACTAAATAGATAGAAGAAAATAAACAGAGATAAATAAGGGAAGAAGAGCCATAATGGCCTCGCTGGCAGAGCAAAGCTCATCTGTTATGAGAAAGAAAATCATGTCCGCACTAAATTCTGCCATTTTATATCTGCTCTGGAAGAGATGTACTTGGACGGCATGCATGACGGGCTGAGGAAACGGCCCATTCAGCCTGAATTACGGCTCCTAATTTGTCCACAGTTATCTGGAAACCAAGAAGCTTGTGTCTTCCTGGCAGAAATATATCGAGTGTTTAGCACGAGACGAGTTTAATGGGGCTTTTATAACCTTCCATTTACTAAGTTTAGGAATTGTCTTCTATGAAGGAAAAGATAACAGTAAATAACAATTCCTCTGCGTTGGAAAGATCAGAAACTTAGCCGGTTTGATCGTTTGTTGATGGGTCGTTGACTCACCTTAGTATTATACAACTCCTATAGATGTTGGCCAAAACTTGTTCAGTTGAAAGCTATTTTTCCCAATCCCCTTATAGACATATATAACCAATGATAAGAGGGGAAGAAGGCAACCCTGAAGATGACTGATCCTCTGTGGGGGTGAAGGATCAGACATGTTGATAGTCAGCATGCTCACTCCAATTGTCCTATGATATCTGCCACTGGGGGAGAGCCAGAATATGTCCATATACATAGGGGCTGACTATAAATGCCAGTCTTCACAACCAAATCAGAGGGTGCGTCTTATTTTACGACGAGGCGCACGTCTCTTCATAAATGAGGCACAACATCCAACGGGCCGTGCACCTGGAGGGAAATATACACCAATTTATAGACTTCTTGAGTAATTGCTAATAAATCTGGTGGCGCCAATGCCTACTGCACACCCTCGCCACACCGCCTTTTTAAGGAAAGTGGTTAAGCGGTGCAAAAGAACCCAAAAAAGACTACGTTTTTGTACAAAAACATTTCAGGTGTACAAGGCATAACACATCTGCCCCATAGTCTTTACTCAGTTTCAAATTTTCTTAAGTAAAACATCCTTATGGCATCCATGAAAGTGCTGTGAATTTATAACCAAAAGTGTGGCAAGAACCTTACCTATCAGGTGAAAACACATGAGATGTGAGATGAGCAGCTTTAAAAAAAAAAAATATGTATATAATTCTGTGATACTCTGGAGTTGCCATTTATGTCTATGTGCAGCCACCCAGAGGTTGTGATGTGAATTGCAGTCCGTCGAGGGTTTAGCTGGCATGTTGCAATGGTGTGTTGAATTTGTATCATGAAAAAATGGATCTGTAATGAGTTCTGCTGTAAAGGATACATCTGTTTTTGAAATATAATATATATAAATATAATATAATTTGGATTAAGGCCATGATCTGTGACCCATTGTAAAATTGGTATGACCCATTGTTAAAGTCCCATTCAGTATCTATTTTTGGATTACAATACATTATACTTGCCAATGTTGCATGACTTGTAAAGTGGTGTATCACGTCTGAATTAAGCTGTAGACTAATGTTGGGTAAACCAGTTTTTAACAATCTTGGTTTGTTACACATTTTCCAAAAATTTTGGGTTCAGTAGTGGCCAGCTAGTTCAGTGAAGGTGTGAAAATAAAAATTTCTCCTCTTTCCTGGGTTCCACCATGGCATCCCCCAGCATTCTAGTCGTCTTCCTGGACCATTTGCCTCAAAAATTACCTGAAATCCAGAGATGTCATCAGACAGCCTAGGAAGAAGACCAGAATGCTGGAGGATGCCACGGAGGAGGAGGGCAATACATTTTTTTTTTAAATTTCTTCCCTGGCCTCCGGTTACTATACTCTGAGGACAGAAGAGACTCCAGAAGATAATAAATAACCTTACCTTACACTTCCAGTTTGGTCCAAAAGAAAATTTCTCAGCGAACATTGAAAATATTCGCAAAACGAATCTTGCGAGGTTACCTATTGCTAGTGTAGACTTGGCTATAGGGGTTAAAAAACAGCAATACTCCTATGGGGCACATCTACATCCAATGCCTATGGGAGCCTATGGGAGTCTGAGGTAGTCTGCAATTCACCTTTGTGTCATCAATGGCTGATGTTCCACATTTCCTTTACTTTTGACTGCAGCTCTGGCTGTAAAGTTTAGCTGCTGTGTATAAGCAGAATCCCAGTATAAGCTCCAAATATTGTCGGCGTAACACACAAAGGCATTACCTTGGATCCAGCTGAATGAATGATTCTGAGGACTGCCCACCATCCATACATCCTCCTAGATATACCTCTAGTCATACAAGTCTGTCACGTTGAAAAAGAAAATCTTCAAAAACAAAATTACGTTTTTAGAATTTCAAATGATCAGTAAATAAAAATATCAAATGAGACATTTTTTAAGAAATATTCTGAAGAATTTACAAGGATCAGGAAATCTCTCTTTGGAAATTGCTTTTCTCGCAATGCTCAGTCAGCCTGTGGCATCCACCATCTGCGACGGGCACTTGATGTGCAGCATATCTGCTCCGCATCACTTCCTGTAATGCCATTCATTGGAAACAATGAGAGACGACAGCTTAGTAGGCGAGCGGGTCTCCTGCCAAGACTGGTAGACAAGGATCAGAACACGAGTGTCACAGTATTCCCAGAATGAGCTGAGACCTTCTGTGTATTGTCTGTGTGTTACTAATCCCTGTCCCCCAGGTGAAATAGAGAATTCACTTGGGGGAATTTTTGTTTTTTCTCCAAGTAAGGTTTACCACCCAATGTTTTTCAAGAAGGGTTGGTAATTTGGTTCTTATATGGGTCCCTCCCTATCTTTGGACTTTGGTGCTTGTAATCCATCCATCCTTTTCCACCGGATATTCCATACATGCCTGGGATGTGGGAATAAGACTCAACAATTTGTGAAAACAGGGATCACCACCAATTTGCCAGGTTGGGCAGTGGCTCTTTTTGTAATAGACATCAAGACACAGTTGTATCAACTTTCCATTCAGTCCCTACCTAGATGACTCCAGAAGATTCCCATTCTCCCAGTTGGTAATGGTATACAGGTGGGACCATCATTTATCAGAAATTGAACACAAAAGCCATAAGTTCAGTCTAATAGGTTATTTCTGAAAAACAAAACTCAAAAACAGACCAAAGTCAAGTGATCTCCCTCAATTCAAGATTCAATGGGTCTACATTTTGCTGGACCTCATGAACCATGTTGAGTCTGAGCATCATTTCTTGCTAGAACCTGAGCTCTTAGTCTACTGGAGAACCATTGAATAGGATTAGGCCATGTTGATCGCATATCCAGTCCCATATATTGCATATCTCTTTTCCATATTATGGCAAAATATTAGTAAACTATGCAATCTTGCATGAGCAAAGAGAAGCATGGATTTACCCAAATTGTGTGACTTGAAACACCACCTAAGTTGACCACATGCCATGTTATCCTGGGGGGCAGGAGTCTATGTAGATCTCTAATTCTCCAAGGCTTGCAGGTTAAGCAAACAAGGAAATGGAACTGTCCCAATAAGTGTCGTACTGAGGTTCTTGGGTCCACCAGATAAAATAACTCTGGAAGCCTGCCCTCCAATGGCCCTTAGGAAATAGACCACGGTTCCCTTCAAATTTGGGTGTCTTCTGCTGGACCATTATTGTGCTGGACACATGTGGCGGACCCTTTGGTACTCTTTCCAATCCAACAAGGGAAACCCTAGACCCAAAACTAAGCAGTTTCAAGTACTGACAAAATCTAAAGTTTGTCCAAGTATGTTGGGATAGGTGAATTTTCCCATATACCTTAGCAATGGTCCCAGCTCCACTAAGGGTTACAATATGAGACTGAAGTCGCTCTTCAAAACTTTCCATTGAACTCTAAAAAGTTGACATTCTTTTAAATGAATTTGTTGCATTCGGAGGTGGAGAGTCAAATCGTACCATTCAGCTTTCTGTGGATCAGCATTTAAAACCTATCATTTCCTCCGTCTCATAACGTGCAGAAAATACATTGTTTTTGCTCCTCGTCTTTGCTGAAGAAACATTGTGTGACAGTTTTGCTTCAAACCACCTACTCTAAGTGTCAGCTTGATGCGTGGCATTGTCTCCAGACATTCTGATTTACAAGGACTTTCTAAAGTATTTCACAGTAAACACAATGGGGTCCAAAAAACCTCCTGTCTTTCAGCCAATGAATATACCCGCCGCAGAAGCTTACAGAATATCGAAGTACCCAGAAGACTTACTGCTGATCGGGGCCCAACAAGAGCAGAAGGAATTGCTGATGACAAGAACTGAATTGCAAATGACTGAACCATGGCTGCATATACGGGAGCAGCTGCCTCTGCAGACACCGTGACTCCGAGGCAGAGACTCAAAGCTTGGCATTCCACACTTTTCCATATTACATGTAAATAACGCTGCAAAAATACATAGAAGAGACCTAGAAGTGGCCGCACAGTAGAGCAATGACTGGTTTTCAACAATAGGATTTAGATTTTAGCACTCCATTGTATTACAGTTCTACTTGAAGACCGCTGCCTTGAATTTCTGATGTATAATGTGACTTAGGCTGAATTCTGAGGCTGCGGCTGCCTGCATGCTGTGGCCAATGATCACACAATTATGAAGGTAAATACTTCTCTTTAGTACGTAATTGTGTGATCATTGGCCACCACATGCGGCAGAGTTTTGTGCAGCTGCTGTGAATGCAGCCTCAGCAGGGTTCTTCATGACATCAGCATTGATGGCCTATCTGTAGGACAATCCATTACCTTGTGAAAGCTTTGACTCCAGGGATCCGGTCAACTTCCCTTGATGATACCCTTCCTTTCTTGTAGACCTGGCCCACTCATATATAATATGGTTGGTTGTTCAACTGAATAACCAAGATGTTACACAGGATTCCCCTAATCCATTGAACTTTGTGTAGGCTGACTGGTCAGCCAGTGACAACACCTGTCCAACTATTACACACGTCCAGGTCAAAATGTGATACCTGAAGGCCAAGGAATAGAGACTGGTGAGGGACCCAAATTGCAGCGGCAGAGGGGGATTGGTCATGTGAGTGTCACTTAGTTATTTTATACCATTCTAAGCATTTACTCAAACATTTTAAGGGGCTGGACAACCCCTTTGAACACAATGGCTCCTTCACAGATTTTTCCTGGTCGGTGGCACTTGGTGTACCAGGAATTGCAGCAGAGTTCATTGCATTAGACTTGGTTGCTGGTTCCTGCTTATTCTTTCTAAGCGTGGGCATATCTATAGGGGGCGCAGGGGAGGAGTTGTACGTAGGCCCCAGTATTGTACATGGCACATGGTAGGTTGGGGCTTTTTTACAGTTTGAGGCCCTGAAGTTTCAATTTACACCTCTGATTTTCAGGATCAGCAGTGGTCCTAGAGGTCACAACTTAATATTACAGCATATCTTTGTGAATTTAAGATGGAAATGGCCAATACATTCGACCAAGTATATTGTCTGAAAGACCACCCCCTCAGTGATATTTTTCTGCTCACAGTGTCGTTTCTTATCCTACTTCTCACCTTTGTCACATGATCACATTCTGACCTCTTTTTTGTAGCATGTGTTGCTGTGTAAACAGGAGGTCTCTTTGCTACCTGCAGATTCTATTGAGAACTACCATGTGACCTCAGATTCATCTTGCCCCTGTTCTTCTGCCCTACCTCTTCTGTCATAATAGCTTTGGTGACATGATCCTCACAAACTAAGGTCCTGTAAGATGAGATTTAGTATTAGCTCTGTAGTGTTTTGCAGAAAAATGATTTGGGTACAGGTACTACATGTGGGAACAGGTACTATATATGGATACTAGATGGTACTATGGTACTAGATGTTGGTACAGTTACTAGAAATGGGATAGAAGTGAGGACAGGTAGTAGACATGGGTACAGGTAGTAGACGTGGGTACAGGTAGTAGACATGGGATAGAAGTGAGGACAGGTAGTAGACATGGGTACAGGTAGTAGACGTGGGTACAGGTAGTAGAAATGGGATAGAAGTGAGGACAGGTAGTAGACATGGGTACAGGTAGTAGACGTGGGTACAGGTAGTAGACATGGGATAGAAGTGAGGACAGGTAGTAGACATGGGTACAGGTAGTAGACGTGGGTACAGGTAGTAGACATGGGATAGAAGTGAGGACAGGTAGTAGACATGGGTACAGGTAGTAGACGTGGGTACAGGTAGTAGACATGGGATAGAAGTGAGGACAGGTAGTAGACATGGGTACAGGTAGTAGACGTGGGTACAGGTAGTAGACATGGGATAGAAGTGAGGACAGGTAGTAGACATGGGTACAGGTAGTAGACGTGGGTACAGGTAGTAGACATGGGATAGAAGTGAGGACAGGTAGTAGACATGGGTACAGGTAGTAGACGTGGGTACAGGTAGCAGACATGGGATAGAAGTACTAGACATTGATGAAAAAAACATAAGCAATAGCAGATTCGATGACTACCTTGCATAGCTTAAAAAAAGGAAAACTGGGTGTGCCGCACGTATCGGGCGGTAGCTCGCCTTTTCACCAACAACAGCCTGTTGACTGATGTCTCAGGCAACCCAGACTTCCCGGCTGCTTTACGCTCCCTTTCCTGACCCACCCTGTCACTCCGTCTCCCCTCACATTTCTTGTTGTCTCCCCCTACCTTACTGCCTTATCTTGAGTTAGTACCTCCGGAGCGCAGAACTTAGAGCAAGGAAGTCACTGGGGTATCATTGGAGGAAGACCCAGCCCCCCTTCTCCTTTCCATCTTTTCATGCAAAATACAGAAACCCATTCGTAAATTAGTCGGTTTTATGCTGATAGCAATCAGGTCCATCATTCCCCGTCGCTGGAAGTCTGCTTCCTCCCTGTCCACAACGGATTTGGCTACAAGAGATCCTACATATCAGGGAGATGGAGGACCTGGTGGTGGCTCTCCGGCAGGATGACCGTTCTCACCAGAAAGTGTGGCAGTTGTGGAATGTCTTTTACTATTCTCCTGCTTTTCAGACCTCATTCTTTGCTCCCTCTCCCGGAGTCTCTGCTTGGCCTTCATAACCCTGTCCTGCTTTCTCCCTTGCGTCAGGAGCCCGGCTGCGTCAGGAGCCCGGCTGCGTCAGGAGCCCGGCTGCGTCAGGAGCCCGGCTGCGTCAGGAGTCCGGCTGCATCAGGAGCCCGGCTGCATCAAGAGCACTCCCCCTCCCTGCCCCACCCTTTCACAGTTTTTCGTGTATTTTGCTACTGTTTCTCTCCCTTCCCCCCCCCCCCCCATATCATTCTCCCTCATTTACCCCATTCCTCTGGCCATTGATTGCTTCTCTTCTATCAACATTATGTGTTGTAATGTTTCCTTTTTTATTGTAAAACCAAATAAAACTTTTTTGATATAAAAAAAAAAAAATGAACACGCGCTGGACTGTCACTTTAAGCCGCTTTGCTAAATTCATGTAAAAAAAAAAAACTTGAACTATTTTTGAAATGTTTTTGGTCTTGTGACTTTCTCTGCCTCCGCTTGACCTTGGGGATCGCCAGGATAATACACCATACAGCACAGTCAGACCCGTGACAGATCTCACTTAATAATTATGACCACGGGTGATCGGCGGGCAGAACTAGGTGCTAGTGGTCGCGCTCGGTAAACCCTATTAACTAGAGACATCACAGGACAAAGCAGTGACTCTCTATTCCCATTGATTTGTCGCTCTTAAAGCCCCGCTCCTTTAAAACGTCATAAAAAAACGGCATAACTATCAGGGCCTGATAAATAAGACGGTAATTGAAGGAAAATGTAACGGCACGCAATTAAAAATAAATCAGGCCGCCTTCACCCCCAGCTATGGATCGCTCCGCGCTCGGAGAATTCCTCTGGGTCTTAATTGCATTTATTTCTCGGCGTGGCGGCCGTTTGTCATAAGAGCTAATATCCATTTAGATGAAATACAATATAGAGTCCTTATCGGTGACATATACCGTGCCGGCTTTGTATCACTCGCAGCTTATCGCAACAAGGACGACACCGCAAATGACTCTATACCCAGACCGGATTAATGGCGGTGTATGAATTAACCATTCATATCCAGGCGTTGGAACATCTCATAGCAATTATGGAGAGCATTAGACCGGATTGCCAGCTAGCTGCTTAGCATCCTTGCAGAGCGCCGCCACGGGGCTCACGAGATCTATTCAGTCTTCTTATATTTACAGGGGCTGGATGTGCCCCGCATGGCAGGGTGACCCCAAGAGAGGGAGTTGTGTTTCTTGTTTTCAGGGCCGCTGTGGGCTGTCATGTGGACAGTCTATGGGTCTATAAACAGGAAGGCATGTATATATTAACCACTTCATGACCGAGCCATTTTCTCTACTTCCTGACCGGATGCATTCTCATGCCTTTTTGAAAGCGTTAACAATTTTTCTATTCCAATTATTTTTATATTTTTTTTTTTTTCGGTGATACGGACAACTTTATTTTTAGGTAATTTTTTTTTTTTTTTTTTTTTTTTTTTTAGTATCCAGGAAAAAAATTCATTTTTCTAATTTTTAAAAAAATAGTACTACTAAAATATTTTTTAAAAATAATTCTCACTCTACGTTATGGTCATTTTCACGTAACACATAATTTTGTATAGAGGTGGCTAGAATCTGTCATGTGGGTGTGGTCGTGGCGTTGTGTTTTTTTTTTTTTTTTATCTTAATTTACTGTGTATGTGTGTATATATAAATATATATATCTTATTTCTGATTCCCTCTAACTGGACCCTCCGTTATAGGAAGAATACAGCCTCCTAGTATACAGTGCAGAGCTAAAGAGCTGAGGACCCAGAATCTTCTCGTGTCCCCCAGTACCCTGTGATCTCGTGACCACCAGGTGTGGAGGAAATTGCAAGATGGCGGCTTCCATAGCTCATTGAGTGTTTTCAGGGTAGATTCTAGAACTGAGGGGTAAAATCATGCGCTTCCAGGTATGCTGTGGATCCCGTAGGTGGCGCTGCCTCCTGTGACCACCACCTGCTTTATCCACAATCTGGGTTAGGTTATTCATGTAGGAGATACCTGGATAGCCTCTACTTTAACAATGCAACACCTGAAAATGCCGAAGTTCTAGGTGTGTTACCTGTGATGGGACGGCAGGCTACCAGAGCTGAGGCAGCGCCACCCACTGGATCCATGACACAGCTGATTTAAACCACTCCATTCTAGTCTCTACTGTGTAAGCAGTGATTGTGAGGGTAACAGACAGTCCTTGTCTTCTCTTTGGAGAGTCCCGCTGTCATTGGCAGTGACCTCATCTCATGCAGAGATCTAATGCATCTTCTACCAGTACGTCCTTGCAGAGTCATATGTGAATTGCCTGGACATATAAAGTCAATAGGCAGTTGGCAAGGGTTTAAAGGGCTTTTCTGGCTCCAAATTGATTTTCATACCAATGACCTATCTACAGCCTGGGCCATCAGTATGTGATCTGTGGGGTCCAACACTCAGACCCGACATAGATCAGCTGTTGCAGCAGTCTCCGGGTGCAGGAAGCTGCTAGTGAATGTAGAGTGTGTGCAGCAATGTTCCTATTCAAGTAATAGGAGAGGCACTGCAATTCCCTGGAACCACCACTATACAGTGGATGGGGCTGCTGAGCCGCTCCTATTACTTGAATACATACAGTGTTCATCCACTAGCAGCTTCTGACACCTGGAGGCTGCTGCTAAAGCTGATCTGTACAGGATTCGGGTGTTGGACCCCAACAGATCACATATTGATGACCTATCATGTGGATACGTCATCAGTATGAAAAATCGATTTGGGGCCGGAAAATCCCTTTAAAAGATATAGAATGATTTTTAACACTGGCCACAGAAGCTGCAGAAAAAAAATCAAACAAAAGAAGAAAAAAAAATCAATAACCATCAGATTGGAAATTCACCTTCCGTCAAATCATCTCCTAAATGTCATTACCGGAGAATAATCAATTGTGATGCACGAGGATGATAATCCCTGGTAGAGGCCACTTGTGGTGCAGGGTCCAGGCGTAACGCCAGCTCAGAGCCCATCAGCCGCCCCTTGTGGTGGTGAGAACTGCCATACACGTTACATTACAGTCTTCCTGAAATTGCAACATTGTAACTGAACGTCTTCTAAACATCAGTTTACACCTGGACATTATCTACTTATTATACCAAGTGATTAATAGTGAAAATAGATAACTTTACCTGTATTGTATCTATATACCAGTTATATAATAATGTCTTATACTCCAGTCCCATCCAAAGCTGCATTCAGAATTCTGCTGGATGAGTTATATGATGTCTTATACTCCAGTCACAGTCAAAGCTGCACCAATGGCTCTGAAAAAAGTAACTTTGAATCATCTGCAGGTAAATTCCTAAAACCAAAAGCTACAGCTAGTACAGTAAAAATATATTTCATTTTCTGTATCAATATCTTCTTTATATTGTGTTAAGAAGTAAATGATTGTTTTTACTTGTCTTATACTGACCTTCAGTAAAAATCATATTCCAGTATGTGCACAGTGACTGTACCAGCAGAATAGTGAGCGCAGCTCTGGAGTATAATACAGGATGTAACTCAGGATCAGTACAGGATAAGTAATGTAATGTATGTACACAGTGACTGTACCAGCAGAATAGTGAGCGCAGCTCTGGAGTATAATACAGGATAAGTAATGTAATGTATGTACACAGTGACTGTACCAGCAGAATAGTGAGCGCAGCTCTGGAGTATAATACAGGATAAGTAATGTAATGTATGTACACAGTGACTGCACCAGCAGAATAGTGAGCGCAGCTCTGGAGTATAATACAGGATAAGTAATGTAATGTATGTACACAGTGACTGTACCAGCAGAATAGTGAGTGCAGCTCTGGAGTATAATACAGGATGTAACTCAGGATCAGTACAGGATAAGTAATGTAATGTATGTACACAGTGACTGCACCAGCAGAATAGTGAGAGCAGCTCTGGAGTATAATACAGGATGTAACTCAGGATCAGTACAGGATAAGTAATGTAATGTATGTACACAGTGACTGTACCAGCAGAATAGTGAGCGCAGCTCTGGAGTATAATACAGGATGTAACTCAGGATCAGTACAGGATAAGTAATGTAATGTATGTACACAGTGACTGCACCAGCAGAATAGTGAGCGCAGCACTGGAGTATAATACAGGATGTAACGCAGGATCAGTACAGGATAAGTAATGTAATGTATGTACACAGTGACTGCACCAGCAGAATAGTGAGCGCAGCTCTGGAGTATAATACAGGATGTAAGTAGATAAGTACAGGATAGTATGTAATGTTGTCACAGTGACTGTACCAGCAGAATAGTGAGCGCAGCTCTGGAGTATAATACAGGATGTAACGCAGGATCAGTACAGGATAAGTAATGTAATGTATGTACACAGTGACTGTACCAGCAGAATAGTGAGTGCAGCTCTGAAGTATAATACAGGATGTAACTCAGGATCAGTACAGGATAAGTAATGTAATGTATGTACACAGTGACTGTACCAGCAGAATAGTGAGCGCAGCTCTGGAGTATAATACAGGATGTAACGCAGGATCAGTACAGGATAAGTAATGTAATGTATGTACACAGTGACTGTACCAGCAGAATAGTGAGCGCAGCTCTGGAGTATAATACAGGATGTAACTCAGGATCAGTACAGGATAAGTAATGTAATCTATGTACACAGTGACTGTACCAGCAGAATAGTGAGCGCAGCTCTGGAGTATAATATAGGATGTAACTCAGGATCAGTACAGGATAAGTAATGTAATGTATGTACACAGTGACTGCACCAGCAGAATAGTGAGCGCAGCACTGGAGTATAATACAGGATGTAACGCAGGATCAGTACAGGATAAGTAATGTAATGTATGTACACAGTGACTGCACCAGCAGAATAGTGAGCGCAGCTCTGGAGTATAATACAGGATAAGTAATGTAATGTATGTACACAGTGACTGTACCAGCAGAATAGTGAGCGCAGCTCTGGAGTATAATACAGGATGTAACGCAGGATCAGTACAGGATAAGTAATGTAATGTATGTACACAGTGACTGTACCAGCAGAATAGTGAGTGCAGCTCTGAAGTATAATACAGGATGTAACTCAGGATCAGTACAGGATAAGTAATGTAATGTATGTACACAGTGACTGTACCAGCAGAATAGTGAGCGCAGCTCTGGAGTATAATACAGGATGTAACGCAGGATCAGTACAGGATAAGTAATGTAATGTATGTACACAGTGACTGTACCAGCAGAATAGTGAGCGCAGCTCTGGAGTATAATACAGGATGTAACTCAGGATCAGTACAGGATAAGTAATGTAATCTATGTACACAGTGACTGTACCAGCAGAATAGTGAGCGCAGCTCTGGAGTATAATATAGGATGTAACTCAGGATCAGTACAGGATAAGTAATGTAATGTATGTACACAGTGACTGCACCAGCAGAATAGTGAGCGCAGCACTGGAGTATAATACAGGATGTAACTCAGGATCAGTACAGGATAAGTAATGCAATGTATGTACACAGTGACTGCACCAGCAGAATAGTGAGCACAGCTCTGGAGTATAATACAGGATAAGTAATGTAATGTATGTACACAGTGACTGCACCAGCAGAATAGTGAGTACAGCTCTGGAGTATAATACAGGATATAACTCAGGATCAGTACAGGATAAGTAATGTAATGTATGTACACAGTGACTGTACCAGCAGAATAGTGAGCGCAGCTCTGGAGTATAATACAGGATGTAACTCAGGATCAGTACAGGATAAGTAATGCAATGTATGTACACAGTGATTGCACCAGCAGAATAGTGAGCACAGCTCTGGAGTATAATACATGATGTAACTCAGGATCAGTACAGGATAAGTAATGTAATGTATGTACACAGTGACTGCACCAGCAGAATAGTGAGCGCAGCACTGGAGTATAATACAGGATGTAACTCAGGATCAGTACAGGATAAGTAATGCAATGTATGTACACAGTGACTGTACCAGCAGAATAGTGAGCGCAGCTCTGGAGTATAATACAGGATAAGTAATGTAATGTATGTACACAGTGACTGCACCAGCAGAATAGTGAGCGCTGCTCTGGAGTATAATACAGGATATAACTCAGGATCAGTACAGGATAAGTAATGTAATGTATGTACACAGTGACTGCACCAGCAGAATAGTGAGCGCAGCTCTGGAGTATAATACAGGATGTAACTCAGGATCAGTACAGGATAAGTAATGTAATGTATGTACACAGTGACTGCACCAGCAGAATAGTGAGCGCAGCTCTGGAGTAGTACAGGATAGGTAATGACATCTACTCTATTTGCACTATAGACATAACCTATCTCTACGCTGTGAGCCGATCTCTCGGAATTTGTTGATCATTTTCACTTTCTATAATAATTGTATAAAACAAAGTTGTGTAAATGGTACAATAATTAGTGAATGCAGGACAATACATGGCGGTATAATTCAGACATGAGGTGTGAGGTGTAATGATGCCTCCTCTTCCCGGTGATATCTGGCAGGCTGCAGCATCTCTCGCCCTCTCGGCTCGGATCTTATCCTGCACTATTACATATATTCTCCTGCGATGAATGGATCTAATGACCGGCTCTCCACAATCAGCCGCACACAGTGATCACACAGCGCCGGCTACAATGAGCTTCACATTCACTGTGACAAAAATTACTGACAAATCACAAATGGAGAAAATAAATGCTGCAGCCGTGGCATCCGATGTCGGGATCATTTACAGCTTCTCAAGCATTAGTCTGAACCTTTGTGTAATAGACAGTGACTAATAGACTTTGTTACAATGTGTCACCATTTTAAAGTCGACCTCTAGTTATAAAACAATTCTTCATAAATGACTAATTCAGCGGAATGTAAGAAAATTTGTAATATATCTTAATAATGAAATCTGTCTATTTCTCCACTTATCAGGCTGAGCTCATTTTTTCCTAGAAGTCTATGGAGAGGGGAAGAGGAGGAGGCTGCTGGAATAAACACAATTTGCTACACTATGAGTGAAGGAGCGCTTATATCACTGTTACGTTTCGTGATAAGATTCGATCACTGCACAGAATGAGGCAGTAAATCAAATAGCATCCTCCTCCTCCCCCTCCCCTCTCCATAGACTGTATGAGGTGAATAGACTCTATATAAACAAACAGTCTGAGTGAAGATAAGGAGGATGAGAGCAGCCTGATAAGTGGGGAAGGAAACAGATTTCTTTAATAAGATGTATTACAAAGTTTCTCATATTCACCTGTACTATTCATATGGAAGTGATTTTATAACTGGAGGTCACTTTTAAGATCTCTGCTTGCTGAAATCATTCATGTGTCCCTCCAGAGGCTGAAAACCTTATACCGTTCATTATCACAACCATTCTGGAATATCCCTATTATATAAATGGCACAAATCGCTCTCCTGCTACAATGTGTCAGTGCAGGTATTGCTTAGATCATATATGCAATGGGTGTCCGTTCATCTGGTCCGTAGGGCTAAGGGTGACATCTACTACATTATCTGTACTCAGAGAGTTATCACTGTGTTATCTGTGGTGTTACATAGGACTGCAGGTGACATCTACTACATTATCTGTACTCAGAGAGTTATCACTGTGTTATCTGTGGTGTTACATAGGACTGCAGGTGACATCTACTACATTATCTGTACTCAGAGAGTTATCACTGTGTTATCTGTGGTGTTACATAGGACTGCAGGTGACATCTACTACATTATCTGTACTCAGAGAGTTATCACTGTGTTATCTGTGGTGTTACATAGGACTGCAGGTGACATCTACTCCATTATCTGTACTCAGAGAGTTATCACTGTGTGTTATCTGTGGTGTTACATAGGACTGCAGGTGACATCTACTACATTATCTGTACTCAGAGAGTTATCACTGTGTTATCTGTGGTGTTACATAGGACTGCAGGTGACACTACTACATTATCTGTACTCAGAGAGTTATCACTGTGTGTTATCTGTGGTGTTACATAGGACTGCAGGTGACATCTACTACATTATCTGTACTCAGAGAGTTATCACTGTGTTATCTGTGGTGTTACATAGGACTGCAGGTGACATCTACTACATTATCTGTACTCAGAGAGTTATCACTGTGTTATCTGTGGTGTTACATAGGACTGCAGGTGACACTACTACATTATCTGTACTCAGAGAGTTATCACTGTGTTATCTGTGGTGTTACATAGGACTGCAGGTGACATCTACTACATTATCTGTACTCAGAGAGTTATCACTGTGTTATCAGTGGTGTTACATAGGACTGCAGGTGACATCTACTACATTATCTGTACTCAGAGAGTTATCACTGTGTTATCTGTGGTGTTACATAGGACTGCAGGTGACACTACTACATTATCTGTACTCAGAGAGTTATCGCTGTGTTATCTGTGGTGTTACATAGGACTGCAGGTGACATCTACTACGTTATCTGTACTCAGAGAGTCATCACTGTGTGTGTGTGGTGTTACATAGGACTGCTGGACTAATACATTATCCTGTAGCCAGTAGATGTCACCTGCAGTCCTATGTAATACCAGAGTTGGTGATAACTGTCCGAAGGCACTAAGTGTGTTACATCATCATGGCTTGTATTCAGTAACTCGCTCAGCTCTGCTACATCTTTGTGTATATCAGTTTTTCCCAGTAGGATTCTGCTGTTTGCCTCACTTGTGCTCAGATTTCCAGTGTCTGTGCTGGTTCTGACCTTGTCACTGGTTTTTGTCTTGGTATTTGACTACTTTTCCATCATCCTCTTGTATCGGTTCTCTTATAACATTGAGTCTATATAACAAAGCCTCCGATATATTCCGGGTATTTGACTGTTTAAGCGCTGAGACATTGATCAGCCTGACGTGTGCCGTGGCAGAGTGAGTTATCACAGTCTTCCAAGGAACGGAGACAAATGGTGAAGGAACTGCTGGGCCGAGCGCTTGTCATCTGGTAGAGATCCTGCTCCACCGAGGACGCTGCAGTGACAAATGACAGAGGAGGTGACAAAGTGCGGGGCGCAGAAGATTTACATAGAGGATTGTCTGCTGAACCTGCACATTCACTGACTGTATGTAACAGGACATCGCTTACATAGCAATTCCCAACCGCAACACTGCCTGAGCGAAAACCAGGATCATATACCCAGCCATAGGATACAGGCCACACGGCAGCAGTCTGTACTCCTCCTGCCGGAACACAGGCTGCCAAAAACATACTCAACAACTTTTATTGCTTGTGTTTAGGGAGTTTTGGCACACAGAGCTCATCATGAAAATTTTTGCACCTGTCTAGTTATATTCTCTCAAGGCCGAAACCAGCATCTTAAAACCAGCCTCAGGATACAGGCCACACACGGCAGCAGTCTGTACTACGCCGGCCGGAACACAGGCTGCCATAAACTTACTTCACAACTTTTGTTGTCCATGTTGCAATAGTCTAGGCATACAGAGCTTATTGCGAAAATGTTTTCGAGATTTGTGTCTCCTTGTGAATTCCCTGTGTCTTCCCTGTGACTCCTTGTGACTTCCCTGTGACTCCTTGTGATTTCCCGGTGACTCCTTGTGAATTCCCTGTGTCTTCCCTGTGACTCCTTGTGACTTCCCTGTGACTCCTTGTGATTTCCCTGTGACTCCTTGTGATTTCCCTGTGACTCCTTGTGACTTCCCTGTGTCTTCCCTGTGACTCCTTTGACTCCTATATGACTCCTTGTGACTTCCCTGTGACTCCTTTGACTCCTATATGACTCCTTGTGACTTCCCTGTGTCTTCCCTGTGACTCCTTTGACTCCTATATGACTCCTTGTGACTCCTATGTGACTCTCTATGATTCCCCTGCTTACTTAATGCAAAAGAGGGTCTAACCTAAGCAGAGCCTGAGATAAGTAACCTCTCAGAAAAATAAGCGTTCACTACAGTACGTACTTTCATGTCACTTATATCCTCTGTGTCTTCTGCACACTCAGTATTCACCGGGACTGTAACAACTTGCAGAGGTCGCAGTTGAGATTAAGCCCCATTGTCCAGAGGGCCCACAGATCACCCTGCCACATCATGAGGTCTGATTTGGGGCCTGATTAATTAGGGGTCTTCTCCGGGAATTTGGTAATTTAGGGGCCTAGTCTGGGGTCCAATTTTATTTACAGTAGGGTCTGTTCTGTGGTCCGATTAGCATAAGGGTCTGGTCTGAGGTCTAAATAATTTAGGGGTCTAATCTGGTGTCTGAGGAATTTCTTCTTGGGTTGGAAATCATTTGGGATCTGAATTGTTTAGTCTGTTCTTGAGTCTTAGGTATTGTAAGGGGGTCTGATTTCATTTACTTTTTGCAAAAATTTCTGCTCTCACTTGCAGCCCCCCCACCTCAATTTTTTGCAAGTTTTTTTAGTAGGAACTCAGATATAGAAATAGGGAATAAAATTTTCCAACCTGTCACCAACTTGGTGGGAATGCATTTCCTTAAAGGAATTCTCCATGATTTAAATATGAATGGCCTACATCTTAGAACGAGTCATCAGAATCAGATTGGTGGGGGGTCTGACACCTGACAATCCCACCAATTATTTGCTTAAGGTGGCGCCATCGGTCACTTTTCCTGTTTGCAGCATAGTCCCTTTAGATGAGTGGGGTTAAGCTGCAATACTAGTAACAACCACTATACCATGTATGGCGCTGTGCTTGTAGAAACGTCTGATCAGAAGTGGTGTCAGGGGTCGAATCCCATTGATGTTCATAATCCTGGAGAACGCCTTATCAGGACAACTATATGGCTATACATTCCCAACTTGTGTATATATGGACATTATAGAGGGAAGCTGCCCCCTGCCCCGCTCTTATTCTGGCAGGCTAGCTCTTCTATGTATAACATGACCATTAATGCAAATAGCCACCGTGTAATACTACATTTCTCCTATGCATGGCGCTCTAGTAGGATTTTATGGCCCACCAGAGATCCCAGTGTGATAACCACCGATCTATTCCTAAAGCCGGATCCCCTGAGATCACATTGTACATGTAGCAGCACTGGATCAGTTTTACCGTAATCGCCGCACTTTCGCAGTGCGTTTTTCCAATCATCTTACAGCAATTTAGTGTGACCTATGTATTAGGCTGAGTGGAGATGAGTGCGGTGAGGATACGACTGATAGCGAGAAGTTTACATTTCTAATATGGCGGCCCCATCTGGTACGACGGCCGTGATGGATCCATAAATTGAGTTTTATGCTCGTTTATCAAAAAGAGGCAAAGCAAATAAAGTTTCTTCCTCCTCCTGCAGTGGATGATGAATTGCCGCCTGGAGTTGGGTTTCAGGGGTCTGTGTCGAATTTATTGACTTGCTATGAAAAGCGATTAATCAATGGGACAGAGCGTACATGCCAGGATAGCGGCGGCGGCGTGCATGTGATGTGGACGGCCCTGGAAGGATATAAATGCTCCCTGCATAACATTTACAGTCAGCAGCTATTAATACTACAGCCCCGACTCTGAGCGCACCGCAGAGGGGGGCCGCTGACTATACGACATCACCTGCTTGTAATATAACCATTATACTGTATGTGGCATCCTGAAAAGTAGGAAGTGTACTGGTGGCTCACTACGGGGCCACAAAATACAGTGCCCCACTTTATATACAACCAGGGCAGGGGCAAGTGACACACACCCGGGGCTCATGTACAGGGCTATATGGGCAGTCCATAGATCCCAAAAATGAGATTTTATCCCTTAAAAAAGGTTTAGTTCTTTCTTCTGCCACACTCTTGTTTTTGGCATAATATACCCAAAGGGAATAAGAACTACATGTAACAGATATGACCACCTATTTGTGCGGGTACAGATGTGTTCACCCTTAACTTAGCCTGAATTTGGTTATGGACTCCCAAGTTCTTAGGAATATTGAAACACACTAGAAAAACTATTGCAAGGCTGCAATGCACAAAACAGCCACAGGGTGGCCACACACGAACACACATAGGATAGACAGCGTGTGACAGAATATCAGGAAATCATGTTTTGTTTTTTAAAGCTGCTCATTTTGTGACAATTATTTGTGAATGTGTCCAGCTAAGAGGAAATATGAGGAAGGACACCTCTGTATGTGTGTTATGGTCTACTTGGATCATGGGAGAGCCATAGTATCACCATAATAGACTCAGCTGCGGTGCCCCCGAATATTGGGAGTTACAGTGACCCTCTAGTACCGGAGTAGTCAATGTGCCCCTCACAGTGATGGCTTGTAACAGAGGTAGTCAGTGTACACACCTGTTATAGGACCTACAGACAAAGGCCAGCGAGTGGGGCAATGATTGGGAATTCCTGATCATGGCTGGGGGTTTGCTGCATTTACATGGGGATGAATAAATTGTTGATCTCTATACTGGTTACATGAGATTGATCCATAATAGATTTGATCATCCTACAAGCTTCGTTGGCTGATTCCTGGAATAGAAAATTTACAATGGCAAATTATTAGGAATAACTATCTCTAGTAATGGTAGCTCCCAATAAGTGGCCAAGCATTATGACAAAGCCTTAAGACACAGCGCCCCCGACATACAGTTAATCCCTCCTCATTGAGTACCTACCCATTCATAGACTACCACGGTGTCCACAATAAAGTCAAAAACAGTAACCACAAGAGTGAGACTCAATAATCCCCATGACAAAGGTGGGCTCCATACCCTCATAACCGAGAGTGGGGTAAAATAAGGAAAGAAGCAATGCTCAAATACGGCGGGTCCTCCATTTTGGCATCGGGTCCTTTGTTCCATGCCCAGGTCAGAAGTGAAGCAGCTCAGATGACCAATCACAGGACACACATTGGGTATCACTGACGTATTCTGTCACCAGTACCCCAGTGCTGGGTAATATCTGTGCAGGATGAAATGGGAGGCCAATGCTGGAGGACTGGGGGTAGGTGAGTATCGCTTCTGTTCATGTCCCCCCCAGGTTTTCAGTTTTCCTGGAGACCCCTTTAATGCCCCATAATTAAACTAGATTTAGTCATACGTCTGCACATGCCCACAGCAGCTTCATTCAGTCTCTATGGGCTGTCGACTGTTATTTTCTCCTTAACTTTGAGTAGAGCCGCCATTGTGCTGGGGGACCTGGGACCTACATTCCTGTGATCTGTGAAGGTGATCAGACACATTAGCTGCCCTGTGCATAGGTGATCAGTTGTTACAGTGGGACAGCCCCTTGAAGGGTGACATGTGTTGCAATGAAGTTAGCGGGGTTGACAAGCATTGACGTGATAAGTTCCCCATCTCTGGCTTCTCATTTACAGTAATAAAGCTTGATATTCTGCGATGGGATCTCCATGACAGCTTCTCTGCTTGCTGTTCATCATTTGCCGCACCCGAGGATTGCTGGCCGCCTTGTCAGAGCTGACCCCCGGTGTAGACTGAAGCGTGACAATGTAACAACTGGTTTACAGCTGTGTTCATTCCCACTCTGCGCACCGTACATCATCCTTACTTCCAATTTCTTGTTTATTGTGGTGCTCACCGGCTGAGCATTGGCAGCACTTCTCAGCAATCTCGGCCGCCGCGCCTGTCATGCTACACTACTCCGGCTAAAAGGTATTTTTATCACCCTGCTAAAAGCACTTGAGAGTTTTAATGAAGCCCTGTGTGTATACAGACAATGTAACCTGGAACGCTTGGGTCGTCCAGCAGATAATGTACAGTGTTTTTAATGCACTCAGACGAGTCCCTTTTCTCTGGTTTATTGCCGGGGGCTCAGACGCGGGTCATGGTGGGGCATTGAGACGCAGCCGAAGCATTCACACAATGGGGGCCATTTGTAAAAACAACTGCCTTGACCCGTCCCTGCTCACTTCTCTGAAGGATTAGTCTCATAAAGTCTGGGGAGATGTTTTTGGAATTTTTTGCTTTACGCTGGCTGTGGGGTTAGTAGATGGGGGTCCTGTGTTACAAAGACCAACTCTTGCCGTGGAGACCCTGTTATGTCCTGCATTACATAGACAACCCATCAATGTGAATGGACACTGTGTAATACTTCATTTCCCCTGAGGTGGCACTGAACACTAACTGCCAGGTTTCCTCACAGGTTACAGCTGATTGCTAGGGGCCCCAGCAGGGGCGTAGCTATAGTGGGTGCAAAACCACACCCAAACAACCAAACCCGAGCCCCTATGCTGCAGGTCAATACACTAATATTATACATGGGACCTGATAGACACATTTCTCCCAACAGTCCTACATATAAAATGGTGCAGGGAAATATTCTAGTTTCTGGAAGGTTCTTTCTGCATTCCTGGGTGGATCGGGGGGCAGAGCTTAAAGGTGTTGTGCAGGCACAGTCTGGAGAGACACAATGGCATGCTGGGTCATAGTGGAGAGCGTCCACCGCCCAGTCAGGACCCAAACATGATGCTCTCTCTACCCTGATGTCAGATCACTTTTGCATAGTCCTGTTAAAACTATCTTATGAATGGTAATTCTAATGTTTGGAGGTATGTACATGGGGGCGCTAGTAGACATTTTGCAGGCACCCAAAAACATAATGCTAAAATAAATCTTCAACCTGCAGCTTCTCACTAGGGGCTAATAAAATAGTCTCTTAAGGGTGCATTCCTACTGTATATCTGAACCTATATCTAGGTTCTCCTTGATGTGGTGTGGATTCAATAGGAGGTGCTGCATTGGCTCTGGTTGTGTTAGCTGCCATCTGCCTCACCCCTGCCTTAAAAAACCTGAAGCGGACACAGGGGGTAGTTCCTAATGCAAACAGTTACAAGAGGTGGCGTGGACCACAGAAACGGGGCAACGCCACCAACTGGATCCAGGCCAGGGAGAACCTACTTTTAACCACTCCATTCTTGGAAATTTCTGGAAACTTTGTAATTGTCATTATGAACTGGTCCACTTTACCCAAATCACTACTAGGGATGGCAGACTCCCACATCACTACACCAGCAGGGGGCAGTGTGTCACTCCAGAGCAAAGGCCGGAGTGAAGCGCTCACCTCGAGGCTTCCATAGTCCAACCCAACCATCATTGGATCCCAAACAGAGTCTGGATTCAGACAATGCAGCTCCAGTCTGTTGCAGTCCAGGTTTCTCATACATGAAGGCGGCGGTGGCTGACTGTCAAAGGCAGGGCAGCTAGTGGGAGCCCTGACAGCAAATATCCTTTTACTAACCATCTGGAAATAATCCAAGCAGAGACAGACCTAAAGGCGCCACCCTGGTCTGGATGGTGGACAAGGAAACTGCAGGAGTCGCTTATGCTTGTCGTAAAATCAAATTATTCTCTCTACTGTGATCTGTTTGGTCCATCTGGAGCCTGTTCATCTTTTGTGTGTCCCTCACATAAACACTGCCCTCAACATCTTCCAACAGCTCGGTCAGAATGGTCAAGATGGTGGGACATTCATTAAAACATTAAAACAATCATCCTGCTCCCCTCCATCTGATCATGTGCCCCCTCTAAAAGTCTGTCAACTGGATAAAATGTCTTTGAATAGAGCATAGAAGAATGTTTCGCACTCAACGATCTCTCACCAAGAGGTACACTACCCAAAGTAGCCCCTGAGAGCCTTTTAATAGGGTGGTGGGGGAAGCACTTATATGCCCCCCTGCGACTAGACCCATCACCTTATCAGACCCCAGCTGTCATCATTCACACATCTGCCTGTTTCAGAGCCGCAGGACCAGTTTTTCAGTAATCCGACTTCTATCTTGGTGTGGTCTGTTTTTTTTTTGGCAATGAGTGTATCTCTGGATTAGATACCCTGTATTTCCCTCCCCCTCCTCCCCCTTTCTCCATCTTTCTTCCTCCTTCTCCTTTCTTACCCTCCACTTCTACCAATGGCATGAATTTCGGGAAGCTTTGTACTTTAGCAGCTGTTGGGTAACTACAAGTCACAGCATGTCCTCACGTCCTTGTTCTTACTCTCCTTGATGTGGAAGATCAAACAATTCTGACCTTAACAAAACAGAACAGACATGTGAAACATTGCAGCTCGGCAGCCGCAGTGACTACAAGTCTCAGCGTGTTCTGTTCTTGTCTGATCTTTTCTTCCTACTGAAGATGAAATGGCGTTAACTATGGTCTTATGGGGAACTACTGCTCCCAGCATCACTTTGTTTTATAGATAAGTATTATGTTGTTTGCTTTTAGTGCATCTGTAGCTTTTAAGCGGCTGTTGAACTACAAGTCTCAGCAGGGATCTGCTGACTGTGATCTGAGCCTCCTGACCCTATGTCTGATTCTCCTGGCTGGTGACTTGTGCCCCTGATGATGGTCAGCCTTGTATGGTATGTCCAGACCATGCAGCTGCTATGGCGCCCCCTACTTATGCATGTAAAGACATTGAACAAGGGGCCTCAGGATCTCCTTCCCGCACACCCAGACACTTACAAGGGCCAAATGGCCCCTCGATCACATAAGGAGACATCAGTATAATGCACCCCTTATGGTTGGGCATCAATATGGATTATCACCCAGCTTTCCCAGACTCCTGAAGAGTCAGCCTATAAAATGATATAAAAAAGAGTAGAAGGTGTATCATTGCATAGCTACTCAGTTTGTCATTCAGGAGCCCAGGAAAGCTGGGTGGCAACCAATATGCTGATATTACTGGGATATCATCCCTGTGTGTCACTAAGTATCACAGTGGTCATGCTGAGATTTGTAGCCCCATGAAGTTGGTTGTTACCAGTTTTTGTATTGTATACTGAGATTGATATAACCGGCGCCTATATATTGTATAACCGCCCGCGTGAAGCGATTTGCGTATCCTCTATTGACTTCTCCCTTCCATGCGGCACTTTCACTTCAGGCTTTATTTGTTCCAGCTGCAAACTTTATGAGCAAGACAATGTCATTAGCAACAATGTAACAGATCCTTGAAACGATGATAACGAGAATGTTACAAAATTTAAAGTGACAGCGCACTTAATAGCCAAGCGAAATGCAGAAGACGCCGACTAAGCAGAAATGTGTAAAATTTCATTAATATTCACAATTTAAATGGGATTTAGAGTTTAATTCCCTTTTATTAATTTTTCTCTCTTTGACACAATACGGGCGCCAGCGCGCAGCACAATGCCATAAATAATGCAGTGCTGGATTATCCAATAATTCCTGGTTAGTTCTGATTAGAATTTTAATAGAAGGAACATTTGCTATAAATTAGTAATTATGTTTTTAAGACTGGAAACATTGTAGCAGCGCTTTACATTGAGGGTCCGAGGTCAGAAAATCCTTGGTCATGGATCAAACTTTGCAATTTTGTTATTGCTCAGATAAATTGAAGATTCTGCCCAAATAGTCTTGACTGAAAATCCCTTTCCGCTTTGTGTATTCAGCTCCCATCCAGAGCTATGTTATTTTTCTGAATGTATATAGGGGACAGATCGAAGGTGTATAATAACAAGATCAGCATTTTACATTGAGGGTCAGAAAATCCATAGTCATAGATCCAACTTTGTAACTTTGTTATGGCTCAAATTAATGTAAAATAAATGATGATACTTCGCAGATAGTCTGGATTGAAAATCTCTTTTGGTTTTGTGTACACGGCTCCTATCCTGATGGAAACAGATGGAAAGGACTATGACAGCAAGACCAGACTACTCAGGGTTTATTTGTAGTCTGTTACCATAGAGAAACCTAAAACTACATAGAATAATTCTATTTTCTGGTTTATTGTGCTGAACTTTATAATAATTTTGCTTCTACTGTAATAGAAATGATCTCTCCATGCACCGACCTCCTGCTGAGCCTTTGGCTTATTGGTCACGCAGCCAATCATAAGAGGCCAAGCTGCACGGGCAGGAAGTGAGCAGTACCCTGAACCAATGAGAAGAGAAGGGGTGTGTCTCAGACTCCCTGTAAGCCCTGTAGCTCTGCTGTAGTCCCAGCTCTGGTCTAATGGGGTGGGAGGTGGCCATCTTCTGTAGGTCCTGACTTACATGTCACCTCCAAGCACCTGCCTGGACAGTCACTTACAATGCCTTGTAGCAATGGTGTAAGCATCTACAGTGCCTGATATCTCATCTGATTCCTTCCTCCTGCAGATTATGCTCCTGACCGACCCAGAGATTGAGAGCAGCCTTATGATCAGCTCGGATGAAGGGGCCACTTACCAGAAGTACAGACTCAACTTCTATATCCAGAGCCTGCTGTTTCATCCCAAGCAAGAGGACTGGATCTTGGCTTACAGCCAAGACCAGAAGGTAACGGAGTCTAATACTGGATGTGAAGAAAGCTTCAGTGGTCACAGACTGAGAGTTACATCGTGTAAGGCGCAAATCCATCAGAAGTGCAGAGTATTTCAGGAGTTTAGCCTGATAATTGTATTGGATGTCACAGACTGAGATTTATGTAGTGCAGGTAACAAGTTACCCAGCAGCACAGAGGATTTCAGGAGATACGTGCTGTTGTTCCTGTAGGAGGTTACAGCCTGAGAGTTATATAGTGGAAGGAACAGATTCCCCAACAGCACAGAGGATTTCAGGAGATGAGTGTTCTGATCGCCTGTAAGGCAGTGATCGGCTCATTCATGTGATGTTAGTGAGGACAGGACAGGGGCAGGGTCAGACGCAAGGAGGTCACTGACTGACAGCGGGAGGATCAGGGTCCCCAAGCCACATTTTAGTGGGAATCGGAAAGAACCTCTTGTTCTGGAAGACAGAACAACGAAAGTAACAGTGTAATGCTTCATTTGTCCTGTGATGGCGCTGCAGGGGACTTGAGTGTTTATAGCCAGGTACTCCCACTGATCCTATCTGATCACTGAGGCTTCTGGCAGTGGGAAACCATGTGATTGGCCTATCTTCAGGGGTCCTTTCTAACCAAGACATCCCCTTTAAGAAACTCCAGATTGAATTCCTTCTCACTCTTGGCACCTCACAGAGCAGAGATGTCTTCTACTATGAGGACTTGTCCATGGGGGGTTCATTCTAACTGGTTTCTTATGTCTTCTCCTCCAGCTGTACAGCTCATCAGAGTTTGGAAGACGTTGGCTGCTTCTCAGTGAATCGGTGGCACCAAATAGATTCTATTGGTAAGATTTCACATCACACATCACTATGGTCATCTCCATGTGGACTGTGCCATATATTTAGACCTGACTGTCTAGTGTATTCTGTTTAAAGTCACATTGGAACCTAGGTATATAGATATGGGCCTTGGACACTCTACATATCATTCCCTGGGCTCTTCTTCCTCCACCTCAGCCTCCAATCCCTCCGACTGACCAAGTATGGACCTTTCCATATGGCCTCATCAGCTGGAGCGGGTTGGTGGTGGGTGGTGGTAGCAGTGGAGCAGTGGTGACAGGTTGAATTTTTATCTATTTCTTGTTTCCCTAGAGACAAACACTATCAAATGTGACTTCTTCTTAGTTATCCTTAGGAGAGGTCATTATTAGATTGGTGGGATTTGGCACAGGAAATAACACAACACATATAGTGGCCAGGAAAGGTACTGCAACCTCAGCCCTTTCACTTGAATGTGTTTGCAGTACGTCCCAGTGCTCCCTCTAGTGGTGACTGCAGCAGACAATACTATCATTTGCCTCCCTCCATGCACAGATTTTCGCGCTCTGCCTGTTTCGGGTGGACATTCGCTTTATTAACCAAATTTTTCATGAAATAATTGTACTTGGCTCCACAAGACTGGAAAATCCTATAGCAATAAATCTGGGGTAAGTACATGTAGATTTCCCCAGACTCCTCAGTCATAACATACGGTTTCATAGTCGCGGTCCTCGGATCTGCAGGTTACGTCTTGTTATGTGACTTTTGGGGATCCATTTACTGATTATAAAAGCTTTTAAATTATTAATCCAATCTAGAAGCCGAGAACTCGGAGGGTTCGTGTCATTGTTTACTGGAACACACGGCCCCAGCGACGAGCGGCGTGGGCGGCCCCTAATTAATGCGCATTGCTAGTCAATGTGAGCATTGTGCCGGAGAATGGAAATACGCTTATTAACAACTGTCTATTGATTTACATTATATATACATTGTAGTCAGGAAGAGGAAAAAAAAAAGTTGAACATTTTTGTTGTTAGGGATCGATTTAGATGGCGAAAGTTTTAGAAAGTGAACAAAGGTTTCGCCCACGCGATTTGAGGTTGTAATTATGGAAATATTTTATAAGAACGAGAGGCGTATACTCCCTCTATGTAGAAATGTAAATGTTCTGTCAAAAAAAAAAAAAAAAAAAAGTTTGCCACCATATCGTTTTAATTGACTTGCACTTGGAACAGCATGAGAATATCAATGTAAAGCGGCGCGGCGAATCGGGGGAGGTCAGGAAATGTTTGATCTGTGTAATCCGCGCAGGGCTGGGATTGATCTAGGCTTATAGGGCTGGATATTGACCTCAAGGTCACAGCTAGAACAGATATTGGATGAATCCAACGTGGCGCTCCAAAGCTTCTCAGCAATTCCAATAGATTGTGGTCGGGTGTAATGAAACAAGGATGTAGCAGAGCTGACACGGTTACTCATCTCTGCCTGATCCAGAAGTGATCTCCTGCTCCAAGGCGCTGCTTTCCTGCTTCTAGCAGTCAACTCTATTGGGTTCCTATCATTGATGATGTCATGTTTAATGTTATTCTGTCAGGTCCAAAACAATAGTGCCTTGTAGAGGCCTTTATTAAGAGCAGAAATGTACCTTTCCTGCCACAAACTGATGAGGTAATGCAGAGATAATGATCTTTTCATAGATATGCAAATCAGTCTCAAGTGCACTGGAGGCGGAGCCTGATTCCATTGGACGCAGAGCCTGATTTTACAGCTTTATCAACAGAAAACAACATGTGCATAAACATTCCTCTGGAAGTACAGCCCAGTGTCATCTCTGTATGATATCTTCAGCCTCTGTGTACATCATGACTGTTTGTAGGCAAATCTCCCAAATCAGGCTCCACCCCTAGTGCACTTGCTGGATATGTCACATTTCAATAAAAAATGATTACCTCTGCATTACTTCATTGGTTTGTGGTCACAAAGGTTTGTTTCTGCTCCTATGAATGACCTCTACGTAGCTCTATAATTGGTGTGAGAGGTGATTTGGACCTGACAGATTCCCTTTAAGGAGGAATCTGCCTCCCACCATTGCTTATGGATTAAATATTTCTATTAAATTAGTTTGCTGACTGTAATCCTGACCTAGCGTTGCCTCTGGATTCTGCCATTGTCTTGCTCCTTTGGAGTTGTTGCCTGGTATTTGTAGTTCACCTTTCTCCAACCCGTTTTTTGATTACATCTCCATCTCATTCTGTGCTTTGTCACATCTTGACCATTCTCCCATTGGCATTGTTCAAGACTTTGTCAAGGCTCCTGCTCCAGACTTGACTATTTTGGGTGGCCCAAGATTTGTGCATCTGGCCGGGAAAGTCGATACCTCCTTGTAGGGGACAAAGGGTAAAGAACAAGTGTTAAATTCTTCAGGTCATTCATAACCAAATGGATTGCAATTCAAGTATCCACTTCTCTGGACAGACTCATATTAAATGGGGGTTTTGGGTGACCAATGCTTCCAGTCACTGGCCTCAGCAGTCACATGTACCGATGATATCACTGCTAATATGCCACCAGTAACCAGCATGTGACCCATGAGGCTGCTGCAATCACCTGAGCCACTTCACCTCTTGCCCAACCACACTTGGCATGGGATGGTACAAGGGACCTGATACTGGAACAAAGGACCATGGAGTCAGTGGGTATCGCTTCCTTTTTTTTTATATTATACATTTATACTTTGGGTCAACATGGTAGGTTTTGGTGGTCCCCTAGTTCTGGGCAGCCAAGAAAGTGATGGTAAGTGTTGGTGGTCTCCTAGTTCTGGCCAGAAAAGTGATGGTAGGTGTTGGTGGTCCTCTAGTTCTGGCCAGAAAAGTGATGGTAGGTGTTGGTGGTCCTCTAGTTCTGGCCAGAAAAGTGATGGTAGGTGTTGGTGGTCCTCTAGTTCTGGCCAGAAAAGTGTGGTGGTGTTGGTGGTCCTCTAGTTCTGGCCAGAAAGTGATGGTAGGTGTTGGTGGTCCCCTAGTTCTGGCCAAGAAAGTGAAGGTAGGTGTTGGTGGTCCCTTAGTTTTGGGCGGCCAAGAAAGTGAAGGTAGGTGTTGGTGGTCCCCTAGTTCTGGTCAAGAAAGTAATGGTAGGTGTTGGTGGTCCCCTAGTTCTGTTCAAGAAAGTGAAGGTAGGTGTTGGTGGTCCCCTAGTTTTGGGCGGCCAAGAAAGTAACGATAGGTGTTTGTGGTCTTCTAGTTCTGCGCAGTGGTGTACACCCCAAAAGACAAACACAAAATCCCCCCACAAAACCAATTATTACATCACAGATTGGTTTCTATCCTATAGGACAGCAAATTTGCCTGCAAAACCATTTTAGCTCCGAGCGTTCTTACAAGGCACCAATAATGCAGCCTCAAAGACAAACTTGGCTCTGCTATACCCCTGTATAAGTGTCTAAATCCAGCGACCTAGACGATTGTTCCGGGAAGCCACAGAGCTATTCATCTGCTGAAACAGACCTATAACTGAACTTCGAAAACTTTTGTAGCGCAGGAAATTTTTTTCTCTGAAAACTTGTAAAATCCCCGGAGCTCAGTTCTCGTAGAGACGTTCTGTCAGTTCCCTTTATTTGTAGGACGGTTCGATTACCCCGAGCAGCTCCGTATACATTATGACAGAAGAGTGCGGCTTCTAACTGGAACGTTCAGTGGAATAATCTCGTTCGGCGCAGAAGATTTATGGTCGCAGATTCGCACCAATGCAGATATTTGCAGAAGATAAATCCCTCAATACAAATAGCAGCTATAATTGAATTACAAAACCATTATCATGTGTGGAGTAGAGAGACGTTATGGCTGTATTTTGACAAGATAATGTTTGCTAAAGTATTTCTGCTCATCCAGTCATTCCGCTGCAGGTACCTAGCAAAACATGTTCTCATTCTGCTTATTTTTATGGGATATTACCTCTGTAGATAGTGTCAGGGACTTACTAAATGATGGCGGCTTCTACACTCTACTTGGCTTCTCCTCTGTGTTGATTTCTGTATAATGGTTACGGGAGAAACTAAACTTTGCAAACAATGTATAAGATGAGAAAACATGGCTGCCACTTCTTCTAATATGATGTCACTCTTGTCTATGTGCTATTTCTGCTAATCACTTGAATGGGGCTGAGCTGCAATACCAGATACAGACACATGAACTGTGGTGGTGCAGACTATTTTTTTTTTCAAATGTTTTACAATTCCATTACAATTTTAAGGTAATAGAAGCACCAGTCCTGAGGCCAAGGAGCCAAGACTAATGGGCACTGCCCTACATAGATTATGCCTGTGTAACCCAACCTAGAACAAACTTCCCTACTGAGACTATCCAACTGCGTACAACCAACAGGAACTGCCTTACTCAGGCGATCTCATAACCAAGAATGAACTGCCCTACTGAGACTATCCCACTGTGAGCCACAACCACCAGGAACTGATATACCCAGAATATCACACTGTGCCACAACCACCAGGAACTAGTGAGTGAACCAGTGCCCTAGTGAAACTGAAACACGACCACCAGGAATGGCCCTACTGAGGTGATCCCACTGTGCCATAACCAAGAACAAACTGCCCTACTGAGACTATCGCACTGTTAGTCACAACCACTAGGAACTGTCTTACTGAGACTATACCAACTGAACCACAACCACCAAAAACTTCCCTCCTGATACTGCCTAGCTGTAACCAACCACCAGGCACTGCTCTGCTAAGACTACCCTATTGTGCCTTAACCACTAGACACTGACATTACCCTACTGCTAAGAGTCTAAGACCAAGAGTCACTGATCTACTGAAACTACCCCTTTGTAACACAACCACCAGGCATTCCCTTACTGCCCTACTGTACTAAGACCACAAGTCATTGGCACACCACTCTAATATTACTCTTTAACACAACCAGTGGGATTTTCTTTCCTGAGATTATACCACTGAAATCGTCTAGAACTTGGAACAGCCCTTTTGAGTATACTGTAGTCCGCAGTGCTGATAAGACTAATTCCACCAGGTAATGTAATAATAAGACTGTTCTGCTATACTACAACCATCAGGCACTTACCTATATTCACTTCACCACTGTACCAAGACCTCTGGGCTCTGCTCTTCTGAAATGACACAACTTTACAGACTCATTGGCCACCAAGCATTAGCTGACACTACTGCGCACTGCCTGGGCACCAAGGACTTGGGTTTCCATAACAAGAGCAGATCAATCTCTACAAGCTATAATACTCCATTGAGAAGGTATTCAGCCCTGAACTTTAGAACTTTTTCTATAAAAAAAAAAAAAAAAAAAACTAAACCAGAATGACCTTTAAGGGTGAGCAGTCATTCACACAGGAAGCCATATGCACGGAGTCTGTATGGCAGGACATGGAGCTCCTGTGGTCTATATTGAAGAGTTGTAGGCACTGAATGTGTGTTGGCTCTCGATGCAATTCTTCCAGTGGAAAACTCTAACATGTGCTGGAACATACCTGACAGAGTCCTTATAAAGTTGAAGCCACACACTTTCCTGGTAGGTGTGTCATGAGATGATCATCTTTTCTTGATATGATATCACAGAGCGATATGCTATCTTTCCCATATATGCTTATGTGCAGCCAGCCTGTAAGTGCGTTGCAAACTGCAGCCAGTCAAGAGTTTTGCTATGCTGTTCTGATATTGTATTGAATTGGATTATTTAACAAACTAGAGCTAAGGTAAGGGTGGACACATCTGTACTAAAGATGTGCAAATCAAGTTCATTACAAATTCTTAAAAAAATTTGGGTTTGACATACCCCTTGTGACCGTTGAAGCCCAATGGGAGACCTTAGTGGTGACCTAGGGTCACTAATTTCATCCAGGAGGTCGGAAGATGCCCAGGAGGGACACCGGACACATTAGGGAGCCCAGGAGAGGTGAGGGAAGGTGAGTATGGTTTTTCTGCATCTCCCCTGAACCCTCAATTATTATCCTTTTGGGGTCTGTAGAGATATAACAGCACTAACAGTTTGGACCAAACCAAACCTTGAGGGCGAACCTGATGAATATTCGCAAAACAAATCTCATGAGTTTTGCCCATCTCCAATCTACATTCATTCCTATCAATGTCTATGATCTCATAATATGGATCTGTACAACATGGCTCCAAATTCCTACATGGTCATGTGCACGAGGCCACATGGGTTTAAGATCCTAAGTGTCAAGGATATTGTGATGAATTTCAGCCTCCGTACACTGCTGTAGAATATATTGGTGCTATCTAAGCAACGCCATCCCAGTATAGAGTCATGTCTCATGTTGTGTACTGATAGCCTAGGCTGCGCATTACTCACAACTTTATGAATCCTTGTAGGTGATCTGCAAGACCTGAACATTCTCCAACCCCGACTGTAACATTTCCAGATTCTTTTTATTACGAGCCACTTAGAAACACTCAGTTCTGATCTTTGTTGCAACAAAATGTCTTACGGCTAAAACCCAAAGAATTCTTACACTTAAGTCAAGTAAATTGCTTTCCAGCTATGAAATAACTTTGTGTTTGGAAGTGATTTTTGTTATTTTTTTGCATAGATTTTACAGTCCCCCTCCCCCCGCGCTGTAAGAACCTGTTGTTCTATTTGAATATTCCCGTACTTAGTGCGGCAATCACACACAAATCTGTTACTCTTCTAGTGATTTTCTCAGTGGGAGACACTTGTTCTTAGCAAAGTGCACACTCTGCAGCGGAGATAATAGCGAATGTCTTATTAATGACACATGTTACATAGTGTGTCTGCTACAATTACCAGGATTGGGTCCTGATATTTTTCTATCATAGCGGATACCTACACTTCTTAATGTAATTTAGAAGCCCAAGAAACTGTTAAAAGACAGAATTTTTGGCCAGGGAGATGGGATTCTTTGTGGCGCTATCCATGGTGCTAAAATGGATTGACGACCTTTTCTGAATTCACATTGAACCCGGCCTTCGCCTCGATCTACTTTTTGACATATCAGTCTATCAGAGCAGCATACTTGGGAGTGCTGTGGTTGGCGACTGCACCACGCATTACCACTTGGCTGGAAAAATTGTTTCTCCAACAACAACCCCATAAAAAAAAAATCTTTTACGTGATTTAGTGAAAACTCCCTGTTTTATACGAGCTTGAGAAACTGACCTCCACATATCTCTATCGCCCGATGACATCTCCACAATATTAAGGTGCTCTATGGGCCGATGTCGATGCATCTGCCTGCAGGAGTCTACCTATAACGTGACCACGAGATGGTACAGAACTCCTGCTCAGATATATAAAAACTCCCCAGACGTCTCCCCTCTATGTTGGCGATGTCATAAGATCGCTGGTACGTACCTACACATATGGTGGGAGTGTGAACGAATGAAACCCTATTGGTCGCAAGTTTAGCAGATCCTTGACCAAATTTGTGGACTCTCCATTCCCTTTTTAAATCTTTGGCCCAACTTCCACCCTCAATCCCACAAACAGCTAAGGCTCTGATTCCTCTATATTTGGCGACAGATTACACCCCCCCCCATTCACCACTTTTTCCGGAAGGTCTCCCTGATAGCACGTCTAGAGGAACTTTCTCACCTGGAGCTTTGCTCCCATCATTAATTTTGTAGAATATTTTGTACTTTATTCCCTGATATTATCCTATTTATATGATAATGTTTGTTCTATACTTTACTTGAAAACCCAATAGAAATATATTTGTGAAAAAAAAATGGATGAAATAAGTGTCAAGGATTTGCACAATCCTTAACACTTTGATGCTGCTTGTAGACAGCTCTAGTAGGCTCACATAATATAAAAAGTATTCTGAGACTTGTAGTTCCCCAAAATGTATCATAAAATATGGCCCAAGAAACGTTTAATTACAAGATGGGATTTCTGGCCAGGTAGATGGAGTCTTTGTGGCGCTGAAATAGATTGATCAGATGATTGTAAAGGATTCACACAAGCTTAAACACTTGGATGGTGCTTATTGTATCTTGTATGTTCTCATAGCATAATAAGAATTCTGAGACTTGTAGTTCTCCACCATGTATCAAAAAGCATTGACTTATTCAAAGGAAAGCCAAAAAAGATCAACTACAAGATTGGATTTCTGGCCAAGTAGATGGGAGTCTTTGTGGTGCCGAAATGATGATATAATTGCCAAGAATTTGCACAAGCCTAAACACTTTGATGGCGCTTGTTGATAGCTGTTCTATGTCCGCGTAGTATCAAAGGTATGCTGAGGCTTGTAGTTCCCCAAAATGTATCACAAAGCATTTATTTATTAAGAATAAAGGCCAAGAAACCTGAATTACAAGATGAGATTTCTGGCCAGGTAGATGGAGTCTTTGTGGTGCTGTCCAAGGTGCTGAATATAGATTGATCAGATGATTGTCAAGGATTTGCACAAGCCTAAACACTTTGATGGTGCTTGTTCACAGCTCGTGTATGTCTTCATAGTATAATTGGTATTCTGAGATTTGTAGTTCTCCTCCATGTATCATAAAGCATTGACTTGCTCAGTGGAAAGCCCAAGAAAGCTGAATTACATGATTGGATTTCTGGCCAGATAGATGGGATTCTTTGTGATTTGCACAAACCTAAACACTCTGATGTTGAATATGAGGACTTGTATGTCCTTTAGAATAAAGAGTATTCTGAATCTTGTAGTTCTCCAGAGTGTATCATTAAGCAGCTTTCAATAATTCAAAAGAAACTCCAAGAACTCTGAATTACAAGATGGGATTTCCGGACAGGGAGATGGGAGTCTTTGTGGTGCTGTCCAGCGTGCGGATATGGATTGATGAAATAATTGCCCAGGATTTGAACAAGACTCAGCACTTGTATATCCACATAGTATAAAAGATATTCTAAAACTTGTAGCTCCCAAGAAGTTTCATGGAGCATTTACCTACCCAGGCTTCATAAAAGTCAGTGGTAAACTTTATTAAGCTGTTCTTGAATAATTCCTAGAATATCTGTGAAGTTGTTACCAAATAACATTCTTTGTTGTTGTAGTTGAGGCTACACATCAAAAGAATATTAGTTTGATTGTCCCTATGGCAACACTTCCTGATCTCAACCAGTTCAGTTTCTCTTCATAGAGACTTTGGTTTTTATTGCGGCTAATCGAGCTGCTTTATTCATCTCTGTTCTCATGAAGGAAAAGTTCTGGGTTTTCATTTGATGCTTTTTGAACTCCGTCATCCTATGGTAAGACTAAGCTGACAGATCTCCAAAACAGGAAGTGTTATCACAGGGACACAGGTACAGAAGCCATGTTCAAAGTAGGGCTGTAATTACATATTTGCAAAATTATCCCAAAGAAGAGCAAACCTTCAGAAGAATGTCTGTATCAATAATCCCATGACAAGCCTTGTGAAAAAATAAATAATAAAAATAATAATTTTCTTGGTTGGTATACCGTTGTGGGTTTTTCTTTCATTAAACGAGCAGAACCAACAATTTTGTCAACGTGTGTATGTATGCATACAATCCTCTGGTAATGGCTAACAATAGATATCAACAGTGACTAATTGTATATATGTATATATACTCTGATAATGGCTGATAACAGAGGGCAACAGTGACCAATCACTATATATATGTATACATACAATCTTCTGATAATGGTTGACAACAGTGACTAATTGCTGCATATATGTATATATACAATCCTCTGTTAATGGTCGACAACAGAGAACAGTGAGTCCCGCTTTTTTTTTGATAATGGCGTATGTGAAAAGAATTATTTTGCAAGTTTCCAATGGTGCTATATATGGAACAATCGGTTGCAGAGAGCTAGAACCAGGTCTAAAGCCTGCAAAAGGTTTATATATATTTATATATGTACCCAATGTTGGTATATATATTGGTCCTCTTGTTTGGTCTTGCATGAAGAAAAGACAATAGAAATTAATTTTCATGTATATGTGATAAGATGTATATGAGATAAGATGTATATAAGATAAGATGTACATTCTGGTGCAGGACGTTCTAAAGCAGAGTTTGTCATTTGTGGATATGGAAGACTCAGTTCTTTTAGCTCTGCTGCCTCTGTACAATAATATCCCGAAGGCGACGTAAATTCAGACGCTGAGTTCCCTGAAATAGTCCGGCTTCTCGTACAGCTTCTCGTACAGCCTGTTCTGGTGCGGCAGACGTTTATGTAATCATCTTTGCATATTCTCTGTTGATCCAACTTAAAAACCTGCACATTGCCAATGTGGGGGTGTACGTGTCAGCGCGATCTGAAAATCAGGTAAATAAGAAAACTGACGGTAATTTATGAAGACGAATAAAAAGAACAAAATAATATACCCTGTAGTAATAATAAGATCCTGGTCATACGGGAGGAAAACATTTTGTAGCTGCCAAAAGAAAGCACTAGAGGGTTTGCCAGCAACAAGTTAGTCTCTGCATATTGGGAAGAGACACCTTGTGGGTTCCTGGACCCGGATGAGACCGCACCCTCTGCACCCCCACACATTACACCCCTGCAAACAACCCTTTAGAAGCCGCTGGAAGTCTCGTTCTGCTAAATCTGTACAAAGCACTATCAAAGCCATAGCACAAACTAAAGGTGAGCCCTAGTGGCTAAAATGGGTTTTATCAATGATCTGTAGACTCTCAGACCTCAAATACCGTATTAGGGAAATGTGAGTTGTTAGAGGGGGGTATTCTGTAAGTATCCTTGTCTATTAACCAGAGCAGAAAGTGGCCGCAACTAGTGTCCTTAACTGTGGAGGACCCAACATGTACTGGCATCACATGGACAGTAGATTGATTTCAGTTATAACTTACTGTAACCATAGGTGGCGCTGCAAGGAAATGTAACACAGCAACTGAAGTTGATTCATGAGCTCAATATGTAATCAGGCAGATGTGAATATCTTATGGATATGCAAGATTAAAGGCCATACCAACTTTTGAAGTTGTACCCTAACGGTTGGATGGGAATAAAGTCTTCATAGGTGGCGGTCCGACCACTAGGAACTGTGCCAATCCTGAGGACAGGGGTCTGGTTTCCCGATTCTTATGGATTGCCATAACAATAGCACTCACCTATCTCTGATGCTCCCATAGAGAATGAATGGAGCTGCAGGATATATACTAAGCCTGCCACTCCATCAGGATGGGAGAATTGGACCCCTGTTCTCGGGATGGGTGTGGGTCCCAGAGATCAGACCCCAACCGATCATGAAGTTATCGCCTATCCTATTGATAGGAGGTAACGTCAAGAATTGGAATAACCTCGTAAATTTTACTATTCAATACTATCTTTGGCTTTGGGATTTTTGTAATAATAATATCACATTATTATTTTAATGATATTTTATTTTATTTAGCTATTTTATGTTCATTCATTCATTTTTTTTCTATTTTCTTGTCTATTACTTATATTTGTCATTAGACAAGAGCAAATATTCCGAAATTAATTTTGGGTCAGATTCACTCAAATGTAGGTCTGAAGCAAAAGTGGTCTAATTGCCCTGAAAAGACATTTATTGGACTTTTTGGACACATGGTATAATACAAAATTTTCCAAAAAAGTCCAACTCTAGGTCATTGAAAGTAGGTCAATGACTGAGAGCTACTAGTAAGCCTTGGTCATTGACCTACTTTCAATATCTGAGTGTAAGCGACCAAAACCAGTCAATGACAGCTAAAATCAGCTTACATCTGTCATTGGTTAGTTTAGGTCATGTGGTCGGGGAGGTTACCCGTAGTCACTGAAAGTAGGTCAGTGACCTAGTTTTAGTGACTGAGAGTAACCTCCCAGGCCACATGACCTAACCAGCCAATCACAGCAGTAAGTTATTTACAGCTTCCATTGACTGTTTAGATTGGTTACTCTAAGTCCGAGAAAGTAGGTCAATGACCTATTTATAGCAACTGAGCAGAATGTCACCATTTTGAGCGATTTGTCCAAAACAAATCTCAGAAGTTTAAATCTGAATTTTTTGGGGAAATTCTGTTCATGAATTTTTCTCTTCTCTCTTTGCCATTACAGTCGTATATTGGGTATACTGATGGGGAAAGACAAAGAACCCACCACTGTCGCCAGTCCTGAGTTGAATCCTGACTTATAGGCGCTTTTTTCTCGTCATTGTTTTTTCTTAGAATAGCTAAAGGCATCTCAAGAAGAAATTTTCTGCAATTTTACGTGTGACCTGTTAGCATTTTGTGCAGATAAAATGAGCAGCTTTCTGTATCCAGATGAATCAGCACCAGTTTATCTATCCTGGGGATAGGAGTCCGCGCTGCCCAGCTGTGTGATTCTGGAGCCAGCTGGATTCTGGTACAGCAGATAGAAGCATCTGCGCCTCCTTCTGTGCGCTCGGCAGATAGCGTCACACACAGCTCGTGCTTCACACTTTCTCAATACCCAAGATATGAGCTTGTTGCCTGGTGTAGATATAAACTTGTTTATTGCGAGGCTCCCAGCACGGATTGTTGTCTTTGCTCCTCTAGATGTTGTACGACATCTCCCTCCGGGCTGTAATATTAATCACGCTGTAATCTGATTTAATCCAGACAGATGTAGCCGCAGCGGCAGAGGCGGTGAGGGCAGAGAACTTCGTGGAGACTTGTTTCTCTTCCTTTTTTGGCCATTTTAACTTTTTGTTTTCTTTTAAACAAACTGATAAAGTGCACATTGCCAAAGTATTAGCACCCCTTGTCTCACCCAGAGAACCGTATAGGCACGGCTGTATTATTGCTCCATAGAAGTAGCAGAGAGACATAATTCTGTATTATTGCCATCCTGAGAAGGTCTCTGTACCTTTGTATATTAACCTATGGAGGATTTTTAGTTGTATTTATGTATTATGAAAAAACTTGTACCAACTCATACAATACCTTCAACCATACCATATGGAAGTACATAGAAATGATGTGGTACTGAAGCATGTGAAACACATACGGCACCTATATAGAACAATAGAAAATACAGAAAATGTACACACTAACCATAAAAAAAACACCAGGCAGATGTACAAGCAAGAGATATCGTACACCTTATGGAAATATAAGGAACTTCTGCAGCACCCACAGAGAAACAAGAAACATACAGAACTCGAGTATCCATATAGAACACCATGTACTGATAAAGTGCCTGTATCAAACACCAGACAGGGGCGCGTTCAAGGGACAAGTGGCTAATATGGTACCTGTATGGTGCACCAAATAGAAATAATGCGCACAGAATGAATATGGCACTTGAACAGAATATATTGTGATACGGAGGTTCCCTTTCTTATCTTTCCTCTTGGCTGGACATGGCCAGATATGTCCCCAGATAACCAGCTTTTCAAGACAACATAGTTCCCCAATATTCAGTCATAGTATGCTTATTTTATGATGTGTGGCCACCTAGTGGTTGAGTTGTGAATTGCAGCCTGTCCAGGGTTTTGCTAGTATGTTTGGACATTGTATAGAATCAATTTCTGAAGAAACTGGAATCCTTCGAGATTTACTTATCTTTTATTGCAATGCTTCTTGCATGGAAAATTAACTCAATATAATTAGAACTTTATCAAAAGTATTCTAAATTTTTCGTATTCGATATAACATTGAAATGTATTTAGTTACACCTCGATCGATGGTTAAAGCAAATGTCTGACCTTACAATAACCATTATTACAAGTTAATTCGTTGCGTAAGTATTCACCCCCTTGGGTATTCAGTAGAGACAGTAATTACAGGATCGGTTCTTGTCTCCATCAGCTCTGCCTACGTAGATAGTTCCCATTCTCCTTTGTAAGGTTGCTCAGGCTCTGTCAAGCTGCCCGGGGAACAGGAGTGAACAGCTATTTCCAAGTGACAGGACAATATAATTCGGAGCTCGGGAGATGCCGCCATGCATCACATGATTTATTAGAACATTTTTACCTGAATTTCACATTATCTTCATATACCAGGGGTTTTGTTGTGTTTCTAAAAGGCTTAGCAGTCTCCATTGTCATGCATATCTACTGTAGTGTAGAGGGTGTGTATACTTTTACAATATATTTTTAACAGCTTTAGTTTATGTAAAATAAAAAGCGAGCAGTTTTGCAGACGGTTTGATCGCACATCTCATACTGTTTTGTGTTTACAGCTCCTATGCAAACCTCTGTATTAAAGGGGTTGTCCAGGATAAACTAAAAATTTAACACTAAGTTAAACCTCCTCCCCCCACCTAACTTCTAATGTATTCCCTTTAAAAAAAAATGTATATTTACCCATATCCTTGGGTAACATGCCTAACATTTTCTGATTTCCGGGTGATGTTCCGTTTCCCCTGTTTCCGGAAACGAAACATCACCAATACTGTCTCCATCACCAATACTGCTATGTATAATGACACTGACTGCAATCAGGGGAAAGATTGATCTTCTGACCTCTGTCCATTTTGCACTAATGTATTAGTACAGAGTTGTCAGCAGATTAGGGATCTGAGGAGTATCACACTGTGGTGTAGACAGTAGAGACCATTGGCAATCCCTGCTGCTGTTCCTAATGTAGCAATACCTTTATGGGAAAAAAGCAGAAATTTTAAGATCAGTCCTGGGCACTGTCAGTGTCATTATACAGGATCAAGGAGAGTTTCCTGCAGCCCTCCTACATTTCCAGTGGGGGCACTGTTTGAAAATTTATTAGGGCATTATAGGGCATTATAATGTGTGGGAGCACTAATGGGGCTTTACGCTATGTGGGGGCACAAATGTGGGATTATCCTATGTGAAGGGCACAATTATACTGTGTGGAGGAAATAAGAGGACATTATAATGCATGTGGGACACTAGGGGGAATTTTTCTGTGTGGAGGCACTAAGGGGGCATTATACCATGAGGAAACCACTAAGGAGGCAATATACTGTGAGGGAGCAATGTACTGTATGGAGGCATTAAGGTGGCATTATACCATGTGGGAGCAATCAGGGGTTTTTATACTGTGTGGGGGCATAAAGAAGGCTTTGTCACTGCTTCACTGTATATTACACTGAGGAGGGCACTATTACTTTATGGGGGCACAATGGAACTGGGTAGAGTCAAAGGGGGCAAAGTTGGTACTGAACGAAGTTAGAGGTGTGGCTTAACATATGTAGACACTGGACATAATCAGCTGGGACCTTCACCTGATGGCAGACCCCAGTCAGTGGACTTGTACTGAAAGTACCCCTGAGCTAAAGGGACATTAGAAAAACATGGCTATAGCCCAGAAACAGCGCCACAGCCGCCCATGGTTGTGTCACTTATTGCAGCTCAGTATTATTAAAGTACAAGATGCAATGCCAGATACAACCTGTGAATAAGTGTAGCACAGTACAACATACTTATGATGTATTTATGTAAAGCCAGACAACCCCTTTAATACTGTATGGCTGTGAGCAGGTTAATGGGATTTAGCACAGTCCTATGAGCCCGCTGAGGCCTGTATAATGAATGAACAGAGATGTTGTATATACTACAAGCAATGGAGATAAACTTGGCTTCAAAGTCAGTCTACTGGTTTCCACTGCTTAGATGAAAACGCTGGCTGGTGAGGCACTCGAGGGATCTTCCCGCTGCCAAGAGAAGTCGTTCTGTTCGGATGCCGAGATACATCTGTAATCTTGTCTTTTGTGATCAACAATGGGCACGGAGTCTGACGGGTTCCTTATTATTTATTGTGTATCTCCAACCTCTGTGGGGACCGAGTCTGAGAAAGAACAAAGCTCGATGCTCCGCCGTACCCAGCAGAACTGCAATAACTGCATTTTTAAAGAATTTGCAACTCACAGACTAAGTACAGATGTCGGGGGGTTGGGGAAGACGAAATTGGGTCATAAGAAACAAGACTTAATATGTAAATGGCGTCTTGTGTTCTGGAGGAAATCTCGTCTGGTACAAAGTCCAGGATTAGCCGCAGAGAGAGGAGAACGGAATCCATGAAATGCATTAACTGCGCCGAGGAGGCTGAAGATTGATGCTCATTATATTATCCGGCAATATCCGTGAATTATAAGACAATAAAATAATGTTACTGCCGCTAAATGAAAAGGAATAGAAGTCTGGAGGGTTTATTCTGAAGATTGGTGGTGTAGAGGTCTGCGTATTCAGTAATAACTACAGGTAGAGGGGAGAGGAGGGGTCTGTGTCTTCAGTAATACCTACAGGTAGAGGGGAGAGGAGGGGTCTGTGTCTTCAGCAATACCTATAGGTAGAGGGGAGAGGAAGGGTCTGTGTCTTCAGTAATAACTACAGGTAGAGGGGAGAGGAGGGGTCTGTGTCTTCAGTAATAACTACAGGTAGAGGGGAGAAGAGGGGTCTGTGTCTTCAGCAATACCTATAGCTATAGGGGAGAGGAGGGGTCTGTGTCTTCAGCAATACCTATAGCTAGAGGGGAGAGGAGGGGTCTGTGTCTTCAGCAATACCTATAGGTAGAGGGGAGAGGAGGGGTCTGTGTCTTCAGCAATACCTATAGGTAGAGGGGAGAGGAGGGGTCTGTGTCTTCAGCAATACCTATAGGGAGAGGAGGGGGTCTGTGTCTTCAGTAATAACTACAGGTAGAGGGGAGAGGAAGGGTCTGTGTCTTCAGCAATACCTATAGGTAGAGGGGAGAGGAAGGGTCTGTGTCTTCAGCAATACCTATAGGTAGAGGGGAGAGGAGGGGTCTGTGTCTTCAGTAATACCTATAGGCAGAGGGGAGAGGGGGGGTCTGTGTCTTCAGCAATACCTATAGGTAGAGGGGAGAGGAAGGGTCTGTGTCTTCAGCAATACCTATAGGTAGAGGGGAGAGGAGGGGTCTGTGTCTTCAGCAATACCTATAGGTAGAGGGGAGAGGAGGGGTCTGTGTCTTCAGCAATACCTATAGGTAGAGGGGAGAGGAGGGGTCTGTGTCTTCAGTAATAACTACAGGTAGAGGGGAGAGGAAGGGTCTGTGTCTTCAGTAATAACTACAGGTAGAGGGGAGGGGAAGGGTCTGTGTCTTCAGCAATACCTATAGGTAGAGGGGAGAGTAGGGGTCTGTGTCTTCAGCAATACCTATAGGTAGAGGGGAGAGGAGGGGTCTGTGTCTTCAGCAATACCTATAGGTAGAGGGGAGAGGAGGGGTCTGTGTCTTCAGTAATAACTACAGGTAGAGGGGAGAGGAGGGGTCTGAGTCTTCAGCAATACCTATAGGCAGAGGGGAGAGGAGGGGTCTGTGTCTTCAGTAATAACTACAGGTAGAGGGGAGAGGAAGGGTCTGTGTCTTCAGTAATAACTACAGGTAGAGGGGAGAGGAGGGGTCTGTGTCTTCAGTAATAACTACAGGTAGAGGGGAGAGGAAGGGTCTGTGTCTTCAGCAATACCTATAGGTAGAGGGGAGAGTAGGGGTCTGTGTCTTCAGCAATACCTATAGGTAGAGGGGAGAGTAGGGGTCTGTGTCTTCAGTAATAACTACAGGTAGAGGGGAGAGGAGGGGTCTGTGTCTTCAGTAATAACTACAGGTAGAGGGGAGAGGAAGGGTCTGTGTCTTCAGTAATAACTACAGGTAGAGGGGAGAGGAAGGGTCTGTGTCTTCAGCAATACCTATAGGTAGAGGGGAGAGGAGGGGTCTGTGTCTTCAGTAATAACTACAGGTAGAGGGGAGAGGAAGGGTCTGTGTCTTCAGTAATAACTACAGGTAGAGGGGAGAGGAGGGGTCTGTGTCTTCAGTAATAACTACAGGTAGAGGGGAGAGGAGGGGTCTGTGTCTTCAGCAATACCTATAGGTAGAGGGGAGAGGAGGGGTCTGTGTCTTCAGTAATAACTACAGGTAGAGGGGAGAAGAAGGGTCTGTGTCTTCAGTAATAACTACAGGTAGAGGGGAGAGGAAGGGTCTGTGTCTTCAGTAATAACTACAGGTAGAGGGGAGAGGAAGGGTCTGTGTCTTCAGTAATAACTACAGGTAGAGGGGAGAGGAGGGGTCTGTGTCTTCAGTAATACCTATAGGTAGAGGGGAGAGGAAGGGTCTGTGTCTTCAGTAATAACTACAGGTAGAGGGGAGAGGAGGGGGTCTGTGTCTTCAGCAATACCTATAGGTAGAGGGGAGAGGAGGGGTCTGTGTCTTCAGTAATACCTATAGGTAGAGGGGAGAGGAGGGGTCTGTGTCTTCAGTAATAACTACAGGTAGAGGGGAGAAGAAGGGTCTGTGTCTTCAGTAATAACTACAGGTAGAGGGGAGAAGAAGGGTCTGTGTCTTCAGCAATACCTATAGGTAGAGGGGAGAGGAGGGGTCTGTGTCTTCAGTAATACCTATAGGCAGAGGGGAGAGGAGGGGTCTGTGTCTTCAGCAATACCTATAGGTAGAGGGGAGAGGAAGGGTCTGTGTCTTCAGCAATACCTATAGGTAGAGGGGAGAGGAGGGGTCTGTGTCTTCAGTAATACCTATAGGTAGAGGGGAGAGGAGGGGTCTGTGTCTTCAGCAATACCTATAGGTAGAGGGGAGAGGAGGGGTCTGTGTCTTCAGTAATAACTACAGGTAGAGGGGAGAGGAGGGGTCTGTGTCTTCAGTAATAACTACAGGTAGAGGGGAGAGGAAGGGTCTGTGTCTTCAGTAATACCTACAGGTAGAGGGGAGGGGAAGGGTCTGTGTCTTCAGCAATACCTATAGGTAGAGGGGAGAGGAGGGGTCTGTGTCTTCAGCAATACCTATAGGTAGAGAGGAGAGGAGGGGTCTGTGTCTTCAGCAATACCTATAGCTAGAGGGGAGAGGAGGGGTCTGTGTCTTCAGTAATAACTACAGGTAGAGGGGAGAGGAAGGGTCTGTGTCTTCAGTAATAACTACAGGTAGAGGGGAGGGGAAGGGTCTGTGTCTTCAGCAATACCTATAGGTAGAGGGGAGAGTAGGGGTCTGTGTCTTCAGCAATACCTATAGGTAGAGGGGAGAGGAGGGGTCTGTGTCTTCAGCAATACCTATAGGCAGAGGGGAGAGGAGGGGTCTGTGTCTTCAGCAATACCTATAGGTAGAGGGGAGAGTAGGGGTCTGTGTCTTCAGTAATACCTACAGGTAGAGGGGAGAGGAGGGGTCTGTGTCTTCAGCAATACCTATAGGCAGAGGGGAGAGGAGGGGTCTGTGTCTTCAGTAATAACTACAGGTAGAGGGGAGAGGAAGGGTCTGTGTCTTCAGTAATAACTACAGGTAGAGGGGAGAGGAAGGGTCTGTGTCTTCAGCAATACCTATAGGTAGAGGGGAGAGGAGGGGTCTGTGTCTTCAGCAATACCTATAGCTAGAGGGGAGAGGAGGGGTCTGTGTCTTCAGTAATAACTACAGGTAGAGGGGAGAGGGAAGGGTCTGTGTCTTCAGTAATAACTACAGGTAGAGGGGAGAGGAGGGGTCTGTGTCTTCAGTAATAACTACAGGTAGAGGGGAGAGGAGGGGTCTGTGTCTTCAGCAATACCTATAGGCAGAGGGGAGAGGAGGGGTCTGTGTCTTCAGTAATAACTACAGGTAGAGGGGAGAGGAAGGGTCTGTGTCTTCAGTAATAACTACAGGTAGAGGGGAGAGGAAGGGTCTGTGTCTTCAGTAATAACTACAGGTAGAGGGGAGAGGAGGGGTCTGTGTCTTCAGCAATACCTATAGGTAGAGGGGAGAGGAGGGGTCTGTGTCTTCAGCAATACCTACAGGTAGAGGGGAGAGTAGGGGTCTGTGTCTTCAGTAATAACTACAGGTAGAGGGGAGAGGAGGGGTCTGTGTCTTCAGTAATAACTACAGGTAGAGGGGAGAGGAAGGGTCTGTGTCTTCAGCAATACCTATAGGTAGAGGGGAGAGGAGGGGTCTGTGTCTTCAGTAATAACTACAGGTAGAGGGGAGAGGAAGGGTCTGTGTCTTCAGTAATAACTACAGGTAGAGGGGAGAGGAGGGGTCTGTGTCTTCAGTAATAACTACAGGTAGAGGGGAGAGGAGGGGTCTGTGTCTTCAGCAATACCTATAGGTAGAGGGGAGAGGAGGGGTCTGTGTCTTCAGTAATAACTACAGGTAGAGGGGAGAAGAAGGGTCTGTGTCTTCAGTAATAACTACAGGTAGAGGGGAGAGGAAGGGTCTGTGTCTTCAGTAATAACTACAGGTAGAGGGGAGAGGAAGGGTCTGTGTCTTCAGTAATAACTACAGGTAGAGGGGAGAGGAGGGGTCTGTGTCTTCAGTAATACCTATAGGTAGAGGGGAGAGGAAGGGTCTGTGTCTTCAGTAATAACTACAGGTAGAGGGGAGAGGAGGGGTCTGTGTCTTCAGCAATACCTATAGGTAGAGGGGAGAGGAGGGGTCTGTGTCTTCAGTAATACCTATAGGTAGAGGGGAGAGGAGGGGTCTGTGTCTTCAGTAATAACTACAGGTAGAGGGGAGAAGAAGGGTCTGTGTCTTCAGTAATAACTACAGGTAGAGGGGAGAGGAAGGGTCTGTGTCTTCAACAATACCTATAGGTAGAGGGGAGAGGAGGGGTCTGTGTCTTCAGTAATACCTATAGGCAGAGGGGAGAGGAGGGGTCTGTGTCTTCAGCAATACCTATAGGTAGAGGGGAGAGGAAGGGTCTGTGTCTTCAGCAATACCTATAGGTAGAGGGGAGAGGAGGGGTCTGTGTCTTCAGTAATACCTATAGGTAGAGGGGAGAGGAGGGGTCTGTGTCTTCAGCAATACCTATAGGTAGAGGGGAGAGGAGGGGTCTGTGTCTTCAGTAATAACTACAGGTAGAGGGGAGAGGAGGGGTCTGTGTCTTCAGTAATAACTACAGGTAGAGGGGAGGGGAAGGGTCTGTGTCTTCAGCAATACCTATAGGTAGAGGGGAGAGGAGGGGTCTGTGTCTTCAGCAATACCTATAGGTAGAGGGGAGAGGAGGGGTCTGTGTCTTCAGCAATACCTATAGGTAGAGGGGAGAGGAGGGGTCTGTGTCTTCAGCAATACCTATAGGTAGAGGGGAGAGGAGGGGTCTGTGTCTTCAGTAATAACTACAGGTAGAGGGGAGAGGAAGGGTCTGTGTCTTCAGTAATAACTACAGGTAGAGGGGAGGGGAAGGGTCTGTGTCTTCAGCAATACCTATAGGTAGAGGGGAGAGTAGGGGTCTGTGTCTTCAGCAATACCTATAGGTAGAGGGGAGAGGAGGGGTCTGTGTCTTCAGCAATACCTATAGGCAGAGGGGAGAGGAGGGGTCTGTGTCTTCAGCAATACCTATAGGTAGAGGGGAGAGGAGGGGTCTGTGTCTTCCGCAATACCTATAGGCAGAGGGGAGAGGAGGGGTCTGTGTCTTCAGTAATACCTATAGGTAGAGGGGAGAGGAGGGGTCTGTGTCTTCAGTAATAACTACAGGTAGAGGGGAGGGGAAGGGTCTGTGTCTTCAGCAATACCTATAGGTAGAGGGGAGAGGAGGGGTCTGTGTCTTCAGTAATAACTACAGGTAGAGGGGAGAGGAAGGGTCTGTGTCTTCAGCAATACCTACAGGTAGAGGGGAGAGGAGGGGTCTGTGTCTTCAGCAATACCTATAGGTAGAGGGGAGAGGAGGGGTCTGTGTCTTCCGCAATACCTATAGGCAGAGGGGAGAGGAGGGGTCTGTGTCTTCAGTAATACCTATAGGTAGAGGGGAGAGGAGGGGTCTGTGTCTTCAGTAATAACTACAGGTAGAGGGGAGGGGGAGGGGTCTGTGTCTTCAGTAATAACTACAGGTAGAGGGGAGAGGAGGGGTCTGTGTCTTCAGTAATAACTACAGGTGGAGAGGTCTGTAGAGTCATTCTCACAGTAGGGAGGGGTCTTATTTAGTTTAAAAAAAAAAAGGCCAAAATGTGAGGGAAAAGGGAATCATGGAGCCCCATGGCAAATATATATATGGTGCGAACCTTAGCCATGACCTTATGGGCATACAGTATACACCATATACATACACTATACATATTACACCCCCATATTCATACCTACATGCATAGACCTCGTATGCACCATACATATACATACATAAAATATAGTACATAAATGTATACAAATACATACACAAAGTAAACACACTATATACATACATATATATACACACAGTACTGTACACATATATGCACAAACCATATATACACTTAAACATGTAGTTATGCATATACACATCATATAAACATGTTTACACACAATCCGTACATATACACACATGGATACTTTCACATGAACATGGTGACGAACACAACACAGATGCAAAACTATACACTGACATAAATACAGTATACATAACCTCTGTGTGTGTGTGTATATACAGTACATGACACTCAGTGCTACTTCTGGTCCTTGACAAGCAGGAAGAATTTTTTTTTTTATCAACCATAAGATGACTTGAAAACTTTTTAATTTCCTGTATTTTCTTCTTTTCTGTGTGTTTAGGACTGTGACCGTCTCCAACAGAGATGCCGACCTTGTCCACTTAGAGACGAAGACTCCAGAAGGACGTAAGTGACATCTGCCATGAACATTTATATCATGTATTTTGCATTTCTGTTTTTTGCGTTTTGTATAATCCACTAATCACAGCACAATAACATTGTCAATCCAAACCCACTAACCCTACTAACCACTAACCCTACTAACCACAGCATACTAACATTGTCAATCCAAACCCACTAACCCTACTAACCACTAACCCTACTAATCACTAATCCTACTAACCAATAACCCTAAACCACATCATACTAACAATGTCAATCCAAACCCACTAATCCTACTAACCACTAACCCTACTAACCACTAACCCTACTAATCACTAATCCTACTAACCAATAACCTTACTAACCAAAAAAAAAAAAAAACCAACCCAAACCCACTAACCCTCTCCACATCATACTAACATTGTCAATCCCAACCCACTAACCCTACTAACCACTAACCCTACTAACCACTAACCCTACTAATCACTAATCCTACTAACCAATAACCTTACTAACCTCAACATACTAACATTGTCAATCCAAACCCACTAACCACTAACCCTACTAACCACATCATACTAACAATGTCCATCCAAACCCACTAACCCTAGTAATCCTCAAAATTATAACACTACCACACCATCCCTAACCTTCACCCTACTAACTACTGAACCCACCTAACCCTAATAATCTAACCCTCACCCTACTAACCCTAGCTCTACAAATCCTACCACACTGATCCTAGTAATCCTAACACTCTAACCCTCACCCTACGAACCACTAACCCTACTAACACCAACTCTCCTAATCCTCACAACTATAACCCTATCAAACTAACCCTCACCTTAGTAATAACAAACTCTGACACTGCTAACCTAATAACCCCACTAACTCGACCTCTAGTAATCCCCACAGGAATAAACTTAACCCACTAATCTACTTGGAATAAGCTGGTTACATGGGGAAACTCTCTGCATTCAGATGTCCTATCAAACTGTATTGGAAGACTTAAAAAAAAAAATGTCCGCCAGCCTTTTATTGACCATGTTCATGCCTTTCAGTCCTCCTGCTCAATTCTTCACCCATGAGTGTAGTTATAATAAGAATTGAAGAAAAACATTGAAAACTTCTGCAAAATTGATATTGATTGTGCTATGCGTATTGCAGGGTCTGAGTGGGTGGGGCATGACACAAGGATAGAATGACTACAGCAGCCTTGCTCCTCCCCTTTGGGCTCTACACTACACATAACACAGTTGGGCAGAGCGGGGCAGGGACGCCTCGGCCCAACGTATTCATTATAACTCTTGCCAGTTTCGTGAGTGAGTTATAATGGAAATCTATGTCCATTCCTAAATGGGGTAGATTTCCATTCTTGCACTGGGACATGCGGTTGATTTGTGGACAGGTCGGAAACTCTTCATAAATCGAATGTTCCCTGCGCCAGTCACAGCCTTTATTAGGATAGAGTATAATGTGACGGTCTTAACAAATCTGCCCCAGTGTATCATTCTTGCCTGGAGTATTCCTTTAAATTATGCTTTACATTAACTGGTTAATTGGATTGTGGTTTTGGTCTCTCTACCTCCCCTTGAATCCAACCCCTTCCGCCATCCACTGCTCCTTCTTCACAGCCAAGCACTATTGAAATGAGCCCTCTCTGATCGACCCGAGCACAGTAAAAAGTTTCAATGCAAATGAATTCTTATCTTTCTTATGTAAATCCGCAGCGTTGAAATCATTTATATGAACCTTTTCAGAAGTGTCTCCTTCTCGAAGGCAGATTTAGGACTCGCTCAGCGCCACATTATACGGCTTAATTCCAGCCCTAGATCGCCAGATATTAAATTCAATTAAAATAAAAATAAATAAAAGGCAGACAAATCCTTTCTTCCCATCCAGGCTCAGAGCTGAGAGCACTCCCACAAAAACGGGGTGACATGGCGGGCGACATCTCTTAGTGACTCTCTTGTGGTCAAAATATTTATCTTGTCTTCTACTTTTTTCTGTGAATTTGTGAGTGCCATTAACCCCACCATAGCCGCCTTCTCATTTCCCATTTTGGCCCATGAAGCTGCAATATGAGTAGCTGTTTGTAGGGTCCTCACCTTGTGGGGCTGATTTAGCTGACCCTATGCTAAAATCATCAATGGGATGGTATACAGGGAAGATCATAGAGCAGAATTCAAAAAAATGTGTCCTCCTTACCAGCAATGGTCCCTGCTATCACAAGCCTCCAACCTAAAAGGAAAGGTCTTAGATATTGTGGATTCCACCCTTGACCTATCTCTTGTAGAAGTGGTCTGATATGGAGGCGACACAGTAGTCATGGGCGATTTCCTTTCCCTGACCAAAAAAAAAAATTTGCTTAGAAAAACCCAAAAAGAAAATTGTGCCAAGCACTACATAATGTAGAACTGTGTTTAATGCACCCAAAAGAAAATTAAACCAAGAGCGTGAACTCAACAACGTAGACACATAAATTGATAAACCAACTGATATAAGCTGGCAACCAAACGGGAAAATCATGGACATCAACATGTCAAGCCAAAAAGGAACCCACTGCAAGTAGTGTAATGTTTATTCAGGTCCAAAACACTCAAGCCATCATGGAAGGGATCCTTACTAAATCAAATTTCGTTTTGACAACGAAATATCTGCTCTTAGGTGCTCCATATCTTCCTTTCTACAAACTGTTCCATTTTACTCAGGATGGACCTCAGAGGGGTTGGGCTTATGTACATGTTCCTCCAAAGAGAATGGGGCTTAAAGATCCCATGACTGTGGATCCAAGTTTTGAGAGCTGAATCAAAATTGGAGAAGAAAACTTTTGGGATTCACAGCTTTCCCTCCATGTCACAAGTAGGCCATTTCAAGTGAAAGCAAATCCGATGACCCTGCAAACAGCTCTTCATATCTCATCTCAAAGGGATTGCAATGCTGCAGTCATCCCCAATTTTTTTTAGGCTCAGGTTGACTAAAAATTGACATGATTCAAATAGGTGGCAACTCAACAGTCATTAGGATTCTCGGGGCAACAGCCCACCACCAAAGATAAGCAAATCAAATTGTGACATTTGGTGATGTACAAGATGTGAGACATTTGTGGTGTTACCACTCTTGGTGATATATCTTTAGTGCTTGTTTTTTGGGTTTTTGGGTAATGTGAGTCCTTGCGAATCACAGTGCGACAGGTCCAAGGTTATCCACCACTTGTTTGCCCACTGGAATAGTATTTTAATGGAAGATTTGGTTATAACCAATTTTTTGGACTCTGGTTCTTGGTTTCCATTAACTTACTGTCCAAGATTTCCCAACTTGTATTTGGGTCTCCAGACTCATTTTAATGATTGTCTCCATTTGTTTTGTTGGTGGTCGAAGCTTTCCACCTTTTTTCTCTAGTCTTCTCCAATCATCTGAGAATATGTTCAGATTTGTATATAATATACTGTAGTAGTTAAAAAACATCCTGACGTAAAAAGTCTCACGATTGAATCAGGACCAAGGAATGTCCCAAATCCTTTACCGTACATTAGAAAGTCTTGAGGAATTCTTTGCAAAAGTTTAGAAGAAACTTTGTGCTGCAGACGCACCACCTGTGTACAGAAAGAAGAGGAAATATCTGTTCTTCAATTTATGTACATATATTTTCGTCACTGCATAATAAATTTACTTATCCCTTAATCTCAAGGGAAGGATGACGCCGAGCTTCCAGGAGCCCAATCACATGAAGATATAGGTCAAAAAGAAGCAACAAACTGTGCATCTCCAACAAGTCAAAAAGATACATTAAAAAAGATGAAAGTTTAACTTTCTGCAATTAGGGCAATGACAAAAAGTACAAATGTGTCCTGTGTAAACTTTCCTCTTCAATTAAGATACCCTGAGATAAGTAGATGATATATAAAATTTGGTTTACTCTGTCCAGCATAGATTACACTATACGTATATGCCTGAGAATGAATTGTGGAATATGTTCATATCATGAAACACTGGAGTCACATTTATGGAAAAGTAAGGCTGGACACATGTAGAGTACAATTTCTTTAATTGAGAACCTATGATCCAGAAATCCTAGAAACCCAATTTTCAACAAAATTGATCCCGTGAAGGACCTTGAGCTACTTGAGTTCCGTCATGGCTACACAACCAAAGGTCCATCATAACTTTTTGGTCGACTGGTAAACTCTTTCTGGGACATGTGAGTACTGATACTCGGATGTCATTGAGGATGTGCCAACAATGAAGACGCCACCATCTATGTTAATCCAAATTCACACAACCGTGCCTTTTTGACTTACCTAACGTCCGTAAAAAAATGGACTTACGTGTCAGTTTTTGACGGTCATTGTGAGTCCATTTTGCATCCGTTCTGTTTTTCTGTTTTTGATGGCTGAGTTTTCTCTGTTTTGCATCTGTTTGTAATTGGTCTTTCCTTTTTGACCCAATCAAGTGATCCATTTCTAATGGATGTCACTCAAATGTGAATCCGTTTTACATCCGTTAAAAACAGATCCATTGATTTCTTTTAGGTCCTTGTGTCCGACAAAATAAAGCGTGTCTGTGTCTTTAACTGACCATTTTTTCAGTCTATGGACACGGGAATACAATCATTCATTTTCATGGGGTTTTAAGGTTGCATTAAATTCAGTACACGTCAATGGGGCTTTTCACATGACTGGTTTTTATACGTTCAGTGTGTCAAAAAATAGGTTCTATTCTGTTTCTGGCCGTTATCTCAGATCCCTCAATAGACTCATATCTATGAGGGATCCATGAAAATGGATGCAAAATGGCCATGAAAAATATCCCTTTTTCTTGGCCACTTTGTACATTGGTCGTGTGAATGTCTCTTTAGTGGGGGCATGATGTTTTTGGTTTACATCTTCATTGACAACACTGGGAGGTCAAGAGTTAAGACCAGCCTGGCGCTTCTGAAATGCTAAGAGATGACATTTAGCCACTAGGGAGCAAGTAAGTATAAATCCAAATTTTCCATAACCTGGCACCTTGGTGGTCTCGAGAATGATGGATTATGGGCATTATAATATATGTGACGTTGGACAGTTGGAAAGTTCTTGCTTCTACCTTCGGGCCCACGTGAGTCATATCTAATTGGATTTAACCATGGCAGTGCCTTCAGTTATCGAGCACCTTAACTGACACTAATGAGGCTCAAATTTAATAAATGAAGCAAAGAAATACGTGAATTTATCTTGGACGCCTCGGCATCTCATAAAATGATTATGATTCTGCTGTCTACCATTCCGTCTTTGCCGATGGCTGCAAATGAGGCAAAGATGGAGGGGAGGCTGGAGTAAGAAATCAGCAGACTCCTCCAGACAATTACTGCTCACAGGCAGCACTGCCGAGATGCCAGCCACATGCCACACTGAATTGTCGTAACTTGTCCTCCTCACTCCCAGGTTCCTGCATGACACAAGTCATCTCATCTCATCTCCCCCGGAATTTCTCTGATTTGGGTAAATGTACATGATTGCCGCCATTTCAATTACCTACGTGAAGATCTTTGGTGAATTAGCATATTTGCAAATGTCAAGTCGGAGGTTATGTGAAAAGTTACCAAGGAAAAAAACTTAGCCGTCTTAGATACATATTTTTCGTTCCAGGCCAGGATTGTTTGACACACATTATAAGTTTCCGGAACAGATGGTGCAGAGATGGTGACTCTGCTCTGCGGTGTGAAGCTCGAATCAGCGGAAGAATTCAGATTAAATTTACTACAGTCAGTGGGAATGTACAGTATGCTCCGACCAAACGCTGAAAAAAATCTCTTCTGAGTTGCTGGAAAAACTGCAACTGTTCTTGCAGCTTCAAATATTGAGAGCTACGGGTTGCAGACCGCTGACAAATTTTAGTAAATGTAGGGCCCACATGTCTAGTTTTATGACTTATTATTACTTGAAGAGTCCTATCATTACAAGTAGTGTAGACATATGTACAATTTTAGGCTAAGGCCCCACGTAGCGAGTCACAGCCAAAAAAACGCTGCGGATAAAAATGTTTTTCACTGAAAGTCCACAGAGTTTTCCTCTGCGGACTTTCTCTCCTTATTACACCTATACAGAAACCGTTTCCATTTCCTTAGGTATAATTGACATGTGGCGTTTCTGCTGCGGTTATTTTTCTGCAATGTGTAGATGGGATTAGCTAGAATTCCATCCACTTTGCAGGGACTATTTTCCATGCCAGACATGGATACATACATTAACAGCGTCAGCACACTAGACCACTAGGGAAATAGGTTTTAACTTTTCTAATATTCTTCATGGAATCTGCCAATAACCCCTCCTACACAGCCATAAACCTCACTACTACCCAAGACCACCAGGAAAGTAGCCATTAAACCCACTACTAATCTAGACCAACAGAGAAGCATCTATTAACCTCACTACTACCCTACACCACCATTAAAGTAACCTCTATTACCCTATACTGTCAGGGAAACAGCCATTACCTCTCCACCATTTTAGACCACTAGAGTAGCAGCGTTTAATCCTTCTACTACCATAGACCACCATGAAAGCAGAAATGGACGCCACTACTACCCTAGACCACCAAAGAAGCAGCCATTAGCCCACTACCACCCTAGACAACAAAAGAAGCATCCATTAGCCCACTACCACCCTAGACCACCAAAGAAGCAGCCATTAGCCCACTACCACCCTAGACCACCAAAGAAGCAGCCATTAGCCCACTACTACCCTAGACCACAAAAGAAGCAGCCATTAGCCCACTACCACCGTAGACCACCAAAGAAGCAGCCATTAGCCCACTACTACCCTAGACCACCAAAGAAGCAGCCATTAGCCCACTACTACCCTAGACCACCAAAGAAGCAGCCATTAGCCCACTACTACCCTAGACCACCAAAGAAGCAGCCATTATCCCACTACTACCCTAGACCAAATAAGCAGCCATTAGCCCACTACTACCCTAGACCACCAAAGAAGCAGCCATTAGCCCACTACCACCCTAGACCACCAAAGAAGCAGCCATTAGCCCACTACTACCCTAGACCACCAAAGAAGCAGCCATTAGCCCACTACTACCCTAGACCACCAAAGAAGCAGCCATTATCCCACTACTACCCTAGACCAAATAAGCAGCCATTAGCCCACTACTACCCTAGACCACCAAAGAAGCAGCCATTAGCCCACTACTACCCTAGACCACCAAAGAAGCAGCCATTAGCCCACTACCACCCTAGACCACCAAAGAAGCAGCCATTATCCCACTACCACCCTAGACCACCAAAGAAGCAGCCATTATCCCACTACTACCCTAGACCACCAAAGAAGCAGCCATTATCCCACTACCACCCTAGACCACCAAAGAAGCAGCCATTAGCCCACTACCACCCTAGACCACCAAAGAAGCAGCCATTAGCCCACTACTACCCTAGACAACAAAAGAAGCATCCATTAGCCCACTACCACCCTAGACCACCAAAGAAGCAGCCATTATCCCACTACTACCCTAGACCACCAAAGAAGCAGCCATTATCCCACTACTACCCTATTACTACCAGGGGACAGATAGGAGCAGAGGAGAGACATTTCATTAGGTCGATGTCTGCCCTGTTAGCTGTAGATTCCCTTGAAGTTGCCCTTTGTTGTCCCACTTGAAGCATTAAAAAGTTGCGCTCCAACTAAAAAGTGTCCTTAGATTTTTTTGCTGAAATTTCTTCCTCTGGAAACCTCTTCTGTATATCTGCAGTGTGTGAACTTACCCTTAAGGATGTCTTTATCCTTTTTTTTTTTTTAGCAAACCAGCCTGTACTGTATATAGCATAAAACCATAATTCATAGAAGAATAAGCAATTCTCATGAAAAATATTTTGGTCTCTTAATGTTTCATGATCTTATCAGCAGGGGCAATAGACCGCCGGAGCCACGGAAAGGTTTTCATTTACCATGACATTTTCACGGAGATGACATTTTGACAAGTAGTAATAGATGTGAGGAAGCGCAGTAGATACATATTGTATATGGTATAGGATAGGCGCCCGGCCCCCTGCTTACACAATGTATATTCATGACAACCCCATCATTACCGGTGGCAACAACAAAAAACTAAAGTTCATCAATTGCATCTGAAATGAGAAGAGTAGATGGCATCAGGTGTTAAGGTTAGAGAAACACTGCTATTCTCTTTCAATAAACAGCGCCACACCTTGTCCACAGGTTGTGTGTGGTATTGCAGCTCCTAAACAGTGCCATTTACTGCAATATAGGGGATAACCCATATTGACCTTATGCAACCCTATTAACCTTGCAAGCTCATAATCTAAGGACCAAACGTCATTTAACCCTTTAATCACTGGCCTTGTTGACCTATTCATTTGTAATATTATTATTTTATTACTTTTGCAATTACTATTTTTTTTTTTTTTTTTTTTTTGCAAGGGCTTATTTTTTGAGGGAAGTCCTGACATTTTTATTGATGTCATTTGGAGGAACATAACCGTTTTTGTTTGCCCTTTATAAGATTTTTTGGTGGCCAACAGACAAAAACTGCAATCCTGGATTTTTATATTTTATTTTTTATGTCATTCATCGTGCAGGTAAAATAAAATTACAGTTGTATTGCCTTGGTCATTAGGAACGTGGAAATACGCAATGGGGATGTTAATTTATTAATTTTATTAATTTACTATTAATATGTGATTTTAAAGTGGATTTTTTAAAACTTTTTAATGTAATTTTTTTTAATACTAGTATTAGTTCCCCTAGGGGACTTTAATATGTGATCTTCTGATTGCTTGTATAATAGATTGCGCTACCTATATATAGACAGCTGGGCACCCGCACCTGACAGTACTGGAGATCCCGCACTATTAATGTAGCGCACTAAAGCCCATTAGTGACCGGTGCAGAAAGTCTTTATGTTGGTCACTAATGGGTTAAGGATTCCGTTCAATATGACTAAAGACTATTTGCCACATCGCCATTTGGCCAACAATTTCCCACGATGAGGTTTTTGGACCAGAAGATATTTTTTGCTGACCCAGCTCTTCTCATGTCTGCTCGCACTATGGTATCGTACAAATAATAGAAGACGACAGATTTAACCCTTCTGATAAATCTATAAATCCCGTTAGAAACAAGATCTCAAGGGTGCAATAGTCTCAGATCAGATGAATACTAGATCTGGGGGAATCACAAAGGATCATTGGTGAATATCTGATGAAGTTTTTGCCCACCAATCCTTATACAATGGAGTACATAAGCAGCTCTGCTCCTGTTCAAATAATAGGGCCAGAGCTGCAGTACCTCAGTGCCACCACTAGTCAGTGATGGGAGCCTATAGCAGAGACGCTTCCAACTCCATCCTCCTCTGTAGCTTCCAGCATCCGAAGCCAGCTGGATCATCTGATTGTTGTGGGGTCCGTGTGTCAGACCCCCACCAATCAGATCCTGTAAATAGGTCATCAGTATAGAAATCCATAAGGGGTGGGGGGAAAACATTTAAGTCTTTCTAATATGGTGACTTGGGGAAAAAATTTAAGAAATTACTTTCCTATACGCCACAAGAGTCCAAAGACTTCTCCTCACTATCTACTTTTGACCTAGTACCCCATGGAGTGCCTTCTCTTCCGTTTTTGTATCTAGTATCTATCTATTTTGTATTTAGCATCTTCTACAAGCCTATTGGAAAGATTCTGTTGTTATGTTGTATATACCTAGCAGCGAGACTGTCAGATACGACTCAGTTCAGATTAAATGGGGATTGGCACTTTGTTAGCCAAGAAGAGACAATTAGCCTAAAAGTAGAAGGTCACGCTATTACCCATCTCCAGATGCGGTGAATTCATTGGCCATTCCCTGTGTCATGCCAAGTTTTACCCTCTTCGGTATCATGTCATGCCAAAGCTTGACCCCTGTTGGTCCCACTGTAGTCACAAACTCAGAAGGAAAGAGCAGTAAATGGTCAATATCAACGGTCATGCAACATTTTTTACTTGTTCTATGTATGACCAAAGAGCAAAATGTTACATTTCTGGTCATAGAATTCCCCTGGTGCCAGTAACCAATGACTGGTTTATGTAGCCCTCACGGCAAGAGGAAGGACAAAAGATTTTTAGGAACTTTCCATCACATAAATTCATAAAACTGAATCTGATCTTTTTGGCAAAAAAATGACTCCAGATATTACGAAGTACATTTTCCCCAATTTGGGGTTCTCTGGACATTGCTAATCAGATTCGGCAATGCTTCCTCTTCTTCCAGTTGGCTTGGGTTCAACGAGCTTATTTCTCCGCTACCTTGAATATAAAGTACAGAATTTAAAGCAGAATTTGACTCGAGTTCTAGGAATTTGGTGGTGGAGCCGCGAGGATTCGGGTTTTGTGTTTTCTGCCAGAGAATATGCAGAAAAATAGAGCAAGCTGTCCGAGGACACAAAGGTGTTAGCGAGTCTGTCTGCAGCAGCTGGTAGAACATTTATCTTGTCTGAATCCCTTGCTGGGAGGTCAGGGCTTGAATATCTCCATCTGTCTACAGAGCTGATCCCAGATTTATTCCTTCAAGGAGCCACTGGCACCTGAACTGCAGAACAAGTGAAGGATGGTTCACCTGCAATTATGTGCCCCCTCCCGATGTCTGACACACTGCGAAGAACGGTTTTTGTTCTGTTGAAGGAAGTGCGAGGGGAATTCTGCAGTAAATGAATTACCATTGAATTCATAACTAAAGTCCTTTACTTGAAGTGAATTTTATAGGCTCGGTGTAAATATTACACATTTAAAATTTATTAAATTACCAAATAAATGAAAAATTCTACAAAAGCCCCACCTGCAAAAAGCTTGAGAGCCTTTTTACGTGAATGTTTTTATTTCTCACTACTTTTCCTGAACCATAACCATTCTTTTTTGTATTGTAGTAGCCATATAAGAGCTTGTTTTTTGTGGAATGAGTCTGTTTTTCAATGGCATCATTTTGAGGTATCTATAAATTATAACATATTGAACAACTTTGATTCTTTTTTTGGGGGGGAGGAGATGAAAAAAAGAACAATTCTGCATCTTTTGGAGGTTGTGTTTTTGGGTTTTATTTTTACTATGTGGTCTAATTGACACTTTATCGATAGTCTGCAAGCCATTGTGATTATGAATACCAAATTTACAATAAATACACATTAAAAACATTGTATCTCCTTTTTCTGAGAGGTATAACATTTTTACCTTTCTGTAGATGAAGTTGTGTGAGAGCTTGTTTTTGTGGGATGAAGTGACGTTTTCATTGCCACTATTTTTGGATATATAGGACTTTTTAATCATTGATGTATTTGTATCAGGAATAAACAAAAGGACAATTTTTACTTTTTATCTTGTATATAAATAACATGGTAACATAATAATTTTATAGCCGCCATGATGACTTATCTCTCTTCAAGTCAAACTGCCCAATCCTTATCTCCCTTATATCTACATCTTCTGTGGGGGAAAATTTGAGACAACTCAATATATATTATTTGGACAGTGAATTTGGCTGACATTCATCTAATCTGCATGGCCACTTTTAAGGGGTTGTCATCAATCTCTGATCCTTGGGGGTCCAACATCCAGCACTCGCAGTGATCAGCTGATCTTAGCAGCTTTCGACTCTATGCAGATCTGGTGCTGGCGGCTGTTAAGAGCAGCTGATCGGTGAGGGTGCTGGGTGTCAGACCAGCACCATTCTGATATCAATGTATTAATGACCTATCCTAAGGATAGAATTTCAATATCAAAAGACCAGACAGCCCCTTTAAGGGAAGCATAAGATAAGGGAGGGCAGCATGGAGACCTCTAGTGGAAGTCTAAGGTTTTTTTTTTCACAACATAAATAATGTCTTTGTATTCTTTTCTATAAATAATTTTTTTTGAATATAATAATTTTTACCTCCTCTATGCAGCTCTGAATTCTACCAGTAAGGTAATGACTCTCATAGCCATTGCTACTGGTATTGATAATCTGCCAGGAGGGAAAATAATAGCATTGCGTGTGATACCTTGTGCCAGGAGGTGGAGGAGTGCTGGTGCTTTCTGAGACAGCAGCTACATTGTGTGTATGATGGTGTAGACACTTCCCCTACTTACACAATATACTCGTACACTTTTATTTTATCCTGTAAAATGACATATTTGACAATTTAACAGATTTACAGTAACAGTAAATTGTTTAAATTGCAACAATGTAATTGTAGGAAGAAAATCTGCATTTAATTGACTACTGTTCTTTCCTCCAGATGCTCAGTACATTGTCTGTAAGATGAACAACTGCTCCGAGACGGTGAGGACAAAGCCCTTTGCAGGATACATTGACACTAACTCCCTCATCGTGCAGGATGAATATGTTTTTGTCCAGGTGAGTCAATGTCCGCCCTCCCTGTAGGACCTGTCCTTGTTCATACTACTATGAGTCATTCTTTCTATTTTTATATACAGAAGATAATATTTTCTTACTAGTGATTTTTTTTTTTTTTTTTTTGTGGAGGGCTTGTGCAGATATAAAGGAGTCAATCTGTAAAAGCAGAGCTGCAGTATAAATCATGAGGAAGGGGCACAGATTAAAACAGGAAGTGGCATTTTGATGACCTTAGACTCCAGTAGACAATCCAGTTAAGCAAAATGCAACAAAGTAGTCAACATCTGATCATTAGACCATCTATAGGAGTAAAGTAACTCATTGTTAGCCAGTCGTATAACTCACCTTATTCTTTCTGACCTTGGATCCACATTTAGCCTCCATTGTTTTATATGAGAGACGTACACCTCTGGAATAGGATATCTGCTGATGTCTAGCAGTGAGGGTCGGCCTGGATGTGTACAGACGCTGTAGATCATATACAGGATATGGCTTGTATTATGTTGCTACCTCTCAGTTATTTCTTCTGTTGTGTTCTGTGGCTGAACAGCTCCATGGAGCAGATCTGTGGTGTCAGGAACATGGGCATGAAGGATTTCACAGCCTCCTTATTAAGCACCGGTCAATTAGAGTTTATCGAGCATTACCGCTTAATAGAAGTCAGAATGGGAAGAAGTTTCATTACAATAATTAGCGGAAGAGCCCGGAGTAAAGTAATGAATCAGACACAAGGCTGGAGGAATGGAGGAAAATAGGAAGAATACAAGTGTTATCATTCTACTTCTTTTACTACTGGATAGATAGATAGATATGAGATAGATAGAGATAGAAGAGATAGATAGATAGATAGAGAGATAGATAGAGTAGATAGATAGAGATAGATAGATATGAGAGAGATAGATGAGATAGATAGAGAGATAGATAGAGATAGATAGATAGGATAGATAGATATGAGATAGATAGATAGATATGAGATAGATAGATAGATATAGATAGATATGAGATAGATAGATAGATAGAGAGATAGATAGAGATAGATAGATAGAGAGAGAGATAGAGAGAGATAGATAGAGAGATAGATAGATAGAGGTGATAGATAGATAGATAGAGATAGATAGATAGAGATAGATAGATATGAGATAGATAGATAGATATGAGATAGATAGATAGATAGAAGATAGATAGAGGATAGATAGAGATAGATAGATATGAGATAGATAGATATGAGATAGATAGATAGATAGGAGATAGATAGATATGAGATAGATAGATAGATATGAGAGATAGATATGAGATAGATAGATAGATAGATAGATATGAGATAGATAGATAGATATGAGATAGATAGATATGAGATAGATAGATATGAGATAGATAGATATGAGATAGATAGATATGAGATAGATAGATATGACATAGATAGATAGATAGATAGATAGATAGATATGACATAGATAGATAGATATAGATAGATAGATATGAGATAGATAGATATGAGATAGATAGATATGAGAGATAGATAGATAGGAGATAGATAGATAGATAGATAGATATGAGATAGATAGATAGATAGATAGATAGATATGAGATAGATAAGATATGAGATAGATAGATAGATAGATAGATAGATAGATAGATAGATAGATAGATAGATAGATAGATAGATAGATAGATAGATAGATAGATAGAGAGATAGATAGATAGATAGGAGATAGATAGATAGATAGATATGAGATAGATAGATATGAGATAGATAGATATGAGATAGATAGATAGATAGATAGATAGATAGGAGATAGATAGATAGTATGAGATAGATAGAGGGAGGTTATCTGGGTAACAATGTTCCTAGCTGTTGTGTGCCTGTACTGACTGCCCTGACATCTGCCTGTGACTACCCCCTGCAGAAAAGACCAGACCCATGAACATAGACGACACCCTCAGAAGTAGCCAAAGCCAAATCAATTTAGTGGCACAGCATCTGCCTAGATAGATAGAAGACGAAGCATCTTGTGTGTAATTTCATGTGCACTATTATTACCATTATTTATGCACTGTTACTGCTCTTATATGGACGCTGTTAGATATTACACAGCTGACACTATTATACTATACATGCCATGCTTGACCATACCATCTGGACACTGGTGTGGAGTCTATGCAGACACATAACTTAGGGGCCCTGGTGTAAAGCTTAGCGTGGCCCCTCGTGCTTCTCCATCAGCTGCTGTCATACCGTCATTTTAGCAGCATTTACATCTCCCTTTCCTTTTCTATCTGGCCCAGACCACCATGAAGACTTCTCCACAACATGTCTGTACACACAGGCTCCCCATCAGTCCCATCCCCTGTCAGTGCCCCCCACATAGTATGTCCCCTTTTCTGCTGACCAACTGCTATTTTTTGCCATTAAAGGTTATTTTTGTGACCGTGGAAGGCAGTGTATTATAAGTAGTAGTGTTATAAATCTTCTCACTTCAATGCACCAGAGGGCAGGGGGAATAAATTTACTATGTACAGACTGTTGACCAGTTGCATGTGACCAGTGGGCTCCCCAGGCTTCTTGACCCCATCACAGCTGTGACTGTTGCGACCCCTATAGTTACACCGTTGTGTCTAGGTGTGGGTTTTCCCCAGTAGTTGAGGTGAGGGCCCTGTTTTTAGATCACTACCCCACATATCATATATAACATCGCCCCGCCATACTGATGACCACGGTATTATTCGCACACAGTGGTAACATTCTATGACTTTACACTAGTTATTTTCCAATCTACTCTGAGTCTTTGTCTTGATCATGCATATTACGTTAATCACCAGTATATTGACCTCCTGCAGTCTTCTGGCTGCTTTTTTTCCCCAAGACTGAACCGTTTGCGTCTTCCCCGAGTAGCCGCAGCTGTCCGCCATGCTTTGTCTTGGCTCTCTGTAGACATATGATTGGCATTTGGCCTATCCAGCTGAATGCCGCCCGATCACGCACATGACCTGGATCCGGTGCAGGCTAGTAATTCATTGAAGGCTTCTCGGGATGGTTCCATGTCTTGGTTTCTCCGTTTCGCCTACACCAAGTAATTAGGTTTTCTTGAAGTAAATGAGGAATGTGCTTATCTCCTCCGTACTAATTGTATCCCCTGAGCTTCATTGTTTGCTTCACGCTGGAGAACATTTTGGAAGGAGCTTTTGGCTGAAGAATGGTTGGAACCCTCAGAAAGCATTAATTCAGGAGCCTGCATGGGGCTTCTCTCCTAAAGTGTCGGAGCACAGATGTTGCGGTTTTACTTTATTTTACTGCTCTCACATTAGGTCCCATTGTGCCCTTCATTAAAGGCAACCTTGCTTTAATAAATAATAATCCTAATTAAAAACTATGATTTTACTTGCAGTACTATGCCTGACCACATGGTGCGCCGCTATACTGAGATGTGTCCACAAACTTAATGTTTACTGTATTCCTAATCGCCCTCATGTGGTAGGAATTGGTAAGCCAGCCATTTCAGAAAGCTGAGACTTTTTTTTGCACCAAACCAGGATTTTGCATGGGGCTTTTTTATTAAAGTATCGGTGCACAGAGGTAGCAACTTTCCTCATTTTACTGCTGTCAGATTAGGTCACTTTGTGTCCTTAATTAATAACAATCTCCCTTTCATAATTTATAACAGTAATTTATGTTAAAAACAATGATGAATTTTACTTGCAGTACCATGCCTGACCACGTGGTGCACTGTTATACTGAAATATGTCCGCAAGGATAATATTTAGTGTGTTACTCTCATGGCCACCATGTGGTAAGAATTGGTAATGCAGCCATTTCCAAAAGCTGAAAACTTTGTCAGACCCTTATACATGATGACCAGGACTTAAAGGTATTGTCTAGACCTTTAAATACTCAGAGAATCTTGACTTCAATCAGGAGCCCTTTTCTATTTGCTGGGGGCAGAAAGAGGAACTGTTAGTCAATGGAGGACCTGACCTATGCATGCATCACATAGACAGCCCATTGATTTCTATGGTGATGGTGTAATGCTTCTTTTACCCTGTGGGGGAGCTGCAAGGACATTGAGCACTAGTTTTTAGGTTTGCAGCTGATCACTTATGGCTCATATGTTCACACCAGGTACTGTGCGGTAGCCTGGTGCAATTCACTTGCAGGAGTTGAGATGAGTTTGCCAGCTGCCATGTAGTATGGTGATGCCATAGAGTGTTTTATCATTCGCACAATGTTTTGCACGTTCCCCGCTGTTGCGATTCCCTTGTAGGTCTCTACAGTCCACGGCCCATTTTTGCCGATTATTATTGTACCGCAGGGAGTCCTTTAAATAATTACCAGATTAAAATAATCCCCCAATTTAGAAATTGTGGGAATATACTGCTTTCTAATCTGTGGGTTCTATATTCCGCACCTCTTTGTACAATAACTGCAGGTAATCCCCAAACCTGCCGATGTAGCAGAGCCGGTGACCTGTCTTAGAGCTGCAGGAACAACTCACCTGGCAAAGCCAAGACACAGGAGCCCATCAGCAGCTTCAGTCTGTATAGACGCCATATACTGAGGGCTGTAATATTCAGCTGTCTCTTAGTGATTCCCATATAGCAGAGCTAAGTTAGTCACTAAACAGTTTCTAGGTTTGTTTTTTCACAGGGGTTGTCACCCAGCTTTCTCCGAACCCCTGAATGGTGACGCTTCTTAGGAACTGCAGTGATACTTGCTCCATCCTTAGATAGGTCCGCCTTTCAGGACTCTATGACAGCTGGGTGACAACAGGCATGGCGACAACCATAATAGTAGTTGTCAGATATCATCCTATAATAACTGGTCTTCCACTGTGTCTTGCTCTATATTGCAGCTCACTTCCGGAGGGCGTCCGCACTATTACGTTTCCTACAGACGAGAGCCGTTCATACCGATGAAGCTTCCGAAGTACGCCCTACCCAAGGTACTGTCTCCTCCAGTCATTTTGTAAGTTCAAAAAAAAAAAAAAAAAAATCACTTAAAGGAATTGTCCATTTTCTATCATTTTAAAGACTTTCCCACTCATTAGCTCCTCAGGGGTGGTCCTATTGCTGGCTCCACCCCCCGATCTACTGTCATTATTGAAGGCAAAAGCCGATATCAATTCCATTCTCCTTTCAAGGGGTGGTAGTGACATGATGCGGCATAATGAGGGGGTCCCATTTGTGCTGTGAGCCTTTTCCTTTATCTACACCTCTGTATACTGTTTTGATCAAGAAAAAAAGCTGCATTGTGTGAACAAGACCTGAAACGTGTGATGTATAAGTGAGATTCCCAGCTTCATCTCCAATTGGGTTATGCTGCCTAATTGGCACCACCTGGAGGTATGAGTCACATGTAATGATCTCATCTCCTCCGCCTCGCACCTGCCGGGTCACCGCTCGCTGCTCCGGGTGACCCCGCGTTCTGTCATTTATCAGGAGCAGAACTTGCATCTGTGTCTGCATCATTTATCACTAAACATTAGAGGGAAATATCTTCAGATTCATCTGTTTCACTGACGCCTCCTCCTCCAGGGACCAGATCTGTGATTAATCTAACCCTTAAGGAGGCCTGGGTGTAAGACGGGCGTCTACAGATCATCCCCCACTCACATCTCTATCTTATCTCCTTGTCTTATATCTTAGTAATTAGAGATGTTTTCTGCCAGGCTGTGTCCTCCATTGTCCTCTAGCCATCATGTGGACTGTCGAGTGGACAGTTCTGCCTCAGTGTGTAGGACAAAGAACAAATACTGGGTAACAACTGCTATTTGCTGTCATTACAGAGGCCATAAGGGTTGTCAACCAACCATCCATAGTCTATGAATGACGTGTAAGTCTGTTTTCACCTTTTCTCCCACTGCTCCTACTAAGTGTCAGTTTTCACTGCAGTTCTGGCATTCTATTCTTAAACCAGAAAGATTGGGATGAACAGGCATTTATTTCCTAATCACAGGCATAAAGTGTAGTCATTTTTAATACTGGTGTCTGATGTAGCGGAGAGGCCTACCTTGGCCCCATAGATTGGCATCTCTGAACCCCCTGTAGCTGCCCCCATGCTTTTGGTCAATGCACATACAAGTTGTCAATTCATGACATATACAGTATCTCTTCTTACTCATTGTATGGTACACTTCTTATGTGTCAGTCTTATGTCCAGTTCTGGAATTCTATTCATGAACAGGAAAGATTCTAAGAGGCATTGCCAACCTTCCCACAACAATATATCTATCTATGTAGTTACCTGCACCTTCTCCCCTAATAGTCTTCCTGTGTGTAGAATTATATTCAACAAGGACAAACAGCATGAAATGACATACAGATCTGAACTCTCCTTTTCCGCTATGTGTCAGTCTTTACTGCCATTGTAGAATTCTATTCATGAAAAAAAAGGAGGAATTAATTCAAATGGTTAAATGAAAACCTAAAAACACAATGCGATTATTATGATCTGTGGCGGCCATCTTGGCGCCTCTTGGGATAGAACTTGAGTATGTGATTAGTCTTCAGCTTGCTTTGGAGTCTGATGCTTTCTCTGTTGTCAGGAATAACCTGGATAGTCTCGGCGTCTTCATCTCCCATTTGTTCGCTATTTATTCTGAGCTTGATACTTGTGAATTTCTAGAAGCCGACACAATTATTTGCTCATTTCTGCTCCTTGTAGACTCCGACACCTGAATCTCAATCCATCTCGCTGCAAGTGTTTGTATAATTTCACCTTCAAGGGATGGCGCTAATGTTCTGGGATCGGAGCCAACGCTTGCCATAGAAACCGATACAATTAAACTAAACATATCAATATCTATTGTATTCCATCCTGAATAAACACGGAAAAGGAGCCCAACATAGAAAGTAGAGGCGGGCGAGGAGCGGCACCGTTACTCACACGTACAACATCCTCACTACAGCTCATGGAATATCTACAAGGACTAGAACATTCTAGAACATGACAGATAAAACGGAGCTGATTACTGATTAGCTGATTACTAAGTATTCCTTCGTAGAAAAGCCTTTCTACCTGACGAGTTGGTGCATTGTAACTCTGGCTACCTGCAGCCACCACTAGGGGGAGTACAGGAGGTTACTGTATGCTGCTTTATCATTAACTACAGTGTAAACAGTAGTGCTGGGAGAACATCTCAAGTTGTGTTTAGTTTCAGGTTTGGCCATTTCAGTTCCAAGATTCTTTTTGGTCCAAAAACATTTGTTCCAAATCCATAGTATAGTAGCCCTATTTGTTGGGCCTGTATATACAACCCACTGTACTGCCCATTGATCTCGGGGGACTGAATTCACCACTGCTTCCCAGGCTCCCTGATATATATTTTTTTTAAGTGATATAGGATCCCCTCTCCTTTTTCAAAACCAGACGCATTTGATAAAGCAACAGCCTGGGATTAACTGGCGTTAATAATAATAATAATAATAAATGTTATTTATATAGCTCCAACATTATGTTGTTTGGTCTTTTCCAACCTAATAGCACCAACCTGCAGCCACCCCAGTACCCAAACATGACCAAATGGTTGGATACTGGACCATACCCAACTCTTCCCGGTACCCCTAGTAGTGCAATCCACCGAATCTGAGTCTAATTAGCAGATCTGAAAAAAGCGAATCCCAAAAGATTGAACCCAGTTCATGAAAACTTTTTGGCCATATCTAGTATACAGTATACAGTGGTCTTCTGAGCGCCATCTAGTGGTGATTGTAGGTGGCCAGGTAGGAGATTTGGAGCTCTATATCAGAAAAATAAAAGTCAAACTGCTATGACGATAAAAGAATCCGCACAGAATATGGAACAGATTTAGGTATAAAATCATCTGCAAGGATGAGGATTCTCTTCAAACTGTACAATCAGGACTGGGAAATGTGTCCTGACAACTCCATTGACAATGATTTGGTTGTCATGCCTAGCGACCAAACTGCCAGGATTCAGTCCACTAATATTGGCAGACCTTATAGGATATAGGTAGGTAGGCTGACATCACCATTCATGATGGTATTTTATGACTATCCCTGCACAATATGCTCAGATGGTTTCTCTGTGTCCAGCTGCTCCTAACAAGGGGCAAGTACTGATACATACTGACTGCAGGTATATAGGTGTATCCAAGCAATGTAGTGATACAGCCTTGTGATATGAGGAGGAGATCAAGAGACCAGACTGCAACCTTGTAAAATATCTGAGTCCGAATGGACAGGAAGTTTCATTCTTGCCTGGATATACACTGTGTATAGTATACAGATATATACTTTCATGGTATGCATATTATATAGTGTATGGATATATACTGTGATAGTGTATGGATATAACTGTGATAGTATAAGGACATGTGTGATAGTGTACGGATATATACTGTGATAGTGTAAGGATCGCTGTGATAGGTATGGATATCTGTGATAGTGTACGGATATATACTGTGATAGTGTATGGATATATATACTGTGATAGTGTATGGATATATACTGTGATAGTGTACGGATATATACTGTGATAGTGTATGGATATATACTGTGATAGTGTATGGATATATACTGTGATAGTGTATGGATATATACTGTGATAGTGTATGGATATATATACTGTGATAGTGTACGGATATATACTGTGATAGTGTATGGATATATAACTGTGATAGTGTATGGATATATACTGTGATAGTGTATGGATATATACTGTGATAGTGTACGGATATATATCTGTGATAGTGTACGGATATATACTGTGATAGTGTACGGATATATACTGTGATAGTGTACGGATATATACTGTGATAGTGTACGGATATATACTGTGATAGTGTGTGGATGATACATACTGTGATAGTGTACGGATATATATACTGTGATAGTGTATGGATATATACTGTGATAGTGTACGATTTTGTGATATATAGGTATACTGTGATAGTGTACGGATATATACTGTGATAGTGTATGGATATATACTGTGATAGTGTACGGATATATACTGTGATAGTGTATGGATATATATACTGTGATAGTGTACGGATATATATACTGTGATAGTGTACGGATATATACTGTGATAGTGTACGGATATATATACTGTGATAGTGTACGGATATATACTGTGATAGTGTACGGATATATACTGTGATAGTGTATGGATATATATACTGTGATAGTGTATGGATATATATACTGTGATAGTGTATGGATATATATACTGTGATAGTGTACGGATATATACTGTGATAGTGTACGGATATATATACTGTGATAGTGTATGGATATATACTGTGATAGTGTACGGATATATACTGTGATAGTGTAAGGATACATGCTGTGATAGTGTACGGATATATACTGTGATAGTGTACGGATATATATACTGTGATAGTGTACGGATATATACTGTGATAGTGTATGGATATATATACTGTGATAGTGTATGGATATATACTGTGATAGTGTACGGATATATAACTGTGATAGTGTACGGATATATACTGTGATAGTGTACGTTTGGTGATAGTGTACGGATATATACTGTGATAGTGTACGGATATATACTGTGATAGTGTACGGATATATACTGTGATAGTGTACGGATATATATACTGTGATAGTGTACGGATATATACTGTGATAGTGTACGGATATATACTGTGATAGTGTATGGATATATATCTGTGATAGTGTACGGATATATATACTGTGATAGTGTATGGATATATATCTGTGATAGTGTACGGATATATACTGTGATAGTGTACGGATATATATACTGTGATAGTGTACGGATATATACTGTGATAGTGTACGGATATATACTGTGATAGTGTGGATATATACTGTGATAGTGTATGGATATATATACTGTGATAGTGTACGGATATATATACTGTGATAGTGTACGGATATATACTGTGATAGTGTACGGATATATATACTGTGATAGTGTACGGATATATACTGTGATAGTGTACGGATATATACTGTGATAGTGTATGGATATATATACTGTGATAGTGTATGGATATATATACTGTGATAGTGTATGGATATATATACTGTGATAGTGTACGGATATATACTGTGATAGTGTACGGATATATATACTGTGATAGTGTATGGATATATACTGTGATAGTGTACGGATATATACTGTGATAGTGTAAGGATACATGCTGTGATAGTGTACGGATATATAACTGTGATAGTGTACGGATATATATACTGTGATAGTGTACGGATATATACTGTGATAGTGTATGGATATATATACTGTGATAGTGTATGGATATATATACTGTGATAGTGTATGGATATATATCTGTGATAGTGTATGGATATATATACTGTGATAGTGTACGGATATATACTGTGATAGTGTACGGATATATATACTGTGATAGTGTATGGATATATACTGTGATAGTGTACGGATATATATTTAGTGTGTTCTGTGATAGTGTACGGATATATACTGTGATAGTGTACGGATATATATACTGTGATAGTGTACGGATATATACTGTGATAGTGTACGGATATATATCTGTGATAGTGTATGGATATATACTGTGATAGTGTACGGATATATACTGTGATAGTGTACGGATATATACTGTGATAGTGTACGGATATATACTGTGATAGTGTACGGATATATACTGTGATAGTGTACGGATATATACTGTGATAGTGTACGGATATATACTGTGATAGTGTACGGATATATACTGTGATAGTGTATGGATATATACTGTGATAGTGTACGGATATATACTGTGATAGTGTATGGATATATACTGTGATAGTGTATGGATATATATACTGTGATAGTGTATGGATATATATCTGTGATAGTGTACGGATATATACTGTGATAGTGTATGGATATATACTGTGATAGTGTATGGATATATACTGTGATAGTGTACGGATATATACTGTGATAGTGTATGGATATATATACTGTGATAGTGTACGGATATATACTGTGATAGTGTAGGATATATACTGTGATAGTGTACGGGTATATATACTGTGATAGTGTATGGATATATACTGTGATAGTGTATGGATATATATACTGTGATAGTGTACGGATATATACTGTGATAGTGTACGGATATATACTGTGATAGTGTACGGATATATACTGTGATAGTGTACGGATATATACTGTGATAGTGTATGGATATATATATTGTGTATAGTGTGTACTGGATAGTGTGGTATATACTGTGATAGTGTACGGATATATACTGTGATAGTGTATGGATATATATACTGTGATAGTGTATGGATATATATACTGTGATAGTGTACGGATATATACTGTGATAGTGTATGGATATATATACTGTGATAGTGTACGGATATATATGTGAGTAGTGTACGGATATTCTGTGATAGTGTATGGGGATATATACTGTGATAGTGTACGGATATATACTGTGATAGTGTATGGATATATACTGTGATAGTGTACGGATATATACTGTGATAGTGTACGGATATATACTGTGATAGTGTACGGATATATACTGTGATAGTGTACGGATATATACTGTGATAGTGTACGGATATATACTGTGATAGTGTACGGATATATACTGTGATAGTGTACGGATATATACTGTGATAGTGTACGGATATATACTGTGATAGTGTAAGGATATATACTGTGATAGTGTACGGATATATACTGTGATAGTGTACGGATATATACTGTGATAGTGTAAGGATATATACTGTGATAGTGTAAGGATATATATCTGTGATAGTGTACGGATATATACTGTGATAGTGTACGGATATATACTGTGATAGTGTATGGATATATATACTGTGATAGTGTATGGATACATACTGTGATAGTGTACGGATATATACTGTGATAGTGTATGGATATATATACTGTGATAGTGTACGGATATATACTGTGATAGTGTACGGATATATACTGTGAGTGTAGGATGGTATATACTGTGATAGTGTACGGATATATACTGTGATAGTGTAACGGATATATACTGTGATAGTGTATCGGATATATATACTGTGATAGTGTACGGATATATATACTGTGATAGTGTACGGATATATACTGTGATAGTGTATGGATATATACAGTGATAGTGTACGGATATATACTGTGATAGTGTACGGATATATACTGTGATAGTGTACGGATATATACTGTGATAGTGTATGGGTATATACTGTCGTATTCTACGAGTATATTCTGTCATAGTGTATGGGTATATACTGTCGTAGTATACAGTGAGAAGGGTCTTCACTGAGGTGAAGTAATAACTCACAAGCACCATTTGGCTGAAGAAATCGCTGCTGAATATCTTAGTGTAGAGGGGGAACCATAATACTGAGCATACAGCTCTCCTGAAATTCTCTGTGCTGCTGAGGAGCCTTCTCCTTCCACTATGTAACTTTCAGTCTGTGATCTCCCTCACTATTTGCACATTTCCCACCTGAAATACTCTGTGCTGCTGGGAGACTTTGATCTGTCTGCTAGCTAACCCTCAGGCCTCCCACTTACCTCCATTCTCCTCCTCACATCATTGTCCTGTCCTAATTAATATTATCTAATTAATATTATCTCCTGAGTGGACAGGTCACTGCCTCCCAAATGTCTGGCACACTCCTGTTCTGAAATACTCTGTGTTACTGTGGATTGGCATCGGATACCGACAGGTTAGCGACGCATTGGTTAAAAACCCATTCATTTGAATGGGTTTTTAAAGCAATGTGCGCGGGTGTGTCTTACACCCTCTGTGCTGCGAAGCCGCTTTTTTTTGCGGACACGAAGTCCTGCGTGTCCGACTTTGTTTCCGACGAAAAAAAAAGGATTTGCAGCGCAGAGGGTGTAAGCGCACACCCGCGCACATTGCTTTAAAACCCCATTCAAATGGATAGGTTTTTAACCAATGCGTCGCTGACCGGTCTGTATCCGACGCCAATCCCGTTCCCCGAGATTTTCACTCGGATTGGCAGCGGACGGACTCAAACGCAGGTGTGAACCCACCCTTACTTGTGTTCCCATCTATCCCAGGTAACAAGTAGAGGAACGTTTTTGGCAATGTACTATACACATCCCAGTAAATCTGGGCCTATGGGTGTATTCACACATACGTTTTTTAGCAGGACATGTCCTGTTTTTGGCCATTTTCACAGCCAAATGGCAAATACAATGAGTCAATCAGTGAATTTTTTATGTTCATGAAAATGGATTTGCATCCAAGTGACGCCAGCATCAGTGGTTCGGATCCCAAAAACAAGACCGATTAAATTTAACCCATTTTTAACGGACATTACAGAGCTGACAGGCGGGCAGAAAAAAATGATAAAAAATATGTGACACACGGATGAAAAACTGATTTCAAAAATGGACCATTGCATCCATTTTTTTTCAACCTTCGTGTGTGTGTGTAAGGCTTTAAAAAGAATTCCTGAAATACTCTGCGCTGCACACAATGCAAAATAAAGCAAATGCCAATTGCAGTAAAACTGCTGTGACTGATGAGCCTAGACACGTAAATCCTCGCCGCCTTAGTCCGCTGTGCACACTGATGAGATTATTGCCTGTCATTTCCATTTTGCTGGGCCAGATACAGCAGCCGCCTGTTTACAACCCTCATCACATCCAGCTCCAGAATGAGAGGGTCGTCGCTCTGAAATCCTGAGCAGAGGAAAGGAAAAAAAAAAGAAGTGGTTTCTTCCGTCTCTTAAAATAAACCGGGGCTCATAATGAGGGGCCGGATGTGGCGTTCTCGCTGTTTTCAGCTGGGCCTGATACATAGGAGATGTGAGCGAGCGAGGCCAAAAACAAATTTAATTGCGTTGCTGACATTTGCATGCGTTGTCAAGAAAATGAGTTCTGCTGCTACAGGAAATGGCTTGTGATTGATGTCTGCTTAATCTATAAACAGATTACCATAAGGTTACATTATTATCCCTCTTCCCGCTGAGTGACGCGCCGCGCTCTGCAATGTGACGGCGTATTAATAGCCACCTCCAGTAATAATTTATAATCAACTCCATGCAAATCTCCCAGGTAATAACATTTCCACCTCAAAAGGGAAGTCCGGAGGCAACTTTATTTACCAGCTTTAGTGGATAATGAGACCATTTTCAGAAAGCTGAACTAGGAGGAGCTGTTTGTAGAGTCCCTGCATTGTAGAACTAGTGGAGTGACCCCCAGTACGTGCCGAAATGATGAAGAAGAATGAAGTTGTCACAAAATAACTACAGTGCATAAGGAACCTATGGCTGGACATGTCTGACTGCAACTACAGTATCAGAGAAAAGAAACACAACTGAGAGAGTGATCTTGGAGACTATTTACACTGTATAGTATATAAACGATTTATATATAGTAGTATTGTTCCCCATGACTACTATAATACTGCCCCATATGTACAATAATATAACTACAATAATACTGCTCCTATGTACAGGAATATAACTACTATAATACTGCTCCTATGTACAAGAATATAACTACTATAATACTGCCTCCTATGTACAAGAATATAACTACTATAATACTACCTCCTATGTACAAGAATATAACTACTATAATACTGCTCCTATGTACAAGAATATAACTACTATAATACTGCCTCCTATGTACAAGAATATAACTACTATAATACTGCTCCTATGTACAAGAATATAACTACTATAATACTGCCCCCTATGTACAAGAATATAACTACTATAATACTACTCCTATGTACAAGAATATAACTACTATAATACTGCTCCTATGTACAAGAATATAACTACTATAATACTACTCCTATGTACAAGAATATAACTACTATAATACTGCCTCCTATGTACAAGAATATAACTACTATAATACTACCTCCTATGTACAAGAATATAACTACTATAATACTGCTCCTATGTACAAGAATATAACTACTATAATACTGCCTCCTATGTACAAGAATATAACTACTATAATACTGCTCCTATGTACAAGAATATAACTACTATAATACTGCCCCCTATGTACAAGAATATAACTACTATAATACTGCTCCTATGTACAAGAATATAACTACTATAATACTGCTCCTATGTACAAGAATATAACTACTATAATACTGCTCCTATGTACAAGAATATAACTACTATAATACTGCCCCCTATGTACAAGAATATAACTACTATAATACTGCTCCTATGTACAAGAATATAACTACTATAATACTGCTCCTATGTACAAGAATATAACTACTATAATACTACTCCTATGTACAAGAATATAACTACTATAATACTGCCCCCTATGTACAAGAATATAACTACTATAATACTGCTCCTATGTACAAGAATATAACTACTATAATACCGCTCCTATGTACAAGAATATAACTACTATAATACTGCTCCTATGTACAAGAATATAACTACTATAATACTGCTCCTATGTACAAGAATATAACTACTATAATACTACCTCCTATGTACAAGAATAACTACTATAATACTACCTCCTATGTACAAGAATATAACTACTATAATACTGCTCCTATGTACAAGAATATAACTACTATAATACTGCTCCTATGTACAAGAATATAACTACTATAATACTACTATGTACAAGAATATAACTACTATAATACTACTCCTATGTACAAGTATATAACTACTATAATACTACCTCCTATGTACAAGAATATAACTACTATAATACTGCCCCTATATACAAGAATATAACTACTATAATACTGCTCCTATGTACAAGAATATAACTACTATAATACTGCTCCTATGTACAAGAATATAACTACTATAATACTACCTCCTATGTACAAGAATATAACTACTATAATACTACTCCTATGTACAAGAATATAACTACTATAATACTACTCCTATGTACAAGAATATAACTACTATAATACTGCCCCTATGTACAAGAATATAACTACTATAATACTGCTCCTATGTACAAGAATATAACTACTATAATACTACTCCTATGTACAAGAATATAACTACTATAATACTACTCCTATGTACAAGAATATAACTACTATAATACTGCTCCTATGTACAAGAATATAACTACTATAATACTACTATGTACAAGAATATAACTACTATAATACTACCTCCTATGTACAAGAATATAACTACTATAATACTACTCCTATGTACAAGAATATAACTACTATAATACTGCTCCTATGTACAAGAATATAACTACTATAATACTACTCCTATGTACAAGAATATAACTACTATAATACTACTCCTATGTACAAGAATATAACTACTATAATACTACCTCCTATGTACAAGAATATAACTACTATAATACTGCCCCTATATACAAGAATATAACTACTATAATACTGCTCCTATGTACAAGAATATAACTACTATAATACTACCTCCTATGTACAAGAATATAACTACTATAATACTACTCCTATGTACAAGAATATAACTACTATAATACTACTCCTATGTACAAGAATATAACTACTATAATACTGCCCCTATGTACAAGAATATAACTACTATAATACTGCTCCTATGTACAAGAATATAACTACTATATTACTGCTCCTATGTACAAGAATATAACTACTATAATACTACTCCTATGTACAAGAATATAACTACTATAATACTACTCCTATGTACAGGAATATAACTACTATAATACTACCTCCTATGTACAAGAATATAACTACTATAATACTACTCCTATGTACAAGAATATAACTACTATAATACTACCTCCTATGTACAAGAATATAACTACTATAATACTGCTCCTATGTACAAGAATATAACTACTATAATACTACTCCTATGTACAAGAATATAACTACTATAATACTACCTCCTATGTACAAGAATATAACTACTATAATACTACCTCCTATGTACAAGAATATAACTACTATAATACTACCTCCTATGTACAAGAATATAACTACTATAATACTGCTCCTATGTACAAGAATATAACTACTATAATACTGATCCTATGTACAAGAATATAACTACTATAATACTACCTCCTATGTACAAGAATATAACTACTATAATACTGCCCCTATGTACAAGAATATAACTACTATAATACTACTCCTATGTACAAGAATATAACTACTATAATACTGCTCCTATGCACAAGAATATAACTACTATAATACTGCCTCCTATGTACAAGAATATAACTACTATAATACTGCCCCTATGTACAAGAATATAACTACTATAATACTGCCCCTATGTACAAGAATATAACTACTATAATACTGCCCCTATGTACAAGAATATAACTACTATAATACTGACTCTATGTACAAGAATATAACTACTATAATACTGCCTCCTATGTACAAGAATATAACTACTATAATACTGCTCCTATGTACAAGAATATAACTACTATAATACTACTATGTACAAGAATATAACTACTATAATACTGCCCCTATGTACAAGAATATAACTACTATAATACTACCTCCTATGTACAAGAATATAACTACTATAATACTGCTCCTATGTACAAGAATATAACTACTATAATACTGCACCCTATGTACAAGAATATAACTACTATAATACTACCCCTATGTACAAGAATATAACTACTATAATACTACTATGTACAAGAATATAACTACTATAATACTGCCCCCTATGTACAAGAATATAACTACTATAATACTGCTCCTATGTACAAGAATATAACTACTATAATACTACTCCTATGTACAAGAATATAACTACTATAATACTGCTCCCTATGTACAAGAATATAACTGCTATAATACTGCCCCCTATGTACAAGAATATAACTACTATAATACTACTACTATGTACAAGAATATAACTACTATAATACTGCTCCTATATACAAGAATATAACTACTATAATACTGCTCCCTATGTACAAGAATATAACTACTATAATACTGCCTCCTATGTACAAGAATATAACTACTATAATACTGCCTCCTATGTACAAGAATATAACTACTATAATACTGCCCCCTATGTACAAGAATATAACTACTATAATACTACTAGTCTCTTAATCTGCTATGTACAAGAATATAACTACTATAATACTGCCTCTTATGTACAAGTATACCACTATTATATTACCGCCCCTGTATGTTCCAGCACAGTATAAAACTCCTATCCCGTCATTTGGAGACAGATACTATTGTTGGGTAATTGGTCGGGTTAATGTTACTGTATCTTCGCCTTGGAGGAGTCATAAGACAAATAACCTTACATTAGATCTTTTACTGTATAAGTTGTCACATAATGACAGAATTAGATGTGCAGACGACTGATGTAAGTGACGGGGGTTGTGTTCTGTGTCACCTACGTTGTGGCCCCTCTGTTATATCGCTTGCACTTTACCGATTATCATATACTATAATGATGGCTTCACTTTAAAGGATGGATATAAAAGCCTTTGTCGGGAATACTGGATGTATCTGAAGGCATTTGTACTATTCTTGTTTTTCTTCTCGTTCTGCTCAATCTTTTGATGCTCTTCAGATATTTTTCTTGAAAGAATTTAATAAGACAAAAGATTTTGGTGGCAGCAGAAAGTTGTCTAATGCTGTTTCATCCTATTAGAGGAGGAGAGGGGCGCCTGGAAATGAAGTCGCTGCATCCGCACTTACACCAACGATTCTCTTTAATCTGTCTCCACTGAAGTTACGTCATCGCTGCTCGCCTCACAGTCGTGTCAAAAATAAATTGTAACGCTGGAGACAAACATTGATTGTAGAATATTCAGGGGCGGCCAACGGGTTCATAAAGCAACAGGAATTAGGAATTAGAGAACTCGTTAGAATGATATATTGTGTTGGCTGTTCTGACCGAGACCCCTGAAGATAGGAGACCCTGGACCCCAATATATGAGCTTAACCAGTGCCCCAATTGTTGTACTTCTGTCCTTATATATAGCTGAGAGATCCTAGGGCCCCAGGTCTTGGATATTCTGAAACATAAATATCGATTTCAAGTGGCTAAAAATTTCCAAAAATTTCTCTTCTATTTACAGTACTTCTGGCTCATTGATCATATGGCACGTTTGTTGTGCCGATCCTGTTATTCCTCCTAAAAATGTTTGAATAAATCCTCATCTAGGAAATTAAAATACATTTTTGAAAATATTTTACAAATATTCAGGAGTAATAGCTGAGAAGCAGCACAATCTAGAGTTATGAAGAAGGACGGGGCCCACAGGAGGAAAGGGGGCCCACTGCTGTTTCCTACTCTGGATAGACTGTGGGAAGAGGCATGACTTGGAAGCTCCTGGGCCCAAAAACAAATTCTATAAGGGGCCCCCACTTATCATGTGCTGTCTGTAATGCTGGAGTCTTATGTTGTAGAGAGGTTTTTGGGCTCCCTCAGACTCTGGGCAGCCCCTATTTCCAGGCTTTATTGCTACATTGGCAGCCCCTATAGCTTCCCACCCACCCATAGAACAATCTACATTGAAAACTGTTAGGTATACAGTATGTTTTTCAAAGGCAGTGGGGGATGGGGTATTCCAACGCTTGACTCTGTTCAGCAGTTGACTCAGTGGGGGAGACTTATCAATCCAGTTTTCTAGTGTAGATGGGATGCTATTGTGGTGCACATTTGGTGCAAGAGCCTTTTTTGCACCACAGCCCCTATTTCGGGCTGACCTATTCATTATAACTCACATCAGTTTCCATAGATGGAAATCTACGCCCATTCCTATGTGTTGTAGATCCCTGTTCTGACACACAATATACTAGTCTTAATAAATCTGTTTTTGAGACTCAAACCGAGGACCTCCTGAGACTTGCCACAGGCTTGACTGTTTTCTTTGGGAGGATTTTCTTTGTCTAAAAGCTTCAGTTCTCTTCTTCCTTACAGACGTAATGTAGCAGTATATAGAGATATATCTTTATTTACCACTATATTATCATGAGAAGAAAAAGCTGAAAAGTAAAGCTTAAACTGTTGGCACAAAAATAATCACAATAAAATGTTATTTGTTAAAAAAAAATAAAAAAAATAGTACAATAAATCACACAGACGTATTTGGTATTCTCGCAGGCTATGTGTACAATGTGATTTATAATGATCAAAAGTCGGCGTAAATAAAAAAAACACACAATTAGTTTGATTCATTTAACCCGTAATAAATTTTTATATAAACTAAAGATGATAAATTGATACAAAAAAGCTTCACAATCTCATCTGGCTTTGTGACTCTCGGCTTCCTTTTTGCTTTTTAGGGCATTTGGTGGTTTTTTCTTCAAAAGTTTTTTTTTGTATAAATGACAGATAACTGCAATAAAAAAACAAGGAAACTCGACAAAACCAATTTAACAAAATTACATTGATGCCATTATTGTTACATATCCAGTTGGGGCCATATTGGGGCGATGCCTCATTTTTGGACTCAAAGTTTTTGCCACTAAGAGCTGAGGTTGATATAGTGATCCTTTGGTCATGCAATGTGGGTTGTGGCCCACACCATGTAGCCCCAGCCTTGAGGTATGAGGGGGCCCTCAGTAATTGAGGTCACCTAAGGGCCCGTGTAAGCCTGAAACAAGCCCAGGGGGTGACTACAAGGTTCCCAGCCAAAATGCAATATAAAGAATTGCCATGTGGTGTGAATAGAGATTCGTTTGTTTTCTGGTTCAGACAGTTCTGCGAAAAGATTCGTTTTGGGTTGGATAAGTTTGTCACAAACCGGAAATGAAATTATTATACTATGGGCTCACCTCACACCCCAGAGTATAATAGGTGGAGACCCAGGGCAAGTGACAAAAAATTACAAACAATTATAATTGCCTTCCTACACCTCGTGTGGGCATCCTTGCAGTGTCTGGTGCTCCATCTGGATCTTCTTCTGGGTTCATTCGGTCTCCTGGGTGATGTCATGCACCACTTCAGGGGCCCAATCACAGTCCTCAGTAGGAATATGGGATTTTACAATATCATGACACTAAAATCCAATAACAGTCCTCAGCAGTGACCAAGGAGCGCATGATATCACCCAGGAGGCTGGAAGAGGACCGAGAGGGAGCACTGCACACTGCGAGGAGGTGAGGGAAGGTGAATATAATATTAATATATAAATTTTTTACACCACCCCTGAGCCTCCACCTAGTACACTCTGGAGTATGAAGAGATGCCAGAGTATAAGAATTTCACATCCGGTTTGCTGATAACGAATCTCCAAAGTTTCGGTTTCAAGCCTAACCCAAAAATTGATTCGAATCTAATTCAGTCTGAACCTGTTCACTCCTCTCTAGCTATGTTGGAAAAAAAAATAATGTTGCCGTCTTATGTAGCAGAGAGCCCTTTGAGCCCCGTCAAGCACCATGACTGGATACAACTGCCCCCTATAGCTACACCCCCGCCAGTGCTACAGAGAATTATAATGTCTCAGTTGTAACCCTTGCTCGGCTCCTCGCTCCTTCCCCCAGGATTTAACATGAAATCTGACAAACCCCGAGTCTCTGTGTGATCTTAAATGCAAATAAAACGAGAGATGGAAATTAAACACAATTTTTCACTTAAAATTCCAACTAAAAAGTAAAGAGGAATTGCCGAAAGATTTGCATTAAAGCCGCTAAATAATTAATCCGGTTGCCCGGAAGGTACGCTAATGTGGTTTTTCGTTCGTTTTGTCTTATAAGCTTCAGTTTAAGACCAAATATTTCATTAAGATACTAATCAAAGCATTTTCCATCTCCACGTGTGAACCCCAAAACTATTAATTATCTTACAAGCCATAATTAAATGCTATTAATAACATCCCTTACGATCTGAGATATTTTCTGGATGAATAATTCAGCACCACGTTGCAGTCCCATTAGGCTTTTTCCCTTTTCTGTTCTTCCTAAGGGACCTGCAGCAGTTTAGTAGAAAGACAAGAGTCAGATGGAGATTGTACCATACAACAGAGGTACTTATAATTACACCACTGAGACAGGTTTATTGGTTTAAAGGGAGTGTGTCACCAGCTCCAGCATACCAAACTAGTCCCGCAGATAGATAGGTTAGCATAACCAGCTCCAGCATACCAAACTAGTCCCGCAGATAGATAGGTTAGCATAACCAGCTCCAGCATACCAAACTAGTCCCGCAGATAGATAGGTTAGGGTCACCAGCTCCAGCATACCAAACTAGTCCCGCAGATAGATAGGTTAGGGCCACCAGCTCCAGCATACCAAACTAACCCTGCAGATAGATAGGTTAGGGCCACCAGCCCCAGCATACCAAACTAACCCTGCAGATAGATAGGTTAGGATCACCTGAATCAAACAGTGTTTTCCTCCTTGTGAAGTGGCGCTTCCATTGCTAAGATATCACCATTTTTGTCAATATGCAAACTAGCTCTTCGGGTCTACGAGGGTGTCATTGCAACAAAGAGCGTATTTGCATATTGACAAAAATGTTGATATCTTGGCCACAGAAGCATCCATTAGTAAGCGGAAAACACTGTTTGATTCATGAGAACCTAACCTGTCTATCTGTGGGCCTGGACTTATATGCTGGGCTCTGGTGACAGACTCCCTTTAAAGGGGTTTCCAGGCTTTATCAATTGATGACTGATCCTTAGAATAGGTCATCATTTGAAGAACAGTGGGGACCAACACCTCATGGATTAGCAATTTGAGGCCAGGACCCTGTGTGGCGGAAACGCCGTGGAAAAATTTCTAGTGAATCCCATCCCCACTTTGCGTTAAAATATGCACTGCGGACACACGGTGATTTCCAAGACCGTTGCGGTTTTGGAAATCACAGCATGTCAATTATACCTATAGAAATGCCGGCGGTTTCCCTATAGATATAATTGAAGCAGAAAGTCTGCAGAGGAAATTTCTATCAGTTCTCGATAGAACATGTCTAGAAAAATATCTGGAGTTGGCTCCAGTCTCGTTGCTGTCTATGGCTATGACTATGCTGTAAAGCAGATAACTAAATGCTGTTAACAGAGCAGAGGAGAGTCAAGATAGTCACCACCCTAATCATGTACAGAAAACAGAATAAAAAAATTTACAGTCAGAAAATAAAAGCAGATCAGAAATTTTTTAAATGGTGATACAATCTTTTTAAGATCTGGGGAGTACGTGCATTGTCATTGTGCTTTAATATATGGCACACTCTAAGGTCACAGCCTTGGGGGTACGCCTATGTCATGTAATGAGGTACTTCGAAATACTAATATAGAGGGTTTCGACTATCCATGGGTTGCCATGCTACCCTTCTCTTCTAAGACCTAGCCGTTAGCTTGGAGTTGGAGAACTATATTGGCATGGGTTTCTACCAACAAGTGGTCTTATTTTTGTCCTCCGCAATACTTTAAGAACTTTCCAGTAAACTTTTAAAGTTTTTGAAATTATTTTCAGCTTAAAAAAAAAAAAAATAAAACTTTCTACAAATTAGCGCAAGAACTAATTCCAAAAACATTCTGGAAGAAGTTTGCCTCGCCAATTGTCTTTCAAGTCATCGTAAATAACACCGGCAGAGACCAAAGCCATTTTTGTTTTTTGATGTTGAATCTTTGATAGATGTAAAGACCCTTATGATTGATCTATAGGAAGACAACATGGAGTTAAAAGTACTGTTCATGCTTGTATCGGGAAGGGAAATAAAAAGCTTCTCTTCATTGCCCTCTGAACCCCACTATGATCATGGAGCGTAGTAATGTCGGGATTAACGCTCCTGGATTCCCTTCATTGTAAACATTTCATCACATGAGCAGTTTAGGTCTCACCCTGCAGCTTGTTACCAGAACATTTCCCAACCTATTAAAATGACTGGCAGCTCATCCATGCTTCACAGACCCGCGGCCCATTAAACCACCGCCACGTCCTGCTCTATGATCACTGGTTGTAAGGAAATAGGATTAATCATAGAAGTTGTCATTATGGAAAAAAGCCAAGCGTTATCATTTATAATGGGGGCTCCGATGCTCACTGTGGGTAAATGGATGACAAAAACATACAAAAATAGCTGTTTTACATGGATCTGAAACCCTTTGTAAAAGAGGCTGACCCATATAGATCCCGATCTCCAGGAAAGACGTAGTAGAACAATCTCCATAATGAGCACTGAAATCCATCCATAATCTCCATATCAATGAATCACAACAACACCAATCCCTTATAGCATATCCCATTATAGTAGTTATATTCTTGTACATAGTAGTATTATAGTAGTTATATTCTTGTACATAGGAGCAGTATTATAGTAGTTATATTCTTGTACATAGGAGCAGTATTATAGTAGTTATAGTCTTGTACATAGGAGCAGTATTCTAGTAGTTATATTCTTGTACATAGGAGCAGTATTATAGTAGTTATATTCTTGTACATAGTAGTATTATAGTAGTTATATTCTTGTACATAGGAGCAGTATTATAGTAGTTATATTCTTGTACATAGGATCAGTATTATAGTAGTTATATTCTTGTACATAGGGGCAGTATTATAGTAGTTATGTTCTTGTTCATAGGAGGTAGTATTATAGTAGTTATATTCTTGTACATAGGCGGTAGTATTATAGTAGTTATATTCTTGTACATAGGAGCAGTATTATAGTAGTTATATTCTTGTACATAGGAGGTAGTATTATAGTAGTTATATTCTTGTACATAGGAGTAGTATTATAGTAGTTATATTCTTGTACATAGGAGCAGTATTATAGTAGTTATATTCTTGTACATAGGAGCAGTATTATAGTAGTTATATTCTTGTACATAGGAGCAGTATTATAGTAGTTATAGTCTTGTACATAGGAGCAGTATTATAGTAGTTATATTCTTGTACATAGGAGGTAGTATTATAGTAGTTATATTCTTGTACATAGGAGCAGTATTATAGTAGTTATATTCTTGTACATAGGAGCAGTATTATAGTAGTTATATTCTTGTACATAGGGGCAGTATTATAGTAGTTATATTCTTGTACATAGGAGGTAGTATTATAGTAGTTATATTCTTGTACATAGGAGGTAGTATTATAGTAGTTATATTCTTGTACATAGGAGCAGTATTATAGTAGTTATATTCTTGTACATAGGAGTAGTATTATAGTAGTTATATTCTTGTACATAGGAGGTAGTATTATAGTAGTTATATTCTTGTACATAGGAGTAGTATTATAGTAGTTATATTCTTGTACATAGGAGCAGTATTATAGTAGTTATATTCTTGTACATAGGAGCAGTATTATAGCAGTTATATTCTTGTACATAGGAGGTAGTATTATAGTAGTTATATTCTTGTACATAGGAGGTAGTATTATAGTAGTTATATTCTTGTACATAGGAGCAGTATTATAGTAGTTATATTCTTGTACATAGGAGTAGTATTATAGTAGTTATATTCTTGTACATAGGAGTAGTATTATAGTAGTTATATTCTTGTACATAGGAGCAGTATTATAGTAGTTATATTCTTGTACATAGGAGCAGTATTATAGTAGTTATATTCTTGTACATAGGAGCAGTATTATAGCAGTTATATTCTTGTACATAGGAGTAGTATTATAGTAGTTATATTCTTGTACATAGGGGGCAGTATTATAGTAGTTATATTCTTGTACATAGGGGCAGTATTATAGTAGTTATATTCTTGTACATAGGAGGTAGTATTATAGTAGTTATATTCTTGTACATAGGAGGTAGTATTATAGTAGTTATATTCTTGTACATAGGAGCAGTATTATAGTAGTTATATTCTTGTACATAGGAGGTAGTATTATAGTAGTTATATTCTTGTACATAGGAGTAGTATTATAGTAGTTATATTCTTGTACATAGGAGCAGTATTATAGTAGTTATATTCTTGTACATAGGAGCAGTATTATAGTAGTTATATTCTTGTACATAGGAGCAGTATTATAGTAGTTATATTCTTGTACATAGGAGTAGTATTATAGTAGTTATATTCTTGTACATAGGAGCAGTATTATAGCAGTTATATTCTTGTACATAGTAGTATTATAGTAGTTATATTCTTGTACATAGGGGCAGTATTATAGTAGTTATATTCTTGTACATAGGAGTAGTATTATAGTAGTTATATTCTTGTACATAGGCGGTAGTATTATAGTAGTTATATTCTTGTACATAGGAGGTAGTATTATAGTAGTTATATTCTTGTACATAGGAGTAGTATTATAGTAGTTATATTCTTGTACATAGGAGCAGTATTATAGTAGTTATATTCTTGTACATAGGAGCAGTATTATAGTAGTTATATTCTTGTACATATGAGGTAGTATTATAGTAGTTATATTCTTGTACATAGGGGCAGTATTATAGTAGTTATATTCTTGTACATAGGAGGTAGTATTATAGTAGTTATATTCTTGTACGTAGGAGCAGTATTATAGTAGTTATATTCTTGTACATAGGAGCAGTATTATAGTAGTTATATTCTTGTACATAGGAGCAGTATTATAGTAGTTATATTCTTGTACATTGGGGGCAGTATTATGGTAGTTATATTCTTGTACATAGGAGCAGTATTATAGTAGTTATATTCTTGTACATAGGAGCAGTATTATAGTAGTTTTATTCTTGTACATAGGAGGCAGTATTATAGTAGGTATATTCTTGTACATAGGAGCAGTATTATAGTAGTTATATTCTTGTACATAGGAGTAGTATTATAGTAGTTATATTCTTGTACATAGGAGCCAGTATTATAGTAGTTATATTCTTGTACATAGGAGCAGTATTATAGTAGTTATATTCTTGTACATAGGAGCAGTATTATAGTAGTTATATTCTTGTACATAGGAGGTAGTATTATAGTAGTTATATTCTTGTACATAGGAGCAGTATTATAGTAGTTATATTCTTGTACATAGGAGTAGTATTATAGTAGTTATATTCTTGTACATAGGAGCAGTATTATAGTAGTTATATTCTTGTACATAGGAGCAGTATTATAGTAGTTATATTCTTGTACATAGGAGCAGTATTATAGTAGTTATATTCTTGTACATAGGAGCAGTATTATAGCAGTTATATTCTTGTACATAGGAGTAGTATTATAGTAGTTATATTCTTGTACATAGGGGGCAGTATTATAGTAGTTATATTCTTGTACATAGGGGCAGTATTATAGTAGTTATATTCTTGTACATAGTAGGTAGTATTATAGTAGTTATATTCTTGTACATAGGAGCAGTATTATAGTAGTTATATTCTTGTACATAGGAGGTAGTATTATAGTAGTTATATTATTGTACATAGGAGGTAGTATTATAGTAGTTATATTCTTGTACATAGGAGCAGTATTATAGTAGTTATATTCTTGTACATAGGAGCAGTATTATAGTAGTTATATTCTTGTACATAGGAGCAGTATTATAGTAGTTATATTCTTGTACATAGGAGCAGTATTATAGTAGTTATATTCTTGTACATAGGAGCAGTATTATAGTAGTTATATTCTTGTACATAGGAGGCAGTATTATAGTAGTTATATTCTTGTACATAGGAGCAGTATTATAGTAGTTATATTCTTGTACATAGGAGCAGTATTATAGTAGTTATATTCTTGTACATAGGGGCAGTATTATAGTAGTTATATTCTTGTACATAGGAGGCAGTATTATAGTAGTTATATTCTTGTACATTGGAGTAGTATTATAGTAGTTATATTCTTGTACATAGGGGGCAGTATTATAGTAGTTATATTCTTGTACATAGGGGGCAGTATTATAGTAGTTATATTCTTGTACATAGGAGTAGTATTATAGTAGTTATCTTATTGTACATATGAGGCAGTATTATAGTAGTTATATTCTTGTATATGAGAGGTAGTATTATAGTAGTTGTATTGTATTATTACAGTATTTTTGAGCACCTAACATTGTGCTATCCTTTTGCCTGACCATGATTGCATTTTTTTTTCTTCCATATACTCCTAGTATTTGTAGCTGGAGATCACATGACAATCGCATTTAGTAGATTCCAGGGTACATTCGCTATCACTACAATCTATTACTGTCATGGTAATGTAACATCCTCTATAGGGTGAGAAGTTGATGTATATACAGCGCTGCATCAGCCGCCCCTCAGAATGGTTAGTATTTTGCTGACTTGCTTTGATATTGTCCAGTCCTGATGTCTTCTAATATTTTCTGTCACCCCTGAGATAGTAAAGGGTTATTGAGCTGGAGAACACATGAGCACTTAGGATTAATAAATCTTCCCCCATGTATCAGACTTTCGAGGTGTTCCTTTTTATCAGCAGTCATGGTTACATCAATGCAATAAACCTCACTCCACCTGTGCGTCACCGAGCGCCATTCCGACTTATCATGTGGAGGTGATAGTGATAGAGTTTGTGTTTCCCGCAGGACATGCACGTGATCAGCACCGACGAAAACCAAGTATTTGTTGCCATTCAAGAATGGAATCAGAATGAGACCTATAACCTCTACATTTCCGACACGCGGGGGATATTCTTTACGCTCGCTCTGGAAAATGTGAAGAGCATCAAGGGTCCGGAGGGGAATGTCATGATTGACCTCTATGAGGTATGTCACGGTGGCCCAGAGATCTGTCTTGTATCTGAAGTATGGAAATAGTAATTCAGAGATAAGTGGATGGCTTCCTAGAGAATTGGGCTTGGTATGAATTTTTCCAAAAAATTTGGATTGGGCTGAACCCCAAATTTTTGGGGTTTGCAACCTATAAATCATTGTTAGACTTGGAGATGTCTTCAGAGCCCAGAGTATAATAGTAAGAAGTCCAGCTGAAAAATAAAAATCTCTCATACTCCCCTTTCCTTCCTTCCTTGGGCTTTGCCATGGTCTGCTGGTCTTCTTTTCTGGACATCCCAACCATCTCCCAGCCTCTTCTGTGTCGTCCATAACCCACAGTCATCACTGAGGCCAGGTTGCCCCATGCTGGGTGTCAACGTGATGCTTTGAGCTAAGTGTCATGAGGTTAATGCCCCCTATGTGACTGCTGAGGCCTCCTCAGTGACCCAGGGAGGCTCACGTCACAAAAGAGACCGGAAAACATTGTGGACACTCGAGAAAGAAGGGAAGCAGACTGTGGAGGAGCCAAGGAATGGTGAGTATGAGTGTTTTTTTTTTTTTATTATTCTGCACCTCCCCTGGGCGTCCGATTATTATGCTCTAAAGTCTGAAGAGAACCCATAGATAATATTAGAACTTCTGGTTCGAAACGAAGAAGTTTGTGGATGATCCTTATGTATGTTTGTGATACAAATGTTGCAAGGTTCACCCATCACTACTTCCAAGGAACTATGCAGCTTCTGTGCACTAAGACTAGGTTCACACTTGCACTGGGCTTTCAGTCGTTCGGGCCTGTCCACTAAAACAGCAGTAACCTGCGGACCCCATAGACTATAATGGGGTCCGTTGAGAATCTATCGGGTTGTTCTGTTTTTTTTAATGAAACCGGCATAGAGAAAAGTCCTTCGTGCAGGACTTTTCTCTCCACCGATTTTTGGCGATTTCTGCGGCCGGAGACTATGACATAGATGTGAACCTAGTCTAACTATGATACAAAGGTTTATTGACACACGAGTCATTTGCTTTTGATATTTACAAAAACTGCATCAGAAACCGCAATGTGTAAATCTCCCCTTACCCTGATCATATCGGTATCCCCCAGAGCCATGTCACTTAGTGAACAGTGTGGGTTTTGCAGGAGGCAGGATGGACTCCCCTTCTCCTCCTCTGGCATTCATCACTTCCACACTCGGCTGGTATATTGACAACTGACCAATTCTATCACCGCCAAAACAGCCTCCCTGCTGGCTCGACAAGCTAAAAAACCTGTCTCAGATTGATCTGTTTTTCAGCTGCATCAATTTTTCCTAGGTAGCAGGGATAAAGGGGATGTTCCTGGCAAACAAGAAGACTGACAGCCAGGTAAAGACCTTCATCACATACAATAAAGGACGAGACTGGCACCTGCTGCAGGCTCCAGACACCGGTCTCCGAGGAAACCCCGTCAACTGCCTATTGGTAAGGGTTAACCAGATGGCGGCAACTGCAAATATTGTTATTTGTCTAGGTTGACATAGGAATTGTAATTGGTCTGGGGAACTATGGAAGATTTCAGAAGAATCATTGTGGAGACGAATAGTGCTGAAATAATACCGCTATATAGTACTTACTGTACATAAGACTTCTATATGGTGCCTACTTAATTGTGCAATATATTGCCACCATATTGTGCCCACAAATATTGCTTTAAGATGCCTACATAATTATACAGTATGGTATCTACATAATACCACTATATAGTGTCACATAACACTGCTATAGCATGCCTACATTACTGTACAATACAATGTCTACATAATACCACCATATAATGTCACATAGGACTGCTATAAGACACCTACATTATTGTGCAATGCAGTGTCCACATAATCTCACCATATAGTGCCATATAAGACTACTATAAGATGCCTGCATTACAGTACAGTATAGTGTCTACATAATACCACCATAGTGTCACATAAGACTGCTATAAGACACTTACATTATTGTACAATATAGTGTCTACATAATACCACCTTATAGTGCCACATACAGTAAGAGGGCTTTAAGATGCCTACATAATTGTACAGTATCCACATAATACCACCATATAGTGTCACATAAGACTGCTATAACACACCTACATTATTTTTCAATGCAGTGTCTATATAATACCACCATATAATGGTGGTCTACATTATTGTACAATATAGTGTCTAGATAATTCCATCATATAGTGTACCATAAGATTGCTATAAGACAACCACATTATTGTACAATACAGTATCTACATAATACCACCATATAGTGTCACATAGTCCTGTACTGGGCCGGCTGGAGACCTCAGGGCATTTGACTCCTTTGCCCCTGCTATAACCTGACTGATGCTTTCTGAATCTTCCTCCTCCCTTCTCTGCTGCAGGGCTGGAAATGTTATTGCTGTTTTTATTGCCATATTTTATTGCATTTCGTTAAAAAAAACAACCTAATTGAATTAAAAATCCTCCTAATATCTGCCATAGATAAAGCTGCTGGGTGGGGGGGATTATAGGAAATATGGCTGAAGGATCCAGTTAGTGCCTGGGGAGGGGATTTTAATCCAATCTGGACTATTAACCACCCAAAATCTGAAGCTATATCATAGACAGATGTCAGGGAGATAGATAAGACTGCAAAGCTCGTCAGTAATTTCTAAATTGTCATGTAGTTCCACACGTGACCACTAGATGGGGGAAGGGAGCTGCAGATGATGGTGGGGCTTTAATAAGCGGTTCCTTGGGCTGTGCTGCTGTTAGTACTATTTTTAGTATAATGATGTACTCCTTGGAAAATGAAATCCAGGTCACGGTGGTAACGTCCTGCCGAGAAAATAATAACAAAAAGCGGCCGCGGCTTCCAAACAACTTTCTTCTTAATAGTAAATATATACAAAGCTCAGAAAAAAAAAAAAAAAAAAAAAAGCTCTCTGTAGATAATTCAGAAATTGTCTCGTTATTTCCTAACGGCGAAGCGCCAAGCCGGGTGCGGAGACTAGAAATGCAGAATTGGAAATGTTACAGAGCGAAATGCAAACTCCTCAAGGCGTGAAGAAGAACAGTGGGGGCATAGGGTCAGTTATTACTGTGGCATCCCAAAGTGAGAGCCCCCGGAACAGGGTGCCAAGGTATAGCCGCATGAGACAACCCAGAAAGGCACCACATGGCGGCACATGAAGGGTCTCATCATATACAGTACAGACCAAAAGTTTGGACACACCTTCTCATTCCAAGAGTTTTCTGTATTTTCATGACTATAAAAATTGTAGATTCACACTGAAGGCATCAAAACTATGAATTACCACATTTGGAATTATATACTTAACAAAAAAATGTGAAACAACTGAAAATATGTCTTATATTCTAGGTTCTTCAAAGTAGCCACTTTTTGCTTTGATTACTGCTTTGCACACTCTTGGCATTCTCTTGATGAGCTTCAAGAGGTAGTCACCTGAAATGGTTTTCACTTCACAGGTGTGCCCTGTCAGGTTTAATAAGTGGGATTTCTTGCCTTATAAATGGGGTTGGGACCATCAGTTGTGTTGTTCAGAAGTCAGGTGGATACACAGCTGATAGTCCTACTGAATGGAGTGTTAGAATTTGTATTATGGCAAGAAAAAAGCAGCTAAGTAAAGAAAAACGAGTGGCCATCATTACTATAAGAAATGAAGGTCAGTCAGTCCGAAAAATTGGGAAAACTTTGAAAGTGTCCCCAAGTGCAGTGGCCAAAACCATCAAGCGCTACAAAGAAACTGGCTCACATGAGGACCGCCCCAGGAAAGGAAGACCAAGAGTCACCTCTGCTGCGGAGGATAAGTTCATTTGAGTCACCAGCCTCAGAAATCGCAGGTTAACAGCAGCTCAGATTAGAGACCAGGTCAATGCCACACAGAGTTCTAGCAGCAGACACATCTCTACAACAACTGTTAAGAGGAGACTGTGTGCAGCAGGCCTTCATGGTAAAATAGCTGCTAGGAAACCACTGCTAAGGACAGGCAACAAGCAGAAGAAGAACACAAGGAATGGACATTAGACCTGTGGAAATCTGGGCTTTGGTCTGATGAGTCCAAATTTGAGATCTTTGGTTCCAACCACCGTGTCTTTGTGCGACGCAGAAAAGGTGAACGAATGGACTCTACATGCCTGGTTCCCACCGTGACGCATGGAGGAGGAGGTGTGATGGTGTGGGGGGGCTTTGCTGGGGACACTGTTGGGGATTTATACTGAACCAGCATGGTTACCACAGCATCTTGCAGCGGCATGCTATTCCATCCAGTTTGCGTTTAGTTGGACCAACAGGACAATGACCCCAAACACACCTCCAGACTGTGTAAGGGCTATGTGACCAAGAAGGAGAGTGATGGGGTGCTACGCCAGATGACCTGGCCTCCACAGTCACCAGACCTGAACCCAATCCAGATGGTTTGGGGTGAGCTGGACCGCAGAATGAAGGCAAAAGGGCCAACAAGTGCTAAGCATCTCTGGGAACTCCTTCAAGACCGTTGGAAGACCATTTCAGGTGACTACCTCTTGAAGCTCATCAAGAGAATGCCAAGAGTGTGCAAAGCAGTAATCAAAGCAAAAGGTGGCTACTTTGTAGAACCTAGAATATAAGACATATTTTCAGTTGTTTCACACTTTTTTGTTAAGTATATAATTCCACATGTGGTAATTCATACTTTTGATGCCTTCAGTGTGAATCTACAATTTCTATAGTCATGAAAATACAGAAAACTCTTGGAATGAGAAGGTGTGTCCAAACTTTTGGTCTGTACTGTACCTTGATAGACATGCCATTAGTATTACATTGCAAATAAAATTACCGCAACACCGTGCCCTGCAATAGAATGGTGAGACATCTATCTCTACAATGTGGACATTTTTAATACGGTCCCCGATCCTATAAATATATATATATATACCCTATCTTGCTAGATATACCATTAGTATCATATTGCAAACAAAATATAATACTCCAACATGGTGTTCTGCAATAAAAGGGTGAGAAATCTGTCTCTTCAGTGTTGAAATTTGCTGTAGGGTCCGTTGTCCTCTTTGTATACCCCACCTTTATAGATATCCCATTAATATCACATTGCAAACATAATATAATACCGCAACACAGTGCACTGCAATATTAGGGTGAGACTTCTGTTGCTACAATTTGTAGTGGGGTCCCCCATCCTATATGTATAACCCACTTTGATATCATATAAGTATCACACGGCAAACATAATATAATACCGCAGCACAGTGCACTGCAATAGATGGGTGAGATATCTATCTCTACAATTTGGAAATTTGCTGTAAGATCCGCTGTCCTATAAATATACCGTATCTTGATATCACATTAGTATCACACTGCAAACATAATATAATACCGCCACACAGTGCACTGCAATAGAAGTGCAATTTAATGGTTTGCCTTTATAGTTGTTGCCACCAGGTGATGCTGTACTAAGCTACCCATACAGCGCCCCAACCCCTCCCCCCATCTCAGCAGACACCGCTTATAGCCCAGTTGTCTTTTGTGACAGATAATGTGACACTTTTTTGCCCTCACGTGTATTTTTGTGTTTGAACCTGGGAAATACTGCGGTGTCGCCACAATTTATGCATGAAACAATATTTTAGCGCTTTCTTTTTCCGCATGTCTGTGAACGCTAAAAGTCAGGACTGAAAACCAATTTCACATTTCTAAATACATGATATAAGCTGAATTGAAAATAAAAATCTACTCAATTTTTCTGTGTTACATAGATGGTGGTGTATGTGAGTTATCAGAGCGCCATCTGGTGGACAAAGATGTAAAAGCTTAACAGGTCTTACCTGGTGACGGAGATACCTGAGGAGAAAAGTTTAGATAGTGAGACATTGTAGCGAAGTCTTACAATTACTGCAGGAAGGTAGATACATAGACCCTGTATATATAGCTGGGGCCAACCTAAAGGGATTGTCTTCCCACAACATCTCTATCCATATGGTATATCAGGACATATAGAGGAGTCCTCTGATCAGGATGCCCCAAAAATGTGCCAGAAAAGAGAACCTCTCCCTTTATGGTGGCATTTCTATGTATTACATGGACTTAACTCCCAACAGTCTTTTTGTGTCCCACATAGTGCAGTGCCCCCATACAGTATCATACCCACAATCACTATAATGCCCTCATGTGGCCTCCACACTGGATAATGTCCTCCAGTGACCCTTCCACAGTATATTGCCCCACACAATAGCTTGTCCCCCCTTATGGTCCCCTCACAGTAGCTTGTTCCCCTTATGGTCCCCCTCACAGTAGCTTGTTCCCCTTATGGTCCCCCTCACAGTAGCTTGTTCCCCTTATGGTCCCCCTCACAGTAGCTTGTTCCCCTTATGGTCCCCCTCACAGTAGCTTGTTCCCCTTATGGTCCCCTCACAGTAGCATATCTCCCTTTTGGCCTCCATACAGTAGCTTGTTCCCCTTATGGTCCCCTCACAGTAGCTTGTTCCCCTTATGGTCCCCCTCACAATAGCTTGTTCCCCTTATGGTCCTCTCACAGTAGCTTGTTCCCCTTATGGTCCCCCTCACAGTAGCTTGTTCCCCTTATGGTCCCCTCACAGTAGCTTGTTCCCCTTATGGTCCCCTCACAGTAGCTTGTTCCCCTTATGGTCCCCTCACAGTAGCATATCTCCCTTTTGGCCTCCATACAGTAGCTTGTTCCCCTTATGGTCCCCTCACAGTAGCTTGTTCCCCTTATGGTCCCCTCACAGTAGCATATCTCCCTTTTGGCCTCCATACAGTAGCATATCTCCCTTTTGGCCTCCATACAGTAGCTTGTTCCCCTTATGGTCCTCTCACAGTAGCTTGTTCCCCTTATGGTCCCCCTCACAGTAGCTTGTTCCCCTTATGGTCCCCTCACAGTAGCTTGTTCCCCTTATGGTCCACTCACAGTAGCTTGTTCCCCTTATGGTCCCCCTCACAATAGCTTGTTCCCCTTATGGTCCTCTCACAGTAGCTTGTTCCCCTTATGGTCCCCCTCACAGTAGCTTGTTCCCCTTATGGCCCCCCCTCACAGTAGCTTGTTCCCCTTATGGTCCCCTCACAGTAGCTTGTTCCCCTTATGGTCCCCTCACAGTAGCTTGTTCCCCTTATGGTCCCCTCACAGTAGCTTGTTCCCCTTATGGTCCCCTCACAGTAGCATATCTCCCTTTTGGCCTCCATACAGTAGCATATCTCCCTTTTGGCCTCCATACAGTAGCTTGTTCCCCTTATGGTCCCCTCACAATAGCTTGTTCCCCTTATGGTCCCCTCACAGTAGCTTGTTCCCCTTATGGTCCTCTCACAGTAGCTTGTTCCCCTTATGGTCCCCCTCACAGTAGCTTGTTCCCCTTATGGTCCCCTCACAGTAGCTTGTTCCCCTTATGGTCCCCCTCACAGTAGCTTGTTCCCCTTATGGTCCTCTCACAGTAGCTTGTTCCCCTTATGGTCCCCTCACAGTAGCATATCTCCCTTTTGGCCTCCATCAGTAGCTTGTTCCCCTTATGGTCCCCTCACAGTAGCTTGTTCCCCTTATGGTCCTCTCACAGTAGCTTGTTCCCCTTATGGTCCTCTCACAGTAGCTTGTTCCCCTTATGGTCCTCTCACAGTAGCTTGTTCCCCTTATGGTCCTCTCACAGTAGCTTGTTCCCCTTATGGTCCTCTCACAGTAGCTTGTTCCCCTTATGGTCCCCTCACAGTAGCATATCTCCCTTTTGGCCTCCATACAGTAGCTTGTTCCCCTTATGGTCCCCTCACAGTAGCTTGTTCCCCTTATGGTCCTCTCACAGTAGCTTGTTCCCCTTATGGTCCTCTCACAGTAGCTTGTTCCCCTTATGGTCCTCTCACAGTAGCTTGTTCCCCTTATGGTCCCCCTCACAGTAGCTTGTTCCCCTTATGGTCCCCTCACAGTAGCATATCTCCCTTTTGGCCTCCATACAGTAGGTTGTCCCCATTGTGGCGCCACACAGTAAGATACAAGGAATATATTTGAGGACAGGACCTGTCTTCTGCCTGGGACAGTGAGACAGCACCCAAAATCTGGGACTGTCCTGCTGAACCCGGGACAGTTGGGAGACATGAATGTATGGCCCTGCATGTGCGATCGCGCCGATCTTGTCATTGAGCTAACAGACTGCCCTCTGGTGGTCAAACATACAGTATAAAGTCAGTTCGGGTCAGAGATCATCTATATAATATATCCTGTGTACGGCTATGTAAAAGTTTGTCATTTTGTGGCTTTGAGGGGGAGGATGAGATGACATCCAATCAGCATAAGATTGTATTAGGGGACTGGTGGGCTCTTGTTCTTGGGCCTATAATAAGGGCCCCAAAGATCCAGCCAAAGCCATGTAATTTTGAGCTGACTCCGGCGCCAGTCACTTACCTCTTGGCTCTATTTCTTCTGGGATGATTCAGGAATAATGCCATGTGTTCTGTTTCCTCTGCAGCCATATTGTTCTTTACATCTCCACTTAAAGGTGTCGGAAAATCCCTACACGACTGGGAACATCGCCAGCCGAGATACGGCCCCTGGCATCATTGTGGCATCAGGTACCTGTCATATAAGACTACATACCCTATATACAGCAGAAGATCTCTGTAAGATGACCTCCGGCTCTGTGCACACTGTACGTTGGTAATCTGAGACACCCCTGATCCTATATGGACCAACATATAGTCAAGTAGGGAGTCTGTGACACAATCACTATGTGGGGGCCACGGACAGGGGATAGGAGTGATGGCACGTTTGTGGGCACAGGCATGGTGTGGAGAAGTTTTCATGGTGGTCTGGGCCAGAGAGATAAGGAAAGGGAAATGTAAATGCTGCTAAAATGTACGGATGGGACATGGTTGATGGTTGCGAAGAGGAGTTGCACAGGTGGGGGCAAGGTGAGCTTTTGCAGGGCCCTGGGGGAATGTCATAGACTACCAAAGACCGGTGTGCAGAGAGCCGTCAGAGAAGGCCATTTTGCAGAAATGAGAAGGGGATGAGGAATTACAGGAGCCGAGTCAGGAAGATTAAAAAATAGGCACCAGGTATTGTAACTCTACATTATACAAGAAGATGCAAATTTCTCTGCTCCTCCATAGTAGTATTTAGCAGTACTGTACGTTGCGGTGTCACTTTGCTGCACACCGCCGTCCCGTCTCCTGAAATCTTCATGTCTTGTCTCTCCAGGGAACATTGGCTCAGAGTTAACAGAGAGTGATGTCAGCATGTTCATTTCCTCCGATGCCGGCAATACGTGGAGACAGGTAAATATAATTGTGACATATGTTGTCTGTAACAAACAGTTCTCCGCTGCTGACCCTGTGAATGACAAGAACTCCGCAGGGCAAGTGATGGCTGTCACTGGCTCCAGACAAGGAAGTCGGGCTGGTGGAAAACTCCGACTAATGAAGATATAGCTGATGTACAGCTGGGGCCCAGGAATACCAGGGGAAGCTGCACGGCACTGCGGGGTGTCTGTACAGTGCCCAATAATATAGAGCCGGAGAACAGCCGACAAACACAGCGACAGGGAAGAGAATATGTAAGGATGAAGGAAAGTGAGCGACAGAGGAAGAGAGAAGAGACAGAGACAGAGAGACAATGCAGCGACATGGAAGAGGAAATGTGACGATAAAGGAAATGAGAGACAGAGGAAGAGAGAAAAGACAGAGACAACGCAGAGACAGAGAAGAGGAAATGTAAGGATGAAGGAAAGTGAGAAACAGAGAAAGAGAGAAGAGACAGAGACAACACAGAGACAGGGAAGAGAAAATGTAAGGATGAAGGAAATGAGAGACAGAGGGAGAGAGAAGAAACAGAGACAGAGAGACAACGCAGCGACATGGAAGAGAAAATGTGACGATAAAGGAAATGAGAGACAGAGGAAGAGAGAAAAGACAGAGACAATGCAGAGACAGAGAAGAGGAAATGTAAGAATAAAGGTTTAGAGAAGATTCAGAGGACTAAAGTCATACAGGAAAATGAAAGACAGGGGGGACACAAAAATAGAAACAGAGTCTGAGGGAGGATGAAAGACAGAAAGGCACAGAGACAGAAATCTAGAAAGAGAGCCACAGAGAGATATAAACAGAGGTATAGAGATGCAAAGAGACAGAGACTGACACAGAGAAAGAGAGAGAGAGACACAGGAAAAGACAGAGTCAGGCAGAGAGAAACACAGATATAGAGAGCCAGAGAGAGACATAATGACCGGCATAGGAAGAGACTGGGAGAGAAGCAGAGACACATCAAGAAACACAGAAACAGAGACAGGCCCAGAGAGTGATCCAGAGACAAAGAAAGAAAAACAGAGGCAGATAAAGAGAGACAGAGACACAAAGGGAGACAGAGACAGACATAGCAGTGCCAAGGTAATATGAAATCACGGATTGTTGCTATGTCTGGATGTTCCTTGAGGATGATACTATGTAGCAAAAAAAGCCACGCCTCATAATCCCACATTTTGTGTATTTTGTATCTTTTGTGTATTTTGTATGAATAGATTTGCAGGATTAATCCACTCCTGGATGATTCAGTATTCCTCCTGCAGTGCTCCGTTGTGTTCCCTATTAATGTCTGTACCTGAGATCACAGCAGCCTCTGCGCTCTCCCACCTCTCGTCCTGATACTACTCCTGCATATTTGATCTCAATTACCTAACAAAGACCTCAAAGATCCCTCAGCAGAGGATTTCTCACTGATTTACTATGAACTGCCGTTTTTTTTTCTACTGCTTTTCTGCTTTTCTTCTATTTTTGCCTCAGGCTTCTTCAAGATCCCCTTAAAGTCACCTGTACATCTGCAGATCTACTAAATAGTGATGAGAGCCTCGTGCTGCATCACTCTGAACTGTGCTGAGAATGTGACATGTTTGATGCTGACGTCGCCTGCAACAATGTGATTTTTTTTTTTTTTTTAATCTTTTTGAAATTTTTTGTTTCTTTTAGATCTTTGAAGAGGAGCACAGCGTCTTGTACCTGGATCAGGGTGGAGTGCTGGTGGCCATGAAACACACCTCTCTACCCATCCGCCATCTATGGTAAGGAGCAGAGAGACAGGATGATTTTTGGTAGCTTTACTGTCACACATCAGCCTACATCTACTTATACATGTAATCTTCTTGTAAGGCTGAATAGTTTTGTTGTATTACTGCAAATTTGTTGTATTACTTGTATTGAGTATTCAACACTTCATGTCTCCATTCACATACAAAGCTGCATCTAGAATCCTACTGGTTACTGTTTATAATGCCTCTCATGGTTGTGCTGTAACCATTGCGTATACTTTGTGCAGACAATGAACCATGAGTGACTACAGAAATATTTCCCATTTTCAAAATGGGAAGTATCAAAAGTGTTCCTGATATATATTGGTTAGTACTTACCAAAAACAGACCAAAGAGGAATAACCAGAACGGGTGACAGGGTGGCCCAAAACTCATTGATATGTGTGGAGATCGAGCTTGCCAATCTGGTCTGATCCCAAAGAAGAGCTAGTGGGAATCTGACATCAAACTTCAAAAAACTCACTCAGCAAGGTGTCCTCTTCCCCCACTTCAGTGGAAGTTTGGGTCATCATCCCAAACAGCGAGATCTTCATAAGAGGAGAGTTTGAGTCATCATCCCGAATAGAGTGGTCCTCGTAACTTCACAAGAGGAGGGTTTGAATCATCATCCTGAATAGAGAGGTCTACATAAGAGGAAGGTTTGGGTCATCATCTCTGATAGAGAAGTCTTTTGTAAGTGTAAGGTTTGGGTCATCCTCTTGAAAAGAGAGGTCTTTGTAACTAGAGGTGTAACCAGGTATTCCCTCAATTGGGGCAAAGATTGAGTTTGCTTCCACTGTATCTAAATATGCTGCCTAGGGTCTATCTATCTACCTTCTGTGACCCTACAACCGTACTTATGTAATGTAAGACCCTCTACAACAGAGGTAACCAGTAGAAGAGTAACCCAACAAGCATGTCGCCTCACTTCCATTGTGTGCAGGTGCAAGCTAAACTTTTAATTAGTTACGAGTCTGACGCCGGTCTCCTCCTTCCCCTTTCTTTCCTGTTATGTAGTCAACACAAAGGTGTCAATCAAACCGTACAGAAAAGTTCTTGTCTGCGGCCGCCACGCTCTCCTTTGTGCCGAGTTCCTCGACTACCTTATGTCTGAAAAGAAACCTTATTAGTTTTTTTTTTCTTCTCGGCATAAAAGAAAAGCAATACAGATCTTGTAGGAAGAGGAGAGAAGCCCCCAGGGTTCTTGTACGCACCGCGTAATCTAATCACATACCTAATCCATTATATCCACATAATAAGGCGCGGGCTTCAGACTCGCTGCCTCTTGTAAGTTTCTTTCTTTTTCTTTCATTTTTGACACCTGAAGAATTTTTCCAAGTGTGTGGGCACAATCTGCAGAAAGCGGTCTCTTTTAGTGGAGGTCAGCAGTCAACGTTTCCAATAAAATCCTTCCGTACCTTTCATCAATCTTGTCTCTCCGAGTCTTCCAACTTTTTGTGTGAAGAATTCATCTCCTGAGGTAGTGGAGTACAGAAAACTTCTATATATAGTGTGTCACTCTATACAGAGAGAGGGAAGATAATGGGCAAGGGCCCTGATTTTTAACCTGGATTCAGGTAGACATAACAAAAAGACAAGACTCCCTTAAAAAAAAAAAAAAAAAGACAAAAAACCACCTGAAATGTGGCCAGAGGTGTAACGTGAAGATCCTGGGTAGCTTTGCAAAATCTTTAAGGAAACTTCTAATACTGGTGGATTCCTATTTGAAAGAGGAGCCTTTGAGTCCCCTTATACTGCAGTGATTGCTTCTTTAGTGCCTCTTATAGACGCTATATCCCTATAGCTATAGTTTTGTAGCTAGGCTTGAATGAATGTCACAAATTGACATGTGTGTCCTAACTAAAAAGACACTATACAAACCTCGTGGTGTAGCTTCGTGTAAAGGTGGCCAACACCCAACCCCACCACATAAATGCACCCTAGGCTTGACACCTTCGGTGGCAACTTATCTCCCATGGTTTGGTTGATCTTAATCTAAGGTTTACACAGAAGGTCAAGTTCAAATAAAGGAACCTGGAAGCAAAACGCATAATGGAGTCAGATGTGGAAGACACCAGTGACTGAGCAGAATGTGACAGATACTATAGTGGCTCATAATATGCCACAGACTAACATATAGTGCAGTGGTCTCAGGTCTCAACGATTAGGCAGGTACTGGGTCTCACGGAGAACAGCCTGGAGGGGAACCCCAGATAATAAACTCCCCCTACATAGGTGACAGAAAAGTCCCCACTGATTCCATAAGTACTGTTTCTTTTTGTTGAATTGTTTGTTAACATTTAAAATCATCAAATGCAAGACCCAATTGTCAGTCTTGTGTCCAACTTGGCACCCATTACAGACACTGGACTGGAACTAGGTGGCAAGAGGAAGAATCTACTGGAATACTAAACTGGGCAAGTCCAGAACAATACACAATCCTCAAGCAAAGGCTGATGGGACAAGCAGGGTTTATATAGTAGAATTCACCAGCAGGATCCAATAGGACAGCAAACAGAAAAGTTTAGTCCAGCACTGGAGAGATTAGGGTGCATGCTTATGGAGTGTCAGCTGCATGTGACCGAAACCCAGACCACATACAACCGCCATTGATCGCACGACTATACTGTATAGTATAACTGTGATATCTTTGGTGGCCACACTCAGGTGCGATTTCGGCCACATTTGGCTGCTGCACCATGAACTTGCACCCTTAATGACTGTCTACCTGCTGCATTGTGTGGCGGTATGATGAATCTGAGTATAGCGGATGCGAAACTAATAATGTACAAGAGAAGGCTTTGTAATAAAATCTTAAACCCACCCAGGTCAAAAACCATTCTGCCAGCAGGGAGGAGGTGACCAAGAACGCAGTTTGTGACAAGGACCCAGTTTTTCCCTGATTACTCAGCATTATACATACCATGACACGGCGCTATGTAATGTTACTTTGTATCTGTTACTTTATTATTATGTTACATTGTCAGGTATTAGATGATTTCTACCACTTTATACTCTGTACAGTAAACTGCACCCTGGTTTTCAAAATACAAGAATATTGGGCATCACCAAGGTTTCCAATCACCCAAAATATTGGTCTCGAATGTCAAGTCTCACAACTTCATTTCTTGATTCTCATTCTAGGCTTAGTTTTGATGCAGGAAGATCCTGGAGCAAGTATACCTTCACCTCCAACCCTCTCTTTGTGGATGGTGTTTTAGGAGAGCCAGGGGAAGAGACGCTGATCATGACGTAAGTTTAGAGAAAATTTCACTTGCTCTTTTTTTTTTTCTTTAATTTGACATTTATTTATTTTTTTTATCTTTGAAGAATTTGCCTGGTATCAGCCATATTGGAGAAACATAAATCCTTCCTGTATTGTCTGTATGGACAGTTCAGCAGGATGTTATCGATGGCAGCTGCAATGACTGGGAACTAATGGTCAGAAAAGTGTCCATAGAGCATGCAGCCCCTCCCCCCAGAGAGCTGCAGACAGATCCTTTTTCATATATTCTGCTCCCACTGATTAGAGATGAGTGAACCAGTTTGTAACAAATCAAGTATATTGCAAATTTTCAGGTTCAGCTGAACCCAAAATTGTGGGGGTTCTCTACCCACAAGTCTGGGCATCCCTGGCATTTTCCAACCTTTTCGCTGATGTCAGCAACCTTGGGTAACCACTGACGCCTGTGATTGGGTATCATGTGGGTGATGTCATCATCATGACACTTTTGACGCTGCTGATATCAACGAGAAGCCGGAAGATGCCAGGAACCCCATAAAAATAGACTGGATGCTGTGGTGGAGCCAAGGAAAGTGTTCTTATTTTTCGGAACCTTCCATGGCCTGTGATTTTTATACTCTGGGACTTGGAAATACATCAGAATATGATACTTGCACTTCCACTTCAGACTAAACAAGTTCATTCCGAAACAACTCTTGCAGCCGAACATTCCTAATATTTACAAAACAAACCTTATGACGTTCGCCCACTGATATGGTATCAGCCATGTTGCTGCCCCCTGGAGGTGTTTAGTGCTGTGTATTACTAGGATTGGCCCCTGTGAAATGTTTTCTTTAGGCTGAGATATAACTTATATATAATTAGTACTTTATATTCTTCGTGTTCTCTTTTGACTCATTTTTACCTATTTTTGTTCTTGTCACTCGTTCCTTGCGTCAGCCGTCATCATCTTGTGCTCTATTTTAGTATACCTTAAGGTGTCACGTAGAGAGAGAACATATGTCCCTGTTTCTGTGATATATCTGAATATATAAATATCTTTCTCTATCTTTACACCGTATATATTGCATTTACATTTCTTCCTGCAGAGTCTTTGGGCACTTTGGGCACCGGTCAGAGTGGCAGCTGGTAAAGGTGGACTACAAGTCAATTTTTGACAGACGTTGCAACCCTGAAGATTACCTACCCTGGCAGCTTCATAGTCAGGTATGGAAAACCCTTGTGGACCATACTAAGTACTGGGGTGTAGAAGAAGGGGGTGCAGAAATCACAATCACTCCTGGTCCCGGGTCCTGAGGGACCATCAAATCCCCTGTACCATGTAAGAAGACACCATTATTACAGTAATGGTACATTGGGGCTCTGAAATGCCCTCTTAGCCAATGACTGGCTATAGTGGTGACCCATCGAAGTACAGCGCAGACCCAAAAAGCATGGAGCTGGGGCCTCCATTCAAAGTGGGGTGCAAAACACCCCCATTCTCGTGATTGGTGAGAGAAACCAGTCAGACTCCTATGATCAGCAAACTACCCCCTATTATTCTATGGATAGGCAGTAACTTGCGACTAGATCCGCTTGTATCCATGTCAAAACAGGGGGGAGAGTGGGTTAGGGTTGCCATTAGGAGAGCCATAGTTACTTAGCCACTTGGACCGCGCTGCAAACAGAAAAAACAGGTGGCGGTGCGTTAGAGCAGAGTCCACCAGATTGCACAGTTTATAATCGCCTACTAGATCCATACTAAGAAGGGCCTACTTCTAGCCAGTCCATTCTAGCATCAACCATTCCGAATTTGCAGGGACAAGCAAATTTTCACTAACGGTCCCAGCAAATTCAGGCAAGTTTCCGTCTAAAAAGAGGTTGCAGTGTACAAAGCTCCACCCAAAGTGGAAATTCAGATTATTCAGATTAGTGGTGGGGCTTAAAACTCTCTATTTTACCAACTTAAAAATTAGTAAGTATGTCAAAGGTCCCTGAGCTATATAAGAAGACAGGTTATGCCTGGCAGAAAGAAAGAAACTTCATGTGTGCATTAAGGAAGTGGTTGTGGTCGGGTACAGAAGGGAGAGGGATTTAGGGCGCTTCGGATCCTTGTCTGCTTACTACAAAATGTAAAGACTATTTTTTTAACAAAGACCTTTTCTATATAAAAAAAATCTAAGAAGTTAACCAAACCACAGAGTGACAATCCTTTCAGATTTCAGATTAATCATTACCATGGTATAATAGTATAATTATCGCCCTTCTCTCTACTCGCCTGCTCTGACTACATACATTAATGATGCCAGAGTCTCTACTAATCCTCCCGGGAAGGAATACAGGGTAATAAAGTAAATTTATCATTATGAGAAATACCAGCCCTATAGACAAAGTCTCAGAGGAGATGGGAGATAAAGATACCACGATTAGAGGCACAGCGAGGGTCTTCAGCTGCTGTTATGGGGTGAGCAAAGGTTCCTGTGGGACTATAGTTATAGATATTACTGAAGAAACTGCTAATGAAGAAGACGGCCGAGAATTCAGGAGATGTCCTATTTATTTTACATCAGGGTTACTGCGGTGCTCACATAGACTTCACTTATTAGTATGTTAAATAGTGCACAGATACATGAATGTCAATGTGACCGCCATCTCTGACGGGCAGCCATGCTTCTTCTGTAATGGGGGAAACTGTTTCGGAGGAAACTGATCAGAAATCAGTATGGCATTGACCAAGGCTGACCAGTACTAAGTTGATTATATATACAGTGAAACCTCTATGAGACAACCATCCAAAATTGTATTAAAAGGTGGTCTTCAAGGGGGTGGTCTTCTCAAAGAAGGTGGCTAAGATCGAAAACAGAAAATTTGTCATATGGTCTGGGTAAAGGGGAGGTTTTCTCAAACCGGTGGTCTTTGGGAGAGGTTTTGCTGTATTAGAGAAATGTCAACCCAATCTGCAGGTTTTGGTGGGATCTTCCAACTATCTAATGGGTTTGGGGGTTTCCTAAATCTCTCCGATAGCAGATACAGTAAGTGTCTGTAAGGAATGGTTTATTCCTCTCTCAGTTGATAAGAACATGCACACTTGGCCAAGCCAAGTATATATTTATGTGGGATTGTTCAACCAAGAGTTGCTGTAGAGATGCTGTAGGAGGCATCACACTTTGCTCCACTGTTTGCCATTCCTCTTCACTGTTGGTCGTAGCTTTGTACTTTTCGGTTACAATGTTATTATTAGAATATACAGACATATAAAGATAAATACTGCTCATATGTATAAAACAAGGGTGCAACACGACGCAGCAACATCTATGCGTGTCACTTATGTAGTAAAGTGATAGGTTTGTGAGTGTTGAACATCTTGATCAAAATTGGGTCTTTTCTATTCTATCTATGTCTTCAAGTTTCAGTTAGTTTCTTGGTAACTTGTGATTAAATAAACTTATAGCCAGTGAACAGAACAGGTGGAGAAAGAATTGGGCAGTGGGAGGGAGGTAAGAGTGAGACGGGTGGAAGGTTCTTCTGGAAGATGCATTGTAGCGTTATAGAGGCAGTGGAGAGGAATATCGAGAATCTTCCCAGCAATCCACACATTTGTTGCTTCTTTGTTAGCCGTGAGCAAATATTTGTTGATATGTGAAATTGTTATTGACTTTTCTAATAATTTCTTTGGTCGTGGGGATAACCGGGGAGGTGAAGATAAGATATTGAAGTTATTAAAGATAAGGTGGCCGTGAAACTATGACAACACACTTTTGACAACTCGCCAAGGAGACCAATTTGGGGAATGGATTAAGAGATATTTTTACAATGTGGTTGAACAGATTAAAGATAATCGGACAGGTTTTATGGATGGGCACCGATAACCCAACACGTGATCACTGAGGCCAAAGATCGGTGGCTGAGGTCACCCGAGCCACTTCAATTCTGGCCCAGTCAGTGCTGGTACAATATGGGGGAATCAGAAGACCAAGGATAGGTGAGTATTGATTCTATTTTTTAATTTTAGACATTTACCCCTCCCGTCCCACCTTGCCTGGAATAAAGCTTTCACTCTAAATCCATGGGGAGACTGAATGGAATCTTACAGTTAGTGAGGGAACATTGGAAGGGGTTAGGATTGGGTACCTTGGAGGAGCAAAACATTCCCATCTGGAGTCTGGACCTGGAAAGAGACCACCCACTCCTAAAATAAAACTTTGGTTGGTGATACAAGAGATTTTTTTGTGCTGATGATGCATTGCAGCTGCCCTCAGAGAGGAGATCATGGTTAACACTTATTGAGGTGGTTGGTGTCCATCAGAGGTACAGTATAGTCACTTATCTTCAATTAAATGGGTGTTCCAGTTACAACAAAGAATTTCCTATCCACGAGTGGGAATCTGATTGCTGTTATCCCACTGATCATGAGGGCAAGGGTACTGTTCTCCATGTGAATGAAGTGGCAGGTCAAGCATGTATAGTGCCACTTCATTCACTCTCTATGGGTCTATCAGAGATTGCACTTGTCTATATTTGGCTAGTATTGTTTCTGCTGAGATGTTCTAAAATGAACCAGAAGGCATCTAATATTTTTGTTTGTTAATAATTTAATATTCTGCTGTGGCCCTTATTTGTCCACCATAACACTATGTCTTGAGTCGTATTTGGAGATGACCGAAGAAGTTGGGAATACCGATAGGTTACATGCCGCGCCTAGCAAGTCTACGATACCCTGGTTATGCAGCAGACTGGGCTCTTCTTCACAAAGAGGCCAATGGAACCCCCAAGCAGTAAAGTGAACCAAGCCTTTGCTTTCTTGGGACAGCCGTCATTCAATTTTATCTTACTAAATGTTCAACCCATAATTTTTATTGCCCTGCATCGGTTCTCATCTTCCCGCAGGCTATAAAATCCAGTACACACTGTCTTTTTACCTTCTGTCTCATATCATTTTATGTCCCGGGATTGTAACCAACATGCACGCACCCAAATGAACATTTTATATGACCCCATAAAAGCAATAACGGGAATAAAAACAAAAAAAAACACAAAAAAGACAAAAATTATTGTAGTGCTTGAACGATTCAATTCTGCGGAGACTGCAGCCTATCGAGGACCAGCCATTGCTATGTAGATCACTTGGGTTGCCTTTTCGAATACCTTCAACTCGTGACACTTGAATGTCAGTCAAAAAGTCCAAAAAGTTTGCATCCTCTTCATCATTGCTGTCGATTGTGTGAGTTCTTCAGCTTTCCCATTGTGACATCTCGACACCGGCTCTATAGAAGCTCCCAACATTCACCATGATTATTATATTTTGTATCTCTTCACCGAAGCCGGGAGAAGATTATTTTTTTTTCCCCTGTGTCCTATTTTTGCCTTGTGTTCAGTCTAGCAATCGCTGACATGAACATGCTGAAGAGGAGCAGGACTTGTCAGCGTTTGATTGCGAGTTGTCAGCTGCCAGAGGCTAGCGTCAGACCGAATATTGTACCGGCTGGCATTGATGGATTGGAGCCGCGTCTTATAAATAACAAAGTGGATTCATGTCACATTTTGAAGATTTTTTAATAGGAAACTTTTACATGTAAAATTGTGTCTAACTCACCGGGGGCTCGCCACTGCCCGGCTCGCCTGTCTTGTTAACCTCGACTACTTGGGAAAAAAAAAAAAAAAAAAGTTGAAAGTTATTTACAGTTTTTAAAAGGCCAAACAAGTGAGATGAGTCTGCAGATATCTCAGCCCCTGGACGCTGTTCATACATAGTCAGGAGGAGATTATGGGGCGTAAATCAGCCCTACACAAAGATGAGCGCCATTTCAAAGACAAATTCCTGCTGGAAAGGACGAGGAGGAAATATGAGCCGGGTGGCAATTTAGATCCTGCAAGAGTTATTGCGCCAAGCTGAAGTCCATTATTGCACGGCTGGTAAAACGGCGAACTATGGCGCCCCGCTCAATGGCTGCCCGCGTGATTTACTGTAAATATATACACAAAGCCACTTCCGAGGCGGCAATAAGTCAAGTCCCATCTGATTAACTCATCTAACAAATGCGAGAGCTTAAGAACAAGGACATCACATGTCCATCAGAAGCCCCAGGATGGCGCAGGGATTCAGACTGTGTGCTGCTGAAATGTTTTTAAAGGGAACCAACTGGAAAGGTCAGGGCATAATCCAAGAGTGGCAATAGAGGGTCCTGAAGAAGTGACCACCACCCTCTTGACCCCCAGTGGAGGATGGAGGACAACTGTGTGTAGTCCCTTGTAGCTCTGCTAGATGACACAAGGGAGGGGCCTGGTGACTATTTTATGCTCTTCAGAAGGTCATTTCAGAGAAGCAATAGCGCCCTCTAGTTCAGCATTTATATGGCATCCGCAAAATGGCATAAAAAGGACTCATCTGTTTGTTTTAGTAATGCTTCATAAAACAGCAATTCTGGGGCTTTTTTTTTTTTTTTTAAACTCTGCACTTTGCAGTTCCTCTGTTATATGATGTCACGTTCATTATTCATGTTCAAGTGAATGGGGCTGAGCCTCAATACCAAGCACAGTCACTGTGCAATGTATGGCACTGAGCTTGGTATTTAGTTAAGAGGCTGCAGCACTCACTCAAAAACTGCAACCTTTTCAACAAACTGATCCATGGGGGTCCCAGGTGTTGGACCTCCACCAATCACATATTGATGACCTATCCAAAGGATAATACATCAGTATATACCTGTAAGTCCCAGAAAACTTGGAGAAAAAATACACCACAAATGCCAATAAGCCAGTGCCATATTTCACTGCAATTCCACCAAATTCTTAGCAAAATCTGTGTGTCACACATGTGGATTTTGCTGTGGATTTCATCATGGATTTTACCATGAACATCATCTCTCTACATAGAAAAGGAAAAAAATCTGCAGTGAAAATTTGCAGCAAAAAAGATCCTGTGTGAAAATATCATACTGCATGCAGATAACATTATTAATATCTTGTCCACTTTGCTGCTCCTGTGTTCCTCTGTGGATATTCCTTGTATGAATCTGCATGAAAAATACGCAGTGGAGGAGATTTACTAAGCTAAATGATCCAGAATTCTGGAGAACTGGCCAACATGTTTTGCAACGTATTTATTTTGTGTTTTAGACACTTTTTCTGTCTTGCCCGGAGGGGTGGAGTTTACAAGTAAAGGGGTGGGGCTTAATATGGCAACAGAGTATATCAAAATGGCTCCAAAATTCCAGTTCACATTTGTCACAAAGTAGAAAAACTACAGCAAGAAACCGTGCCAAATTTATCCCTGGGTGTTCTCTATTGCAGCTAAGTAAATGGGGCTGAGCTGCAATATCATACACAACCTGTGGCCAAATGGGGTGCTGTTTTTGGAGCCATGTTTTTTTAGTCCTAACCCCTTTAAGTACAAGTCTGGGCCGCCATTTATCAGAACATCACTGATTGATTATATACATACTGTAGTTATCAAAGCTTAGCCACATGGAGGGGGGATTGCATCAGAAACAGCTATATATGAGATCAGATGACGTTTTTCCATATTTATATTCTATTATTACACTGTTTGCTTTATGGTAGGATTTGTGACTTTCTGTCTTCTCCACCAGGGGGAGGCCTGTATTATGGGTGCAAAGAGAACCTACATGAAACGGAGATCAGAAAGGAAGTGCATGCAGGGGAAATACGCCGGGGCCATGTCATCCGAGCCTTGTGTCTGCACTGAGGCCGACTTCGAATGGTGAGTTTAACACAAGTGTATCAGTGCAACAAAAAGCGAACAGTAAAGAACAAAATGTGGCCAAAAGTAATTGTGCAAACTACATCTAGTTCTATGCAGCTTTGTGTCAATAGCGGCTATATACTAGACTCAGTGAGGACCTGCTGGTGGGTGAAGATCGTATGACAGCCCAACCTAAGGCTACATCAAAACAGGTAGATTATGGGGAGTCCTACTGTGACAAGCTGCCCATCACAGGTAACAACACACCTAGCTCCAAGGCAGCGCCACCTACAGGATCCACGTCAAGAGAAGGGTACACACACAAACGGCTTGTAGAATAGTGTTCCAATAATACCACTATTAAAGGGATCGTCCATGGCCTAGCAATGTGAAATCCATAGGATAGGTCATCAGTATCAGATCAGTCAGGATCCGACAACCAGACCCCGCACCAATCAGCTGTTCCGTCCACCAGAAAACGTATATTAGGTAGACACCCGGAAGCAGCTCTGCTCCTATTCAAGCCAGCATCAGCGGGGATGCCATTCCTGTCACCACTGCTATAATGTCCTGAGCTCCATATACTGTATATAGTAATCTATCCGAACACTGTAGTGGTGGCGCCTGGAACTGCAGCCCCATTCACTTGGATAAGAGCAGAGCTGCATCCAGCCGTATACCTGATGACCTCTTATGGATGTATCCTGTGGCTAGGTCATTAGTATCTAGCTTGGCTAGGTCCTGGACAACCCTTTAAAGTGTGCATAGCCCTGTAAGACTAGGACTACATGGACATTTTGGTGATATGAAAATTACAATATTTCAATGTAACAACAAATGTAATAATTGTATAATAATTATAATAATATGGTTGCAACAAGTAACATACCGCAACTAGGACACTGTGCCAAACAACTTTTGAATTTTTGGCCATATTTAGCGATGTGACCGCTGAATTGCAACTGTGACGTCTAGAATAGTTGTGTAACTGCAGAACCGCACAATTTTTTTGGTTGACTTGTCAAAAATTTGATGTTGAGTAATCATAATGTATGGTTTAGCCCATTCTCAGTGTGTGGTTTATCCCAATCTCATAGCGGTTGGTTTATCCCAATCTCATAGTGGGTGGTTTAGCCCAATCTCATTGTGTGTGGTTTAGCCCAATCTCATAGTGGGTGGTTTAGCCCAATCTCATTGTGTGTGGTTTATCCCAATCTCATTGTGTGTGGTTTAGCCCAATCTCATTGTGTGTGGTTTATCCCAATCTCATTGTGTGTGGTTTAGCCCAATCTCATTGTGTGTGGTTTATCCCAATCTCATAGTGTGTGGTTTAGCCCAATCTCATTGTGTGTGGTTTAGCCCAATCTCATTGTGTGTGGTTTAGCCCAATCTCAGTGTGTGGTTTATCCCAATCTCATAGCGGTTGGTTTATCCCAATCTCATAGTGGGTGGTTTAGCCCAATCTCATTGTGTGTGGTTTAGCCCAATCTCATAGTGGGTGGTTTAGCCCAATCTCATTGTGTTTGTTTTAGCCCAATCTCATTGTGTGTGGTTTAGCCCATTCTCAGTGTGTGGTTTATCCCAATCTCATAGCGGTTGGTTTATCCCAATCTCATAGTGGGTGGTTTAGCCCAATCTCATTGTGTGTGGTTTAGCCCAATCTCATAGTGGGTGGTTTAGCCCAATCTCATTGTGTGTGGTTTAGCCCAATCTCATTGTGTGTGGTTTAGCCCAATCTCATTGTGTGTGGTTTAGCCCAATCTCATAGTGGGTGGTTTAACCCAATCTAATGAAGATTCTACATAGATTCCCTAATAATAATGCCATATAGGACCCGCATATACCACCAAAGCCTAGTGGGGTGACGGAGACCTGGGAGAATTACCTCCTGTAATCTCTTATAGTGCCCGTCTCTAGAGCCTGTCTATTACTTTAAAGCCCTATAGTTTCACCTAACTAAAGGAGGCGCTACAGAATCAAACAATTGTCATGATAAAGAAATAGAAATAAGTCAAGTGGAGGGAAGCTGGAGACGCAGGATTATAAAGTATCACTATACTATATGTATGATATATGTTCTAGCTGAGACACCAGTATATAAGATGCTTGAGATGGATTGGTCCGGAGTCTTAGCCCCATCTCTCAGGCTGGTCAGCGACTATACTCCACATCTCGCTCTACAGTATAAATCTCTTCAATACCGCACAGGACGTTTAAAACAAGAACATCACTTTCACAAGTGACAATAAATCCTACAGAGACACCATGTCTGCTAATATCCTATTTCTATCTGCGCCAATAAATCCCCTTTAAATCAAGATGTAGTGCGGAGATCTCATAGAATCGGAATACAAGATGTAACATTAAAGTGACGGACGTCTTGGGCATTAATAAAAACCAAGGAGAGAATTGTATTTGAGGGGATTGTCTCAACCATGTGTCAGGAGACGTCGAAGCCAACACAACCAGAGGAACTACTGGAGGGGCAGGGGGAAGGGCGGATCGGATGTACGGAGTAGACATGTGTATGTAGGCTTCAGACATACCACTGGCCATAGACCTTCCATAACTGGCAGCCAATAGCTTTCTCTTCCAACCATCCCCACTCCTATACACTTGCACACTCGGCTTAGTCGAGACAAGTGACAACTATCTCCTGCAAGAACAGAGGGATTGGGCATCTTGGATTTCAGCATGCCCATCCCTTTTTTCCCCTAATGTGCTATTTGGGGACACTCCATTCACATCAGATGGTCAACCGTACTGCAAAAATAGAAGATTTGGTGGTTGCTAGGACTGTATAGTGGTTGGCAATTTTAGAAGTCTCCCATTTACCCTTTCAGCATCTTCTAGATGACCTTTGTGTGGCTATACAAGCTTTAACCCTTTCAGTACCTCATTGGTAACCTTCTTGAGGCTATATTATGGTTGGCAATCTTAAAGCTCTCGTGTTTAACCCTTTCATTATCTTATAGATTTCCTTTTTGAGGCTGCATATTGGTTGATACTATTCGTACCTTAGGTTTAACCCCTTCAGATGACCATCTTGAGGTTATGCAGTGGTGCCTTCAGGCTTAACCCTTTCAGTGTCTCATAGATGACCTTCTTTAGGCTATATAAAGGTTGACACTCTTATAGGTCTCATGTTTAACCCTTTCAGTATCTTATAGATGACCTCCTTGGGATGACTGACCCTCTTTGTACCCTCGAGTTTAACCCCTTCAGTATCTCATAGGTGGATTATTGCTCCTCTTATTGCCCTTGGATTTTACCCCCCGATGAGCACTACATAGAAAACTTTCTCATATTTGCCTTTAATAATGAATCTTGTAAAATTGAGTATCAAATGTGAAGTGAGCAGAGAACTTTCAGGAGAGATAACAGCGTTAGTATAATCGCCTTTCATTCCATTGTTTCTGTGTATCATCTGAAGTCTATCAAATCAATGGTGAATTAAAGGTATCCCGTACGCAGCGCTTTCTGGTGTTGAATGTAATTTGAGAAATAAAATCTTGTGTTCTGCTCCCTCCAGCAGTCTGCAGACACTTACCAGTAAGGCGCGCTCTGACAATGATATTATTAGGTCCCCCGGGCTCAGCCTTACTGAGAGAGAGATTCTTGCTTTAGTAATTTGTCGATAAATGCTATTATGCAGACTGCGGAGCTGAACGCTCCGATTCACTCGGCCTCACTACTTTAAGGGAAACTTTTAAACTTTTGTGAAAGTTTTGGTTTATAATTTGATGAAAATCTTAAAGGGACTACGGAATGGAAAACTATCGACTTAAGGAATAGTGTGGATGTGGCTGTTCTAGTACTGAAGTCTATGAAGGTGGAAGGGGACACACACCAACACCCAACCCTGTGGTCTCCCAGGCAGCACTGACCAACACCAGTCGGCACCTGGATACTACAAAGCTGCCATTGTGGTGTGGATTGTAGAATCTTAGGAAAGGCAAGATGGCATCTGCCGGGCAAAACAGCCTCATTATGTCCCGATACTCTGTCACAAGATGTCCATCCTACAAGGGTCTACGTATGACCACCCAATGATGTGATATAACTGCAATCTGTCAAACATTTTACTAGTATTTTATATTGAAATGGATTCATGAAAATCTGGAGTCCATAACCAAATTCGAGCTAAGTCAAGGGTGGACACATCTGTATATTAGTATATAGTAATAAAAATTATCATATGTAAAATGGGATCGGCCAAAAACTTTTTGAATTCAGTTTCGATAAACAGATAAAGTGTTTCTTTCCCTGGTCGTAAATCCCAGTCACGCCATAACATTCTTTCCTCTCTGCCTTCAGTGACTATGGCTATGAGCGGCACAGCAATGGTCAGTGCCTACCAGCATTTTGGTACAACCCGTCGTCCTTGTCCAAGGACTGCAGCCTCGGGCAAAGTTACCTAAACAGCACTGGGTAGGTAAAACTCATTATATATCTCATTATTCACTCACCATTTTGTGAGTCATAAAATTGACCATTCTCCTTACCCACTCATTTGAATGCATGAATCTGAGTCTTGTGACTACTCTTAGCTCTAACAACTGTTAATCAGGATGTGTTAACCATTCGTGAAATCATACAGCCCCTATTTTCCATGTCAAGAAGATACAGTAGTGTCCTAAAGTTCAGAGCTGTGTAAGGGTTAAAACATAACTTGTACTATATTCTATAACGCAGTATACAGAAGACACAGGGTGAAATGTTCTGCAGACAGACTGCATAGTTTACAGATAGAATACAGACTTAGAGTCTGGGAAGAATATCAACAGTTCTGCTGTTCTCAGCGATCTGCCATTCTCAGGAAAGATAAGGGGAACATTTAGATAAGGTGAAAAGGAAACATCTGGGGTGATGGGTAACTGAACAAATTTGTCTGGTAACGGAACTGGAAAGACCATATATGTATATTGATCACATGATTGTTATGTAACTGAGCTTTCTTTTAAAACTGTATTGAACTACGTAATAAAGCAGAAACTGTTCATACACGATACCTGTGTACGTCTTGTTTCCCGAGCGCTCGAAACTGGTTATTTATTTAATTAGGATTAGGAACTTAACCCCCAACAGCTGTTAAAGACTATGCCCACCTACAGTATATTCCTAATTCATCTACAATAATAAATGTAGTAACTTTGCAATAAATCTTGATTGTGTCTCCATGGTAACAGACTACAAACTAAGCCTGTGTAGTCTGATTTGGTAGTCGAATGAGCTAGTTAAATTGTCGCAAATTGAATTTTGTCCAAATTTCTCAAAAAATGTGATTCTGGTGCTGGTGGCATAGATCTTGGCCTTTGGAATGATGTCATTAACTGACTGTCAATGACTGAAAGTAACTGATCTAAACCAGCTGATGACAGTCATTGACCTAGTTTCAGTGACCTAGAGTAATGTCCGGGATCAGATCTAAATCAGCCAATGACAGCTGTAAGCTGATTACAGCTGACATTGGCCGGTTTTGATCATGTGGTCTGGGAGGTACCGATCATTGAAGCTAATGTAGGTCATTGACCTAGTTTCACTGATCGAGGGAAACCTCCCATACAACATCTATACCAGCTAGTGACAGCTGTAATCAGATGTTAAATGGGAAGTTACTCTTGGTCACTGAAACTGGGTCAATGACCTAGTTTCACTGATCGAGGATATCCTGCTGAAGCACATGATCAAAACCAGGCAATGGCAGCACCTAACTGGTTTAGATGATTAACTCTCAGTCATTACAAGAAGGTCAATGAGCATCTTGGACTTTTTGGAAATTGGTATTATACAATGTTTACAAAAAATTCAACAAACACCATTTCAGGACAATTGGGGCACTCTTGACAGCAAATTTAAGGGAATATGACCCAGAATGAATTTCAGGAGATCTCACTTCTCTATTCAGCAGTCACATACTTATTATAGGTATTAATTTTATTAAGTTCCAATTTCTAGAGGTGGAACGTCTGACCATGTTTGACTCCCTTTTGACTATTGTCTTCTGCTGGATAGACATGTATTGTATGTATCTTCATGTATTGTACTTTATGTTGTTTCAGTTATAGAAAAGTTGTATCCAACAACTGTACAGATGGAGTTAGAGAACAGTACACAGCCAAACCTCAGCAGTGCCCGGGGAAAGCTCCGCGAGGTCTCCGAGTCACAACATTGGATGGAAAGTTGACTGCAGAACAAGGACACAATGTCACGTTTTTGCTACAATTAGAAGAGGTATGGCTAATAAAGAGTGCTCTGATGATCCAGGATCTTGTCATGGGGGTCTCCAGTACACCCCAAATTCATTGCAACTTTTCCTGTGTAGTCGCTGATATTGAGTCAGATCTTAGTGTGACCTTTCAAGGCAGCAGCAGAAATGAGATCCGCAAAAGAAGAAGACTCCCTCAGGGGTCCCTTTAAGGGGTTATAAAGGATTAGTAAAGCATGGCTGTCTTCTACTACCACACCCACCCATGGGTTATGTTTGTGAATGGGATGAAGCTGCAATGCCAATCACAACCTGTGTAGTGTGGCACTGTTTCTGGAACGAAGCAGGTTATCTCCCATTCAAGAGTTGCTATTTTTTAAAACTTTAATTTTTTTTACAGGAAACAGCACCACCTTTGCCAAAGTGGCTGTGTCTGGTACTGCAGTTCATGATAATCCAAAAACCAGGCACAGCCTATGCTTTGTATTGAAGTTCCCCTTTAAGTGGAAGACTAAGACGGAGAGTTTCTGTAGGGTTGAATTCTACGGCTGATTTCCCAGAATTCTTTGCATATGTAATTGTGCGGTGCTGATTAATCCTCATGTCATTGTAATTATTAACCATTACCATCCAGTGACAGAGAGTTCATTTACTGCAGGTTATGTCTATGGTCATTGGGAATATAAAAATGGATGGGTCCAGAATTGCATAAGACAAGTGAAATAAGGCACCGCGAGCCGCTGTACGTGATGTGGCGTGCGGGGGGAGGGGGCCTCTTTGTCCGCACAGCTGTTATTTATACTGCCAGACTCTCTAATCAATGACCAATTACTCTACTGAGAAATAGTAGCCTGAGATAACCAATTATGTAGCTCAGGGAATTAAGATTAATGTGAATACAGACACAGATTAATATTTGTGTAAGGAGAGCTGAGTCTGCAGCTCCGGAGTCAGAAGTGACAGAATAATGCAAAAATAGGACACAGAAGGAGGAATGCTTAAAGGGATATTACAGGTTTTACTTGTCTTTTTTTTCCAACAAACAGCGCCATATCTGTTCGAAGGTTGGTATTGCAGGTTGGGTGGTGCTCTTTCTAGGAACATAGAAGATCCTAAACCTAGAAATGGTCACTTAGACTGTGATGAAAATATTTAGAATGACAGGCTGACACTCGGGGTACAGTATAATGACAGGCTGACACTGGGGGTACAGGATAATGACAGGCTGACACTGGGGGTACAGGATAATGACAAGCTGACACTCGGGGTACAGGATAATGACAGGCTGACACTCGGGGTACAGGATAATGACAGGCTGACACTGGGGGTACAGGATAATGACAGGCTGACACTGGGGGTACAGGATAATGACAGGCTGACACTGGGGGTACAGGATAATGACAGGCTGACACTCGGGGTACAGTATAATGACAGGCTGACACTCGGGGTACAGGATAATGACAGGCTGACACTCGGGGTACAGGATAATGACAGGCTGACACTCAGGGTACAGGATAATGACAGGCTGACACTCGGGGTACAGTATAATGACAGGCTGACACTGGGGGTACGGGATAATGACAGGCTGACACTCGGGGTACAGGATAATGACAGGCTGACACTCGGGGGTACAGGATAATGACAGGCTGACACTGGGGGTACGGGATAATGACAGGCTGACACTGGGGGTACAGGATAATGACAGGCTGACACTCGGGGTACAGGATAATGACAGGCTGACACTGGGGGTACAGGATAATGACAGGCTGACACTCGGGGTACGGGATAATGACAGGCTGACACTGGGGGTACAGGATAATGACAGGCTGACACTCGGGGTACGGGATAATGACAGGCTGACACTGGGGGTACAGGATAATGACAGGCTGACACTCGGGGTACGGGATAATGACAGGCTGACACTGGGGGTACAGGATAATGACAGGCTGACACTCGGGGTACGGGATAATGACAGGCTGACACTCGGGGTACAGGATAATGACAAGCTGACACTGGGGGTACAGGATAATGACAGGCTGATACTGGGGGTACAGGATAATGACAGGCTGACACTCGGGGTACAGGATAATGACAGGCTGACACTGGGGGTACAGGATAATGACAGGCTGACACTCGGGGGTACAGGATAATGACAGGCTGACACTGGGGGTACAGGATAATGGCAGGCTGACACTCGGGGTATAGTATAATGACAGGCTGACACTGGGGGTACAGGATGATGACAGGCTGACACTCGGGGTACAGAATAATGACAGGATGACACTGGGGGTACAGGATAATGACAGGCTGACACTGGGGGTACAGGATAATGACAGGCTGACACTCGGGGTACAGGATAATGACAGGCTGACACTCGGGGTACAGGATAATGACAGGATGACACTCGGGGTACAGGATAGTGACAGGCTGATACTCGGGGTACAGGATAATGACAGGCTGACACTCGGGGTACATGATAATGACAGGCTGACACTCGGGGTACAGAATAATGACAGGATGACACTGGGGGTACAGGATAATGACAGGCTGATACTCGGAGTACAGGATAATGACAGGCTGACACTCGGGGTACAGGATAATGACAGGCTGATACTGGGGGTTCAGGATAATGACAGGCTGACACTCGGGGTACAGGATAATGACAGGCTGACACTGGGGGTACAGGATAATGACAGGCTGACACTGGGGGTACAGGATAACGACAGGCTGACACTCGGGGTACAGGATAATGACAGGCTGACACTCGGGGTACGGGATAATGACAGGCTGACACTGGGGGTACAGGATAATGACAGGCTGACACTCAGGGGTACAGGATAATGACAGGCTGACACTGGGGGTACAGGATAATGACAGGCTGACACTCGGGGGTACAGGATAATGACAGGCTGACACTGGGGGTACAGGATAATGGCAGGCTGACACTGGGGGTACAGGATAATGACAGGCTGACACTGGGGGTACAGGATAATGACAGGCTGGCACTGGGGGTACAGGATAATGACAGGCTGACACTGGGGGTACAGGATAATGACAGGCTGACACTGGGGGTATAGGATAATGACAGGCTGACACTGGGGGTACAGGGTAATGACAGGCTGACACTGGGGGTACGGGATAATGACAGGCTGACACTCGGGGTACAGGATAATGACAGGCTGACACTGGGGGTACAGGATAATGACAGGCTGACACTCGGGGTATAGTATAATGACAGGCTGACACTGGGGGTACAGGATGATGACAGGCTGACACTCGGGGTACAGAATAATGACAGGATGACACTGGGGGTACAGGATAATGACAGGCTGACACTGGGGGTACATGATAATGACAGGCTGACACTCGGGGTACAGGATAATGACAGGCTGACACTCGGGGTACAGGATAATGACAGGATGACACTCGGGGTACAGGATAGTGACAGGCTGATACTCGGGGTACAGGATAATGACAGGCTGACACTCGGGGTACATGATAATGACAGGCTGACACTCGGGGTACAGAATAATGACAGGATGACACTGGGGGTACAGGATAATGACAGGCTGACACTGGGGGTACAGGATAATGACAGGCTGATACTCGGGGTACAGGATAATGACAGGCTGACACTCGGGGTACAGGATAATGACAGGCTGACACTCGGGGTACAGGATAATGACAGGCTGACACTGGGGATACAGGATAATGACAGGATGACACTGGGGGTACAGGATAATGACAGGCTGACACTCGGGGTACAGGATAATGACAGGCTGACACTGGGGGTACAGGATAATGACAGGCTGACACTTGGGGTACAGGATAATGACAGGCTGACACTGGGGGTACAGAATAATGACAGGCTGACACTCGGGGTACAGGATAATGCTAGGATGACACTCGGAGTACAGTATAATGACAGGCTGACACTCGGGGTACAGGATAATGACAGGCTGACACTCGGGGTACAGGATAATGACAGGCTGACACTGGGGGTACAGGATAATGACAGGCTGACACTCGGGGTACAGGATAATGACAGGCTGACACTCGGGGTACAGGATAGTGACAGGCTGACACTCGGGGTACAGGATAATGACAGGCTGACACTTGGGGTACAGGATAATTACAGGCTGACACTGGGGGTACAGGATAATGACAGGCTGACACTCGGGGTACAGGATAGTGACAGGCTGACACTCGGGGTACGGGATAATGACAGGCTGACACTCGGGGTACAGGATAATGACAGACTGACACTCGGGGTACAGGATAATGACAGGCTGACACTCGGGGTACAGGATAATGGCAGGCTGACACTCGGGGTACAGGATAATGACAGGCTGACACTGGGGGTACAGGATAATGACAGGCTGACACTGGGGGTACAGGATAATGACAGGCTGACACTCGGGGTACAGGATAATGACAGGCTGACACTGGGGGTACAGGGTAATGACAGGCTGACACTCGGGGTACAGGATAATGACAGGCTGACACTGGGGTACAGGATAATGACAGGCTGACACTCGGGGTACAGGATAATGACAGGCTGACACTCGGGGTACAGGATAGTGACAGGCTGACACTCGGGGTACAGGATAGTGACAGGCTGACACTCGGGGTACGGGATAATGACAGGCTGACACTCGGGGTACAGGATAATGACAGGCTGACACTCGGGGTACAGGATAATGACAGGCTGACACTCGGGGTACAGGATAATGACAGGCTGACACTCGGGGTACAGGATAGTGACAGGCTGACACTCGGGGTACGGGATAATGACAGGCTGACACTCGGGGTACAGGATAATGACAGGCTGACACTCGGGGTACAGGATAATGACAGGCTGACACTCGGGGTACAGGATAATGACAGGCTGACACTGGGGATATAGGATAATGACAGGATGACACTGGGGGTACAGGATAATGACAGGCTGACACTCGGGGTACAGGATAGTGACAGGCTGACACTCGGGGTATGGGATAATGACAGGCTGACACTCGGGGTACAGGATAATGACAGACTGACACTCGGGGTACAGGATAATGACAGGCTGGCACTCGGGGTACAGGATAATGACAGGCTGACACTGGGGGTACAGGATAATGACAGGCTGACACTTGGGGTACAGGATAATGAAACAATGATATTTGGGGTACAGGATAATGATATACTGATATTTGGGGTGTCACGCTGATATTCTATATCGCTCCCACAGCTTCTTACTGGCGGTCATTATATATATTATATATATATATATATATATATATATATATATATATATATATATCGGGTCCAGTAAGGTATTATACACATTCTCTGCTCCAGTTCTTTGAATATTTTATGATTTTTATTACCATTTTTTACGTCCAGTTCTGACCCTTCAGGATTTTAGAATTCGGTTCTTTTAAGACTGGAGAAAACATAAAGTTTATTTCCAAAATTACAATTTGGCCTTTTTCAGGAATATTTCAGGTGCTGCAATAATCAATAGTGTTCCAGTAGAAGAAATCTATAATTTTTATGATCAATAAAGAACTCTTTTTCCCATATCTGCGCTCCAATTAATATACGCGACGCCGGGGGAAGAATAGTCAGTTTTGTTCTTGGCAACCCGAGTGCATAACCAATAATAAAAGCAGGAACTTATTATTTCATATTGACATTCATGCAGAAATCCTTTATTATTTTTGCTGCAAACATATAAAATGTCTCTCTGCATTGCTGCAGCATTAAAAGGAGAGCACAGGGACCAGGCGGGACAAGGTGTGGATGTAATACTAAAGCCCCGAAGAGGTAAAACGTAATGAAGGGAGCGAGATAGAGATTTAGTATAAGAATAAAGAAGAGCCGTCCTGGTTAATGGTCTAGTATAAATAATGAACCTGCGTTTGGCCCACACTTTGCAAAAATTTTGGTTTCAAACTAACCCAAATTTTTTACCATTAAATTGTTAGAACTGGCTAAAATGATGGCTGCCATGTGAAAGCACCAGAGGTTTATATAACCTCAGGGATCAGACAGTTCCCCCGTAGTCATTCCTCATGATAGTAGATAGTCGGTCATGACGGCTTTAGGTCAGAGATTGTATGAAAGAGAAGATAGAAAGAGAAGGTGTCCATTTGTGGGGAGAGATTAGACAGATAGGAAATAATACACATATAATACAGCGTGAGGGTTCTGGGGCGGTGGAGTGTTAGCGCTGTAGAAGACTTAGATTTAATGGATAGAGAGAGCTAGGAGTCGCCCTTTCTGTCTGTCACAGTGTTAGACCAGCCAGCAGTATAGGCTGTGTGTGTATATGTGTCAGTGTGTTACAGTGCTGCAGCAGATGTATCATTCTCAATCACAATTCTCATAATCTAAACCTTTAAATTAAATCTGTAGTGTGTCCAAGAGCAAGAACAGGCAATTTACATCACATCACATGCCTCTCTTTTTGTACTTATCTGGCTTAATTTTCTTGTACCATTATTTTTCCTTGTCCAGTACCAAAACCCAGCGAAGATATATACCTCTTTAATTTATTTTTTTCCCCAAAAAAAGTGAAATTTGTTTTTTTTACTTGCCAAGCAGAAATTTTAAAAAGCATAAAAAAGTCTCCTATATAGCTCCTCCGCTTGTAGTCTCCTATATAGCTGCTATGCTTGTAGTCTCCTATATAGCTCCTCCTCTTGTAGTCTCCTATATAGCTGCTCTGCTTGTAGTCTCCTATATAGCTCCTCTGCTTGTAGACTCTTATATAGCTCCTCTGCTTGTAGTCTCTTATATAGCTCCTCCGCTTGTAGTCTCCTATATAGCTCCTCTGCTTGTAGTCTCCTATATAGCTCCTCTGCTTGTAGTCTCCTATATAGCTCCTCTGCTTGTAGTCCCCTATATAGGTCCTCCGCTTGTAGTCTCCTATATAGTTCCTCTGCTTGTAGTCTCCTATATAGCTCCTCCGCTTGTAGTCTCCTATATAGCTCCTCTGCTTGTAGTCTCCTATATAGCTCCTCTGCTTGTAGTCTCCTATATAGCTCCTCCGCTTGTAGTCTCCTATATAGCTCCTCTGCTTGTAGTCCCCTATATAGGTCCTCCGCTTGTAGTCTCCTATATAGCTCCTCCTCTTGTAGTCTCCTATATAGCTCCTCTGCTTGTAGTCTCCTATATAGCTCCTCCGCTTGTAGTCTCCTATATAGCTCCTCTGCTTGTAGTCTCCTATATACTGTAACTCCTCTGCATGTAGTCTCCTATATAGCTCCTCAACTTGTCTGCTATGTAGCTTCTCTGATTGAAATCTCCTATATAGTTTCTCCGCTTGTAGTCTCCTATATAGCTCCTCTGCTTGTAGTCTCCTATATAGCTCCTCCGCTTGTAGTCTCCTATATAGCTCCTCCGCTTGTAGTCTCCTATATAGCTGCTCTGCTTGTAGTCTCCTATATAGCTCCTCTGCTTGTAGTCTCCTATATAGCTCCTCTGCTTGTAGTCCCCTATATAGCTCCTCCTCTTGTAGTCTCCTATATAGCTGCTCTGCTTGTAGTCTCCTATATAGCTCCTCCGCTTGTTGTCTGCTATGTAGCTTCTTTGCTTGAAGTCTCCTATATAGCTCCTTCACTTGTAGTCTCCTATATAGCTCCATCGCTTGTACTCTCTTATATAGCTCCTCCGCTTGTAGTCTCCTATATAGCTCCTCTGCTTGTAGTCTCCTATATAGCTCCTCTGCTTGTAGTCTCCTATATAGCTCCTCTGCTTGTAGACTCTTATATAACTGCTCCACTTGTAGTCTCCTATATAGCTCCTCTGCTTGTAGTCCCCTATATAGGTCCTCCGCTTGTAGTCTCCTATATAGCTCCTCTGCTTGTAGTCTCCTATATAGCTCCTCTGCTTGTAGTCTCCTATATAGCTCCTCCGCTTGTAGTCTCCTATATAGCTCCTCTGCTTGTAGTCTCCTATATACTGTAACTCCTCTGCATGTAGTCTCCTATATAGCTCCTCAACTTGTCTGCTATGTAGCTTCTCTGATTGAAATCTCCTATATAGTTTCTCTGCTTGTAGTCTCCTATATAGCTCCTCCGCTTGTAGTCTCCTATATAGCTCCTCTGCTTGTAGTCTCCTATATAGCTCCTCCGCTTGTAGTCTCCTATATAGCTCTTCTGCTTGTAGTCTCCTATATAGCTCCTCCGCTTGTAGTCTCCTATATAGCTCCTCCACTTGTCTGCTATGTAGCTCCTTTGCTTGAAATCTCCTATATAGTTCCTCCGCTTGTAGTCTCCTATATAGGTCCTCTACTTGTAGTCTCTTATATAGCTCCTCCGCTTGTGGTCCCCTATATAGCTCCTCTGCTTGTAGTCCCCTATATAGCTCCTCCACTTGTAGTTTCCTATATAGCTCCTCCGCTTGTAGTCCCCTATATAGCTCCTCTGCTTGTAGTCTCCTATATAGCTCCTCTGCTTGTAGTCCCCTATATAGCTCCTCTGCTTGTAGTCCCCTATATAGCTCCTCTGCTTGTAGTCCCCTATATAGCTCCTCCGCTTGTAGTTTCCTATATAGCTCCTCCGCTTGTCCCCTATATAGCTCTTCCGCTTGTAGTCCCCTATATAGCTCCTCTGCTTGTAGTTTCCTATATAGCTCCTCCGCTTGTAGTCCCCTATATAGCTCCTCTGCTTGTAGTCCCCTATATAGCTCCTCCACTTGTAGTTTCCTATATAGCTCCTGCGCTTGTAGTCCCCTATATAGCTCCTCTGCTTGTAGTTTCCTATATAGCTCCTCCGCTTGTAGTCCCCTATATAGCTCCTCCGCTTGTAGTCCCCTATATAGCTCCTCCGCTTGTTATCTCCTAGGTACTGTAACTCTGTATTTTGCATTTTCTATAGTTCAGTTACCCCACACTTTGCTCGGAAGGTTTCCTTTGCACATGTTCCTTTCTTTCGCTATGTCTTTTATCATCACTTTTTTATATGCATCTTTTTATTTCCCTCTTGATAATTGCTCTCTTATTATCATTTTTATCTTTCATGGTCTCACTTCCATCTTTCTCCACTATTTATTATTTCTTCTCTTTTATTTTCTTCTTCCTGTCTTATATCTTCTACCTCTTGCTAGTGTTACTGGCTGTGATGTAGGATCAGATGAGGACCCTCCAGACCCCATCAGTCCAACACCTTCTATTACTAGTTCTGCTGTCCTCGTATGTATCACAGGCCATATGTCCCTCTGAGACACCCGGATCCTGTTAGGACTGGAGCTTCTGCACCTTTTAGATCTCCACCATTGAGTCCATGAGTCCACCTCTCCTTGGCCTTTATATGATGTCCTCTTCACTTATCTTTCCTTATTGCTCCTTTCCTCTACACCCACGTTCTTCTCCCCTGGTCCTATAGTTACTATTTTACTTTAAGGAGTTGTTCTACAGTCAACATTCATCACCTTTCTACATCCCACCACACACTTACTTTCCTTCGTTGACCTCCTCCATTCTCCTAACTCAACTACAAGCCTCAATTCCCTACATTAACTAGTACAGATGTGTGAAAGGACCTTTACCCATGTTCCTAATTTTTACCTTAATTTTTTTCTCTGTTTTCAGGGAGATATTCAAAGAACTAACATTCAGGTTGACTTTGGTGACGGTATAGCAGCCTCCTATGCTAATCTCAGTGCAACGGAAGATGGTATCAAGCATGTCTATCAGAATGTGGGGATCTTCAGAGTCCTGGTGCAAGTAGACAACAACTTGGGCTCCGACAGTTCAGTACTGTATCTACACATAACAGGTACGTGTGGTAGATTATATCTTATCTACTGAACATTAAGGGGGAAATCTGTAAATGTCCTGTAGATCTGTTTTCTTCCGTCCAAGACATGAAAAAGTCACAATTATTTTACACAAGGTGGGATTTGTGGCGCTCTTGCGAGTTTCCTGAAAGTTGGGGTTGTGAAGGACCTGGCAGGTACTATGAGCTGGCATAGATTTCAGATAAGATAAAGCGTGTGATTATTATAAGTAGTGCTTATCAGATGCTCTTGGTTCAGTTTGGGGTACATACAGTGGTAACATCCTAGAATTTTTGGACGACATTTCCAAGGAGCTCTTTGGTTTGCAAGAAGAATGTGGAGTGGTGATCTTTTCTAGAATCCTGGTGATCAGCTGTATTGATGTCCAGATGTGCCCACCCTTATCATTGGTTATCTTTGGTTAAAGAGGTTAGTCTATTAATCCGGACCAGTAGAGATGTGATCTCTAGAATCACCACTTGCCTTGCACCAACCAGGTATTGCTGCTGCATTCATTTTTATGACTGGGGGAGTCCTAGTTGTGAGACTGTGGTTACAATTTGAAACTTATCCTCTAGAATTTTTGGACAGAACACCTTTAAATGGGTTTTTTAATCTCAGGGTTTCACTCGCTCTCCTGTCTCCTCTCCCCTCTCCCCTTCACATCCTGGTTTTAGTCCCGGGAAGAGGGACTGACATCTACAACTTGCCAACTACTGCTAGCAGCAGAGGTGGTCTGAAACCTAAGCGACCAGTGGAAATATTCAGCAGTATACGTCAAAAGGAGTAACATGGATAAAGCGATGTACTGGGTTAAACATTTCAGTTAGAATAAACATGGTGTACTTTATATCCTGAGTATCCCTTTAAGGAGTTCAGTTTCTCACAAAACATATCACATTCAGTATACAGTATCACAACATGCTAATAAAACCCTCAAAAGGCTGCAATTCACATATTGGATATACATTGTGTGACAGGATCTTGTTTTATAAAACTGGTCAAGGATATGTTGAGTCAAGAGGAAGGATAAGGAAGGAAGGAAACATCTGTAGCATAGTCAGGTATACAACACAGAATACACAGCTGACACTATAAATAAAGCAGATTGTATGTCCATGGATTCTGAGTATGTGCTGCATAATGTGTGTCAGATCTGCCAAGAGATTCATTGTATTATACTGTTATAACCTGGGTATCCTGTATATAATTCTATATGTACAGCTGGTATAACCTGGGTATCTCCTGTATATAATTCTATATGAACAGCCGGTATAACCTGGGTATCTCCTGTATATAATTCTATATGTACAGGCGCCCCTTTAACGCCGGTATAACCTGGGTATCTCCTGTATATAATGATATATGTACAGCTGGTATAACCTGGGTATCTCCTGTATATAATTATATATGTACAGCTGGTATAACCTGGGTATCTTCTGTATATAATTCTATATGTACAGCCGGTATAACCTGGGTATCTCCTGTATATAATTATATATGTACAGCCGGTATAACCTGGGTATCTCCTGTATATAATTATATATGTACAGCCGGTATAACCTGGGTATCTCCTGTATATAATTCTATATGTACAGCTGGTATAACCTGGGTATCTCCTGTATATAATTCTATATGTATAGCTGGTATAACCTGGGTATCTCCTGTATATAATTATATATGTACAGCTGGTATAACCTGGGTATCTCCTGTATATAATTCTATATGTACAGCTGGTATAACCTGGGTATCTCCTGTATATAATTATATATGTACAGCCAGTATAACCTGGGTATCTCCTGTATATAATTCTATATGTACAGCCGGTATAACCTGGGTATCTCCTGTATATAATTATATATGTACAGCCGGTATAACCTGGGTATCTTCTGTATATAATTCTATATGTACAGCTGGTATAACCTGGGTGTCTCCTGTATATAATTATATATGTACAGCTGGTATAACCTGGGGATCTCCTGTATATAATTATATATGTACAGCTGGTATAACCTGGGTATCTCCTGTATATTATTATATATGTACAGCTGGTATAACCTGGGTATCTCCTGTATATAATTCTATATGTACAGCTGGTATAACCTGGGCATCTCCTGTATATAATTCTATATGTACAGCCGGTATAACCTGGGCATCTCCTGTATATAATTATATATGTACAGCTGGTATACCCTGGGTATCTCCTGTATATAATTATATATATACAGCTGGTATAACCCGGGTATCTCCTGTATATAATTCTATATGTACAGCTGGTATAACCTGGGTATCTCCTGTATATAATTATATATGTACAGCTGGTATAACCTGGGGATCTCCTGTATATAATTATATATGTACAGCCGGTATAACCTGGGTATCTCCTGTATATAATTATATGTACAGCCGGTATAACCTGGGTATCTCCTGTATATAATTATATATGTACAGCCGGTATAACCTGGGTATCTCCTATATATAATTATATATGTACAGCTGGTATAACCTGGGTATCTCCTGTATTATAATTCTATATGTACAGCCGGTATAGGGTTTCCTGTAATTTATGTACGGGTATAACCTGGGCATCTCCTGTATATAATTCTATATGTACAGCCGGTATAACCTGGGTATCTCCTGTATATAATTATATATGTACAGCCGGTATAACCTGGGCATCTCCTGTATATAATTCTATATGTACAGCTGGTATAACCTGGGGATCTCCTGTATATAATTATATATGTACAGCTGATATAACCTGGGTATCTCCTGTATATAATTATATGTACAGCCGGTATAACCTGGGTATCTCCTGTATATAATTATATATGTACAGCCGGTATAACCTGGGTATCTCCTATATATAATTATATATGTACAGCTGGTATAACCTGGGTATCTCCTGTATATAATTCTATATGTACAGCTGGTATAACCTGGGTATCTCCTGTATATAATTATATATGTACAGCCGGTATAACCTGGGTATCTCCTGTATATAATTCTATATGTACAGCTGGTATAACCTGGGTATCTCCTGTATATAATTATATATGTACAGCTGGTATAACCTGGGTATCTCCTGTATATAATTCTATATGTACAGCTGGTATAACCTGGGTATATCCTGTATATAATTATATATGTACAGCTGGTATAACCTGGGTATATACTGTATATAATTATATATGTACAGCTGGTATAACCTGGGCATCACCTGTATATAATTCTATATGTACAGCTGGTATAACCTGGGTATCTCCTATATATAATTATATATGTACAGCTGGTATAACCTGGGTATCTCCTGTATATAATTCTATATGTACAGCTGGTATAACCTGGGGATCTCCTGTATATAATTATATATGTACAGCCGGTATAACCTGGGGATCTCCTGTATATAATTCTATATGTACAGCCGGTATAACCTGGGTATCTCCTGTATATAATGTAATTCTCATTATATACAGAGTCCTAACAATACTGTAGACTATAATGCAGCGTTCCCTAAGTCCTGGATTCATCTAGAGCGAGGCAGTGCCACCTACTGTTGCAAATGAATAATTCATCACATGCTCCTGACATGTTCATGCAGTATGCTTTGTGTGCACGTCTGTGTTAATCGGTGCACTGCGGGGGTCTCCTCCGTTCGTCTTTTATTACCCTGACACCGCATGCTTTCATGAGTTTTATGCTGAGTACTGCTAAAAGTTGACTTCAGTAAAGTAATTATTTTTAGCTGGTTCAGCTTGTGATTTGCACTGTGCTGATGGCTGCATTAAGTAAATTTACTGACAACTTGACAAAGCATGGCTACATAGGAAAAGGAGAGTGTGAAATTAATATATTATGTCTCTGATATTACTGAATGGCAACAAGTGTATCCTCAGCTACAGTCTGATCCATGGACACTTGGGGTCTGTCAGAGCTTTCTGCTCTAGTTCATAGAGGGGGGTCCTGAGTGATGGATCCCTTCTCAAAAGCAGATCTCAGATGTGTTTCCTGTTCTATTCTAGCCTATTAATCTCCTGTACTTATAGATCAGACATTACAATAAATTCAGTTGCACTAAAAGAAGTCAATGGAAAGAGAACAGGGACTATGTAAGTCTATAAAGCCCGAGTGACTATGTGACTAGTAGATAGCTCTGTGGCTTACTATAATGCTGTCTTTTATTGTCTCTGTGCTCCCTCTATAAGAGGTGCGAGACGGAATTGTGTTTTCTGTGCCTCCGCAGGTGTGTAGATGTGTAGTCCTGCAGCTCCTCTTTACATCATGTGTGAACACGGTGGGGCACTATTCATATGAGGACTGTATGGGATTTATAATATGGGCATTATATGGATCCTATTACACTAACAAGAAAAAAAAAAATAACACGCCCAGATAGAAATGTTTGATTGCTGCAAAACTGGGCCTGCACTTATGCTGATGCCCTATAAAAGGTTCTCAGGGGCTACTAGTGGGTAGTATACTTCTTGGCGAGCAATCATTGACTGCTAGACATGGCTCTACAACAAACTTGAAATTATTTTGCCCAGCAGGGGCAGAGGGGGTGCATTATTAGTCTGAGAGAAGGACGGTCATTTCGATTGGCGGCAAGCACAAGCAGCTCTCAGTTTCCTTACCCACCATCCCGCCACAGGGGGCGCCTTCTCTACACATCCCTGTGTGCTGGGCACCTAGCAGAAGGGTATTTGGTGTCACAGTACCCATTATGTGTCCTGCCATTGACAGCCGGCCACCGTGACCCTAAAGTGCAATAATGTTGTGAACAAGACACCTGGACTGTACAGACCAGAACCGCATCATCTATAACAACAAATTCAGGTTCTCTTTGGGATCCAATGACGGTCAGGTTCGAGGACGGAGATCTCGTGCCGTGCAGTTCAGTCCTGCTCTTGCTGTGCTTATTTTTTGTCAAGAAGAGTACATTGCTTATAAGGTTGGAAAAAGACAAGTCCATCATGTCCAACACATAATCTTAGGGTATGTTCACATGATCGAGCATGACACTGTTTTTTCTGCTAGCTGAAAAATTCAGCTAGAGGAAAAAAAAATCTGTGTCGTCCTCCCACTGAAATGAATGGAGGCTGGTTTGAGGCAGAATTTGGAGCAGATTTTGAGGCAAATTCAGCCATGTGAACATACCCTTAGGCCCCATTCACATGACCGAGAGCGCTGTCCGATGTGGGGCCAAGTTTGCAGCAGAATACACTCGAATGACACGGAGTGACATTCAAGTGTATTCCATGATGTACTTCATTCTATAAGAACTTCTGATGTCTTCTGTTTCGATGATACAGAGCAGGATAGGACCTGTTCTATGTTCATCGGAACAGAACGGACTATCAGACGTCCCCTAGGAGGAGTATCGTCCAGTGTACTCGGTTATGTGCATTAGGTATTACTGTGTTGTTCCAGAAGAAGGCAAAAACCCCATTAGGCAGTGCCACATAATAGTGGAAAAAATCCTTCCCAATTCCCATCTCCAGAAATTTTGTACCAATCTAGTACCACAAAAAAGTGAGCCTTTACAATGTATCAACCATCACAACATCTTGTGGCAGTGAGCTCTGTAGTGTCTCTGCTCTACAGTGAAGAATCCTTGTCGATGATGATGATGATGATGATGATGATGATGATGACGAGTCCTTCTTTCTCCTAAACGTAGATGTCCCAGTTTCAGGCCTAGATGTAAGGAAAGTTCTCTGTACTGTCCATTCGTATAGTTATACATTGTACCTAGGTCATCCTATAGTATATTTTTTATAAACTGAATAACCCCAAGTTTGATGAGCAATCTTTTTACTTTTAATCCACCCGTCGCACCTTGGTCACCTCCTCTGTGCCACATGGTCCAGTTATGTCCTTCTTATATACAGTATTCTACATGTGGCCTGACCAGTGATTTGTACAGAGGCAAAACCATGTCCTCATCTATTCCTTTCTTGAGTCACCCTCTGATTTCATATGGCTTGGCAGCAGCTGCCTGACACTGGTTGTTAAAGTTGACTTTACTGTCCTCCAATATCTCCGAGTCTTTTTTACCGTCCGTGTTACCCGGTGTTTTATTATTTGATATTTACTAGAGGTGGGCGAATCGACTCGTACCGAGCTGGGTTAGACCCGAATATTCCAAATTGTTCACTTTTTAACAAAACTGAACAATTTGTAATTCATCTTGGACCAACTAAAATGGCCACCACTGTTAAATTATTATCCCCTGAGGTCTTTTAAGACTCCAGAATATAATAGCTTGAGACCCAGGGGAGGTGACAAAAATTTAAAAAAAACATTTATACTCACCTGCCTTTACCTCTTTTGGGCCTCCTAGGGGGGTGTCCAGTGACCGGTGTCTTTCTCCTCCGGGTGATGACATCACAGAGGAGTGCCAGAGCCGGCATTTGGTGTTCTTTTGTGACGTCATGCGCCTGGTGGCACGTCATGATGCTCGTCGGGCCCGTGTCTCCACTGAGACCTGCCTAACGTTATAACTAATAACCTGGCAGATAGGACGACTGTCTCAGGTGTAAAAGAGTCCGAATTTGGCTATACCAACAATTTATCAATTATATGAGTGTTACAATTTTACAATTTAATTGAGTTCAGAATGTTACTGGGTGGTCTCATGATGGGATTGGGCTAGTTATGAGCAAGATATTATTTTCAGATGTGCGGAATGATTGCCAAGATTTCCAAATCGATTGTAATTGGTGAAAAGTACTGTTGGCCATCAATCGCTGCCAGTTCTTCGATCAGATATAGTTGTAGGTCCACTTTGCTTAGCCATTGTCCTGTTGTTGGTTTGTGCACTACAGAGGAGGGATAAGGAGTTTTGCTCTGGCCCAGAGGAAGGATAATAGCTTCTTAATGAGTTTAGAGACGCCTTCTAATGGGATGTCGAGAAGAATATTCTAAGGACAAATTTGTGTCGAAATCTGGTAAATTGTTTATGACTTTTTGATAGTCTCATCCCAAAAGGGTTTGATGGTTTTGCAGGTCCACTAAATGTGTATGTATGTCCCTTGGTCCACATTACTTCTCCAGGATCTGTCTATAGTGGTATGATAAGTATGTATAACTCCTTCCATTAGAGACTAACCTACTACTGCCCTAGAGTGTCTGCGCCGCTTCATAAGTGTTCATTGATGTCGGTTTCAGTAAACACTAAAGAAGCGGCCAGTGCTGCTGCTGTCTGTGCCCCTTCCGCCCACATGTCTCTGCCAGAAAGATATGTGGATATAAGTGGGATAGGCAATCCAGTAGCCAAGCAGCCCGCTTCACTACTGACATGGAAGTCAGTGCAGTGAATACTAACGAAGTGGCTGGAGGTTTCTAGAGAATCTCTCAGAGAATTATACTATGTGTAGGGCCACTGGGGAGCATTATACTATATGTATGGGCTACTGGAGAGCATTATACTATATGTACGGGCTACTGGAGAGTATTATACTATATATATGGGCTACTGGAGAGCATTATACTATATGTATGGGCTACTGGAGAGCATTATACTATATGTATGGGCTACTGGAGAGCATTATACTATATGTATGGGCTACTGGAGAGCATTATACTATATGTATGGGCTACTGGAGAGCATTATACTATATGTATGGGCTACTGGAGAGTATTATACTATATATATGGGCTACTGGAGAGCATTATACTATATGTATGGGCTACTGGAGAGCATTATACTATATGTATGGGCTACTGGAGAGTATTATACTATATATATGGGCTACTGGAGAGCATTATACTATATGTATGGGCTACTGGAGAGCATTATACTATATGTATGGGCTACTGGAGAGCATTATACTATATGTATGGGCTACTGGAGAGTATTATACTATATATATGGGCTACTGGAGAGTATTATACTATATATATGGGCTACTGGAGAGCATTATACTATATGTATGGGCTACTGGAGAGCATTATACTATATATATGGGCTACTGGAGAGCATTATACTATATGTATGGGCTACTGGAGAGCATTATACTATATGTATGGGCTACTGGAGAGTATTATACTATATATATGGGCTACTGGAGAGCATTATACTATATGTATGGGCTACTGGAGAGCATTATACTATATGTATGGGCTACTGGAGAGCATTATACTATATGTGTGGGCTACTGAGGAGCATTATACTGTGTGTATGGGTTAATAGAGAGTTTTACTATGTGTATGGGCTACTGGAGAATATTCTACCATGTGTATGATCTACTGGGGAGTATTATGCTATGTGTATGGACTACTATGGAGTATTATACTGTGTGTATGGGCTACTCTGGCATATTATACTGTGCTTATGGGCTACTCAGACGTATTATCCTATGTGTATGGGCTAAAGGGAAGCATTATGCTGTGTGTATGGGCTACTAGGGAGTATTATACTGTTTATATGGGCTTCTGGGGAGAATTATAATGTGTGAGAGCCACTGGGAGGCATTATACTGTGTGGGCTCTACTGCTGCTGATGCTGCTAATACTGTTATTATGTTGTAGGGGTGTCCTGAGAAAAAATATTTTTTCAAGGAGTGCCTCAAGTCTGATAAAGTATCCTTACACTAATCTGAGGTCTCTGATGATTCAGTCCACTACATGCCCAGTGAAGTCGCATGACCATCCCAGACTTCCCCCAGTCATGTAGACCATCTGCCTCAAACAGGATGGGAAATAGTTATATATCGGGGGAGCCCACAAAGTTTACCTGTATGGGGCCCTGAAAATTCCTAATGGCAGTCTAGCCTAGTATTGTCATTTAACTCTTTAGGGTTACACTGTGATCAATATATTGTTCTGCTGACAGTCTTTTGATATCCCCAAGAGTTGTACCAATTACCACATAAGCTCTGCTACATCTGTATATACACCAGCATAGTCAATGACTAACACATTAGCTAATTTGGATGGACTGCAATTTCCCTGATTTTCAGTAGAGGGCAGTCTTGCTACACATTAGTTTTGACGTGTTTCGCTTTCCTCCTGCTCTTTTTTGTCATGTTGCACATTTCCCTCACATTTCTGCAGATACATTGCCTTCCTGCTCCTCATCTGAGATGTCTTTGTTGGTTTAGCCATGTACGGATCAGTTTGACGAATGTTCTCTTCTTCTTCTTCTTCTTCTGTTTTTTTCACAGCCCCCCTGGAACACATTCACTTGGTTTTGCCTTTTGTCACCACAAAGAACAAGGAGGTCAATGCTTCAGTGATTCTCTGGCCAAGTAACGTTGGGACCCTCACCTACGTCTGGTGGCTCGGAAATAATAGTGAGGTGCTTGCAGATTTCGACTTTATGTGGGTTAAAAAAATGAGCAAAAAGTAGCACACCATTGACTTTTTGCACCATACCAAGTGACCCCTGCAGTCTGGAACCCGATCAGTCCTCCTAGTCTATCCCTAACTACATACAGGACATCTATGGTTTGGCTGTACATGCAGTAGGGACGAGGGGACAGGCATCAGGCAGAATCCCCTGGGGCCACAAAGTATCAAATAGGTTAAGTCCAATCCGAATCCCCGAAGATGAGTATCTACAATAAGCATAAACAGTAGAAAGAGGTTCCTCCATGAAACCCAGGGATGTAGCTAAAAGCTCATGAATCCTGGTGCAAAAATACAGCTTCTTTTCATGGCTGCTGACTGCAGCCCACCCAAAACTTTGGCAGTATCTCTGACAATGTTCCCTATAAACCTCTTTATCTCTAGGGGTCCAGGGCAGTGCAGAGGTTAATGTCTGTATGTCAGGTTGTCTGGTGCTAGTTTTAGCATCCTTGGTGATCTAGGGCAGCAAAAAAAAAAAAAAATTAATAAATATATCTGGTGTTCTAGGTTAGAGAGGGGGCTAATATCAGAATCCCCGGTGGTCTCGGGGAGTGATGGAGACTTGTTTCTGTATCCATGGTGGTTTTGGACAGTGCAATGATCCCTGGGGATCTAGGGCAGGAAGGGAGACCTATTTATGTACTGTGCCATTCATACACTGAGTATTAGAGCAGCCCTGTTATGTTAAGAACATTTGGCTGTTCATTGGCGACTGCTACATCTTGTATGTCCTTTGTATGTTTTTTATGAAGTTTAGTCATTTCTAAAAAAGCTTCTGAAACCCCCATGCCACACAAACAGCATGGAGCGCCATACTATGACTTTATTAACACCCACCTAATGTGTTCTAGAACTGGATGAGAAGAAGCTGCCTCTAGTGGTACCGGCAGGTGTGACCACCAACACTGGACACAATGGGGCCAATTTATTAAGACTGGCGTATCGTATGCCAGTCTTAATAAAGGGCCCCACTGGCACAGGAAAAGAGAGACTGCGGCCGCTTCATAAATCAGTCGGAGGTCTCTGATCAGAATGGAAATCTGTGCCTAGGTTTCCATTCTAAATCACTCTATTTCCATTTCAACTTTTCTAGAGTGAGTTATAATGAACCTGTCGGTAGCACAATGTGGCGAGCAAGGTGTGGATCAGGGTTTGTGGCACGTTTGGCGCAAGATATCACCCCTCTACTCTTAAAAAAAAAATAAAAAAATTGTCTTAAAGGGATTGATGATTCAGTAGGGGACCCAAAAGAACAGCAGAGGGTGCTGTAACAAAGATGTGGCATCAATATGTAGACAAAGGAACTTTATTAAAAACTGAACACGGGGGAAAAAAAATCTTAGGTTTTATATGATTTATGAGAAATATTGAGATTGTATCATGAATCGGCTCCTTTAAATCCCGTGTATATAGTGTAAACTATTAAAATAAAAAAAATCCATACAAAATGCTACTCCCTAAAACGTTGGCATAAGTAACTATATTACATACCCGGCATGACATCAGCACTCTTTTCAGGATGTAGGGTGCCCATGCATTAAAGGGGCTTTCTGAGACCTACTTATCGATAACCTATCCTTAGGATAGGTCATCAATATGTGATTAGTTGGGGTCTGATGCCCTGGATCCTCCACAGATTCAGGTGAATGCATTGGCCTCTTGAGTGAATACCAAGCGTAGCATAGGACAGGCCATCAGTATGGAGGAGACAGAACACCCATTTAATATAGTAATATCACAAACCGAGGTGAACAATTTGATTAATTTTATTGAATTCTGTCCAAATTTTCCAAAAAATTCAGATTATAACAAATCTGAAACTTTTGGGATCCATTTTGGATAAAACACTCAAAATGGCAATCTTACTCGTGGTTTTTGTAACTAGGTCATTGACCTACTTTCACTGGCAGAGAGTAACTGATCTAAACCAGCTAAGATGCAACTGTCATTGGCTGGTTTAGATCAAGTATTCCTATTCTCTGAAACAAAGGGAAGAAATGGGCACAATCCTAAACAATATACAAGGAATGCCAACTCAAGAGCTCAAAGGCATACAAATGACCCCAACAAACAAGTAGAGCACAAAACCCATTACATACCCATTATAACAAGCATATAATCATTATTGCACAGGTACATAATCATGTGTATGTGACGCTTGTGTGTTGTGTCATCAGGGATGGGGCTAGAACCTGTGGCGTGGGAGTGGCAGGGGCAGTTTTTTTTCCCCACTTCATGGTTTTTTTTTTGTTATACACACTGGGATGGGGGCAGTTGCTGATTTCCAGAAGGAATGTAGATTCCTATCACTTTCTGCAGAGCTGATCTGGATCACATGACCGCAGGGCCAGAAGTGGAACCACATCATGGGAAAGTGATCCGCAACTGGGAAGTCAGGGATAGCAATAAACTGTCTTTGCCTTCCCTATAGAAGGTCCAGCTCTAGTAACGGTCCGGAGCTGGCTCCACAATTTTGTGCTGTTGCTTAACTCTGCAAGGAAGTATATAGACAACCTTGCATGGTTGAGTGGAGCACCCAGATGTATCAAGTCAGTGGGGGGTGCGGAATGTTAAAGTCACTTTTGTTGGAATCTGCATTGCCATAATTTGTGCTAAATTTATCAACTCAATGATAGTTTGGGCACATATTTAAAGGGGTTTTCAGGGCTAAAAATATTAATAACCTATTCTAAAGAGAGCTCACTAATATCAGATCTGTGGGAGTCTGACATCTGGCACCCCCACCGATCAGCTGATCTCCACAGGTGATACATAGAGAATGAATCAGGAAGCGGACAGCACAGTACTCGGTGTAGTGGCTGAACTAAGTCACTGCAGCTTAGCTCCCATTCAAATGAATGGAAGCTGATCTGCAGTACCTGGTCTGGCCACTACACAGAGAATGTCACTAGTTCCTTCCTCCATACAAAGGATGAACCTTTGTATATCAGCTGCTGTGAATAGATGATTTATAGGGGTGCCAGGTGTTAGACCCCAACAGATCTGATATTGATTACCTATTTTTGAGCTACGTCCTCAATATTTTAAGTCCAGAAAACCTCTTTAAGTCTAGCACTTCTGTACTGAGATGTTACTCCACCTTCTACGACAACTCCTTACCGGAGTTAAGTTGTCCCAATTCTACATTAATAAATCTGGTATAAAATCATGCTAGACAGGTGAACCATGTCCACTGTCACAACCACTTTTCGAAAGAAGTTAGTGGTGTAAAAATATTAGTCACAAAATTTTTGTAGAATTGAGCTAAAAAAGTTGAAAATCCCTTATTTTGCAACCATTTGATGCCAGGGTTCAGGATTTGATACATTCTCTCCACATTGTCAAAATTTAGGACAGTAAGAACAAATTTGACTTTTTACTCCAAAAGGTAAAATTTTGCTCTTTCATGTACACCAAAAACACTTCTGCTCAAAAAGAGTTAACTTGATTTTTAAAATTATTTATTTTCTTTTTTTCAATTTTATCCAACTCCTTTTATCATTTTTCTTTGCTAACTTTCACTTTTTAATTTCTTCATCTTCCTCTAATCTCTGCTCTAATTCCTTGCCCTCCTTGCTCTGGTCTGAACCCAGGGGAATCCCATGCTTCAACCTAAGATTGATTAAGATTCAAAAATAAAATAAAAAAAAATTCAATTCGGTATATTTCATTTCCGTTAGGTCCCAAAGTTGCAATATTTTATTTTTTGGAGGCAGCTTGAAGCTCTCACCGGCTGTTTGTTATCTCTGTCATAATGAGCGGCACATCCTTCCTCCAACAAACAGGCCCATGCTGCATTCTGCCAAAAAAAAAAAAAAAAAAATCTGTCTGGAACATCAATTATTTTCCTCAGTACAATGTTTTTATAGAAGATAAGAGCACAAGTCCCAGGGCGAACCTCCGAGCTGCTGCCTGAAGATGACTGTGAGGCCAATGTAGTACACTGGTTTTAATCTTCACTTATGAGATGTCTGGCATACAAGCAGGTAACTCAGCCTCATTTTTGTATTCTTCTTTCCTCTCCGCAGCCCCTCATCACTCTGGATAGGAGCATCTCATTTACCTTTGCTGTGGAAGGGATGAACAGTATCACTGTGCAAGTGTCTGCAGGGAGCACCATCCTACAGGATACTAAGACCATCGCAGTGTATGGTAAGACTCAGTACACACTGCTCGTCCAACTGCATTGCCATAGACTTGGAGTGGAGCAAAACTGTCCTAAAAATTGCTCAAAAATTCAAAAAGTATTTTCATCTACTCCTACTTTTTTCTTTTTTTCATTATTTTTTCTTGTTCTTCATCTTTATTTAATAATTGTTTATTATTATTCATTTCTCTTTTTCTTTTTATCTTCTTCCTTTTCTTCATCTTTGTCTTCTTCTTTCACTTCGCCCTCTTACTTTCTTTATCTTCATCTTTGGAATTTAAATTGCTTAAACATTAAAAAAAATTTTTGTCTACTTTTTTGATTTATTTTCTTCTTCATCTTCTTCTTTTTAATCTTCATTTTTTTCTTTCTCTTTATTGTCATCTTCTTCATTTTCTTCACCTTCTTCCTTTTCTACAGATTAATCTTCTTCTTTTTCCTTATCTTCATCTATTTCCTTTTCTTCTTTCTTGGCTTCTTTATATTCTTCAGCTAATCTTCTTCCTTTTCTTCATCTTCCTTCTATTCTTCATCTTTAGCTTATCTTCTTGCTTTTGTTTTTTTTTTTTTACTTCTTCCTATTCTTCATCATCTTCAATCTCCTCCTCCTGTCTTCTCTTTTCTTCTTTTTGTCTTTCTTCTATCATAGTCTTCTTCTTCTTCTCCTTCTCTTCTTCTTCTTCTTCTTCTTCTTCTTCTTCTTCTTCTTCTTCTCCTTCTTCTTCTCCATCTCCTTCTCCTCCTTCTCCTAATTTTCCTCCTCTTCCGTCCTCTTCCTTCTCCGTCCTTTTCCTTCTCCGTCCTCTTCCTTCTCGATCTTCTTCCTCTACCTTTTTCTCCTCCCTCACTTTTTATCCACCCTTTTACTTTTTCTGTCCCCAAAGGTGACTTATAAAAAAAATATTGTAAATACTTGTACAAATTATATTTTTTTCTTCGCTCATAAAATTTGAAAAGTGACTAAAAAAGTTACCATGGCCTCCAAGGAGATGTTGTTTAGGCCAATCTTACTAATAAGGAGACCTTACTCCTGCTGTGCAATAAATTTGGTGTATTTTAGTATCCAGTATGCTCATAAGCTCACCCTAGTGGTGGCTGTAGGCAGTCAGAATTCTTGTCTTACCATGTGGACATTTTCTTCCGTCAATTGTCTATGTTTCTTTGTCTATGCTGGAGATTTGGAGTTTGCTAACAAGAAAACTGAACTTTAACCCTATAAAAACACACAATTTCACATTAATTTTAAGGCCAAATATGGCAGCTTCTTGAAGAGAACTAGTGACAGCCCATCTTAATAGATTTATTCTGGTATCTAAGAATTTGTTTATCTTTCCTCCTATGGTCCTGCTGGTTATTTTATAGACTTTTATGAATTGAGTGAATTTTTAAAAAGCTAATGATCAGTGTGAATACAATCCATCACCTCCCTGCAAAACAATATCCGCGCTCCTCCACTCCCCTTACTTTCTTTGCCTGTTCACCTAGACCCTAAATTTCTTCCTGGATAATAATAATAATAATTGCAATAAAATCTGTGCACATTCTCGGCAAATGCTAATTTGTACAGAGCAACTTTCTATTAAACGCTATTGCACCTACAATTTTCCTTGTTTGCCTGACTAATTGGATAATTATCTACCTGCCGTGAATAATGCCGCAGAACAGAGGACGTGAGGTTGGAATATTTAGCTTCATGCCAAATGTCTACATTCACAGGTGGTAAATAATTCATTTTTTTTAAGTTGATGCCTATTATTATTTATTTATGCCGTTTTCTCCCCTTTTTGTATTACTATTGCTGTTTTTGTAACCCCTCTAATACAACGCCCTAGAAGTCTCTGCTGTGCTTCTGTAAGCATCACATTTCATTAGCTCTGTATCCCATCACTCGCCAGATTACAGAATCGTTGCTTCTGCAAGAGGTGATCTCAGGAGACAAAGGGCGGCGTCATACGGCCAAACACATAGGGGAGGATTCATCAAAAAAAATTACATCATTTGCAATTAATATCATCCATAAAATATTATCCTTTTATGTCATTTACTGACAGATTTGCGCCGGTCTGGTATTATTAGCAATTTTTTGCAAAAAGAGGGTGTGGCTTGTATGGTGCTGAGAAAGTAGTCAAAGTCCACAATGGCGGCTAATACAAAAATAGCATTTCTAGGTGCAAAATTATTCCACCCCGACACTGGCCCGAACCTCTAAAAACTTACATTGTACACTTATTGAGGAAGATTTATTATGCCTTGTATGCCAAAATTTGTGAACTTTTTCTTTTTTACGCTGCATTCATCACTTTCCTGAAAAGATGGCATGGGAGAGGCATACAGGGGGAAGTGCTCTACCAAATTATTATCATTTGTGGCAGAAATCTGGTATAAATGATGCAGGAAATCTATGCTAGCTATGAACTGGTGCAGATTTCCTTCCAGACTCACAGCACAGCAGAGGGTGCGCCTCATTTTTGAGGAGGTAAATGAGGAGCACCCTCCATTGGCTTAGGGGTTATGAAGACTGGCATTAAAAACGCCAGTCTTCATAAATCTTCCTCATTGTGCCTAAAAAAGTTGATATAGCTTAACAGGAGTTATTATTTAAAGAAAAAAAAATTGCACCAAATTCATCAAGCTTTTGCAACAATTTTGATGAATTTGAATCAATTTGTGAATGTTTTTTTTAATACTTGGTGTGTCTACAGCTCCTTGGCACAAAGCCGCAAGAGCAGTGGGCGGGGGGGCGGGGGAATCATCAAATGGTTTGTGTCAAAAAAGACAACATTTGCACCAAATTTCATACATAATAACTATTAACCATATTCAACATCCTTATACATAATTTCCTGACAGATTTGTCTAGTATTATTTTAATTTTTTTCTAAAAAGTAGTCGTGGTCTGCATGGCGCTGGGAAATCAAATCTTACACAATCACTGAGAAGTCAAAATCAACTAAAAAAAATATACTCTTTGGGGGGAATTTATCTAACCCTGCAGAATTCTGGTGTAAAAAAGTTGCAAAGCAGGGATTTGTCTCTCTAGTTCATAGGCGTAATCATTTTGCATATTTTTGATTTCTGCACCGCTCACTCCACGTTTCAAAAGTAGGTGGGGCAGTGGGTGTGGTTTACGTGTCTAGCAGTCTGTAGTCCAGATTTATCAACTGCAACTTCCTAAAAAGTTGCAAAAATTGTTGCAAGAACTCACTCCAGGTGGTGAGTAGTGTACAAAGTGGAGTAACATTTCAGGACAGACGTGTCAGACTTACAGATACGTCTAATTTATCAAACATTGCCTGACATTTGATAAATTTGGCTCAAGTTATGTCAACGCAGACTCCAGCAAAACTGACTTAAAAGTCCCCTAATGATAAATTTCCCCCATTATGCCTAAAAAAATTGCACCAAACATGAGTCAGTTTTCAAAACACCACCTTTGTTTTTAAATTTCTCCAAATTCACCAATCATTTTTGACAATTTCATCAATGTATCTAATATTTTAAAAAATTGCACAAATTGAGACAAAGCGGTAAGTCAGGTCATTTTTCGGCGCATTCGATGACTCCATCCCCCCCTCCCCTTCTGTGTGCGCCTCTGGCTAATGGAAATAAATGCTAAATTATGACTTTCACTGGTTTTGTTAATTTTTTTTTCATCTAAAAAAATTGAAAGCAATTAAAAACTGAAATCTCTGAGCTAAACTGCGAGTTATTATCTTAATGGACTGACGTAGTTTTGTTTAGAGCCATCATTTATTTAATAATTACACAATTTAGTAATGGCCCAACGTTAGTTTCATTTTAATCACATTATTTATTTTTATGATGTTCATTTTTCTATTTTATCATTTGTTTTTGATGACTTTTTTATACTTTCTTCATTTTGATGATATTTGTAATTGTTTTCATATTTTCTATCCCATTATTTATGTTTATGATATTTAATTTATTGTTTTTATTTCAATCTCCTTAATTGTAATTATTTTTGCTTGTTTTAGTTTAATATATTTTTTCTGATGTTTTGTATTATTCTTATTTTACTTGATTTTCGGGGTTCTGTTTTATACAGTCATATATTTATGCTTTGTTAGGCTGCGTTCGCATCTGCGTCATTGGCTGGAGCTTGTGGTCGAAAAAAATCCCGCAGAATATGGCAGAGTAGAATAATTAACTTTATTGATTTTTTTTTTTTTTTAAAGAATGTTGAAATTTTAAATAAAAAAAACAATCACAGCAAAACATACAAAGTAAAACTGCTGCAAAAGACTTCCACAAACAGGATGTGTGAATGCAGCCTCAGGATGGAATTTCTAGGATAATATAATTTTTTTTTTGATCCTGTTAACTCTTTCTGTTTACTGTTTACAGAACAGTTTCAGTCTCTGAGGTTGTCGTTTTCACCAAATCTTGATGATTTTAACCCTGACATTCCTGAGTGGAGAAGAGACATCAGCCGCGTGATTAAGAGAGCGCTCATGTATGTAAGTGACTTGCTTCTTTATCTATGGGGTCTATATGATATTCTCAGAGGGCCTGTAACCACAGATGTCCAGTCTGTAGAGCTGTATTATTCCATATCAGGCCTCCAGATGGCGATGTGTAACACTAGGTGGCTCAGTGGTTAGCACTTGCAGCGCTGGAGTCCTGGGTTCAAATCTGACCAGAGACACCATCTGCATGGAATTAGTATGTTCTCCCTGTGTTAGTGTGGGTTTACTTAAAAATAAAAATTGACTTCCTGTAAAACAACCGACCCTTGTGGGTGTTGAGGATGAGCGCCTGTATGGCAGCCTCTGACTCCCCTGCTCCACAAATCTCCCTGCACTTTGAGTCCCGGTGAGAAGAGAACATTACTAATGTCTGTCACTACCTAGAAGTGCAATGTACTTGTAATGTGGAATAAGACAGATCCACTTATCTATCCTACATAAAACTGATGATCTATGTATCCTAATTATAGCTGTCATTTTGATGTCATAGAAACTATCTGCCTATCTATCTATCTATCTATCTATCTATCTTTCTCATTGTCTATCTATGTATCTATCTGTAAGGGAATTGCCAGTTGAGCAATTCCCCTGTGCTGCTGCTGCAGAAATAAGGGAACGAGGGAATGACAGAGACAGTGTGCCCTAAACTAGACCCAGCCCCTGTCCCTGCCTACTTGTCTCAACTACCCTAGGTGGTGGCAGAGCAGCTTGGCGACAATCCCGTCTCTGAATAAGTGACACATAGAACAGGACAAGACAAAACAACACAGAAGAGGAGTCAGCAAGCCGAGGGTAAAAACCAGAGGGACATAGCAGTACCAAATCGAAATCCTAAAGAGTAGTCACAAGGGAAGTCAAAGGTCAGAAGTCAGAATCCAATGCAAGTCACAGGACAGAGTCGCAATAACTATCTATCTCATATCTATATCTCTCTACTATCTATCTATCTATCTATCTCATATCTATCTCATATCTATCTATCTATCTATCTAATATCTATCTATCTGTCTATCTCGTATCTATCTATCTCATATCTATCTATCTCATATCTATCTATCTCCACTATCTATCTATCTTCTCTTCTATCTATCTTATCTATCTATCTATCTCATCTCTATCTATCTATCTATCTCTATCTATCTATCTATCTATCTATCTATCTTCTATCTATCTATCTATCTATCTATCTATCTATCTCATATCTATCTATCTATCTATCTATCTATCTATCTCATATCTATCTATCTATCTATCTATCTATCTCATATACTATCTATCTTCCCATATCTATCTATCTATCTCTATCTATCTATCCTATCTATCTATCTATCTCATATCTATCTATCTCATATCTATCTATCTATCTATCTCATATCTATCTATCTCTATCTATCTATCTATCTATCTATCTCATATCTATCTATCTATCTATCTCTTCTTCTTTTCTTCTTCTTCTTCTCCCCCCCCTTGTCCCCCTCTCCTCCCTTTGTCTCTCCCTTCCTCTTTTTTCCCCCCCCTCTTTCCGCTCCCTCCCCTCCCTCTCTTTCCCTTCTCCCCTGCCCTGCCCCTCCTCTCCTCTTTCCCTCTCCTCCCCTTCCTTCCCTCTCCCCCCTCCCCTCATTACAGAGAACGTACTCTCGCCTGTTAACCCCCCCCTGCCGCCCTACTGTCTGTCTGCATAATGTTGCCTCTCACCTGGAACTCCTGTACATGTTGTATTTGTATTTGTACGCTTATCTTTCTTTCTGCTGAACACACTAATTCCCCATGGGGCATTAGGACTATTATATATTATATATATTATCTCATATCTATCTATCTATCTATCTATCTATCTATCTATCTCTCTATCTATCTATCTATCTCAATCTATCTCATATCTATCTATCTATCTATCTATCTCATATCTATCTATCTATCTATCTATCTATCTCCTATCTATCTATCTATCTCAATCTATCTATCTATCTCATATCTATCTATCTATCTATCTATCTATCTCATATCTATCTATCTATCTCATATCTATCTATCTCCATATCTATCTATCTATCTCATATCTATCTAATACTATCTCATCTATCTATCTATCTATCTATCTATCTATCTATCTACTCATATCTATCTATCTCATATCTATCTCACTATCTATCTATCTATCTATCTATCTATCTATCTCATATCTATCTATCTATCTATCTATCTATCTATCTCATATCATATCTATCTATCTATCTATCTCATATCTATCTATCTATCTATCTATCATATCTATCTCATATACTATCTCTATCTCTCATATCTATCTATCTCATATCTATCTATCCCATATCTATCTCATATCTATCTATCATCATCTATCTATCTATCTCATATCTATCTATCTATCTATCTCATCTATCTATCTATCTATCTATCTATCTATCTATCTATCATATCTATCTCATATCTATCTCATCTATCTATCTCATATCTATCTATCTATCTATCTCATATCTATCTCATATCTATCTACCTCATATCTATCTATCTCTTATCTATCTATCTATCTCATATCTATCTATCTATCTATCTATCTATCTATCTATCTATCTCTTATCTATCTATCTATCTATCTCATATTTATCTCATATCCATCTCATATCTATCTCATATATACTATCTCATATCTATCTATCTCCTATCTATCTCTATCTCTATCTATCTATCTCATATCTATCTATCTATCTACTATCTCATATCTATCTATCTCATATCTATCTATCTATCTCATATCTATCTATCTCTCTATCTATCTATCTCTATCTATCTATCTATCTCATATCTATCTATCTCATATCTATCTATCTCATATCTATCTATCTCAATCTATCTATCTCATATCTATTTATCCCCCCCCCCCCCTCCCTCTCTCTCCCTCTTTTTTTTCTTTCTTTCTCCCTCTTTTCTCTCTCTCTCTCTCTCTCTCTCTCTCTCTCTCTCATATCTATTTATGAAATATAGCAAACATTAGGATGACTCAGAAGACACTAATTTGACATTTAACTTGTTACAAACCATTGAACAGAATCTTATGTAATGTGTTAAATGTCAGGTCAACAATTGTGTAGACAAGTTAATGTCTGTAACATTTCTAACTTTTATTCTATCTATTTACCTATCTTACGCTAGGTCTACACCTGCGTTCAGGTTTGGGGGCCCAAAGAACGGAAACCTAATCCGCTTAAAAAGTGGTTACCCACGGAAACCCGCGGACCCCATAGACTATAATGGGATTCGCTGAGTTTCGGCCCAGTTTGCGTCCGACTTTTCTCTCCACATTTTTAAAGTGAATTCGGGGGACAGAAACCCCGAACATAGAGCAGGCGCAAGTGTGAACCTAGCCTTACCTAAATCTACTGTACATTATCTATTATCAGTTTATTGCCATACCTATTCCACTTTTATATGACTGTCCTATATTCCGGAATATCTGGTCATCCAGAATCACCTGCCATTGATTAAAGGGGTTTTGCATTTTATAACTAGGATATAACATCACATGACTACTAAGGGCCTGATATTTGTGAACCCCACAATCTGGAGATAGAAGGGGGTGCAGCTCTGATGTAGTGCAGTGACCTGGGCACTCTGGATCCTGGGGGGCCCAGCCTAAAACCCCCCTCACTACACATGCAGTGCTGAGCTATATACAGTATATACCACACCCAGCATACACTGCACACAAGTTCCCGTTTCCTCTGCGCTCTGAATGTCATTTTGCTTCTTTTGTTGCAATTTTCTTGTTGTCGTCTTTTTTTGTGGCACTTTTGTTCCTCCGAAGGAAAAACAAATAAGTCAGAGACCGGGGACTTTCCTATTTTTGGAGTCTGGTCCTTCCAGATGAGAGATTAAGGAACATGTTGCACTAACACCGCTGTGGCCTCTTCTGCCTCCGTCCATCTGTCGTCCCCTGATTTCACTGTACAATGTTTTTATGATTTTTTTTTTTTCTAACATCTTTGTACATTATTGAAGACTGGTGGGAACAGGTTACGGGGCAAAATGTCACTTTCAGAGTTTTGCATTTTTTTTTAAAGATTTTATTGCAATTACTAAACAGCCATGGAGTCAACAGCCCCAGCGCCGGCAGCTATAGAGCCTGCTCGGCAGCGATACCCAGAGGCGGCCTGGATGCTCAGCCAAGCTAGCAATGGCAATTAATCAGGCAGTGTGAGGCAAGCTCTGCAAAATGCTCCCTGGCTCCGAGTCCCAGAGAGGCTCCTCCAGGGAACAGGTGCATGGCGCGGCGCGGCGGTGCCAGCTGTGTCTGAACCTGAATTCCGCCTGCTAATTAAAACGGTAGAGGTATAAACCTACAGTCGTCAAACAGCGCGCAGTCGGGAGGCTGCTCATTCCCAGCTTCAAGACCATCCCAATTCTTCACCTCTTCCGTCTGCCAAGTGCATCCATTTAACCGCTTCTCCGCCTGATGTAGTCTTATCTCTGCTCACTGGGCAGCTGAATTTTATCTACTGCTCTCTGTTATCAGCGAGTTCATGCTGTGCATAGACTGCCTGTAGTGTTCTCAATGGGATAACAGACAAGCAGTGCATAAAACTCCTTACCCTCATAATCACCAATTTATGTCACATATATCTAGTGCCGAGACCCTCCAGAGACATCCTGACCATAGGGGATTATTTTTATGTATGGATGGGAATGTCATTAAAAAGAGCAATTCACGCAAAATTCTGATATACAAGTTTTTTAACAAAATTAAAAAAGTAAAAACAATATATAAAAAATAGAAGTCAAAAGTATCCACCATTTTTTTTATCTCCTTGCACCCATATAGTGGATGGGAACCGACAAGTGATGTCCACACTTATGTCTGGCAATACAAATTGAATACAATATTGCAATATAGTAGCAAAACCCTTGACAGGCTGCAATTCACATCATAAACTCTGGGTGGCAGCACATAGATACATCTAAAATAGACATCTCATGACAGAATATTGCAAAGTCATGTTGTTTTTCAAAGCTGGTCATCTTGTGACGCACGTCTTGGGATATGTTAAGACAAAAGGAATGTTTAAGTCAGAACACATCTGTATATTGTACACAAAATATTGCAAGGTACCCGCTTTACAATATATTCCTGCTGGAGTTTTATTCTTCTTTCAGTCTCTGTATTATTATGCTTAAAGGGAGTGTCCATCTTGTCTAGGCATTTTATTTATTTGTACTTAAAATGAGTCCAAAATTTCATAATATACCTTTAGAGTGGGTAGAAAACAATTTTCATGATACAGAGCTCCAAATACCCTGCATGCACAGAGAATTCAGCTAAAAAATCCTGATGTCCTATAGCTACCATTAGGGGGAGCTCAGGAGCATGGTTAAGATGGTTCCCATTGAATTAAAGAGGACCTGTAATCTCCCCAGATTGAGTATCCTATTTTATAGCTCTGTGTTTTGCTGTTCCTCTGCCATCCACCTGTAAATTTATGAATACATTTCCAAATGGGGTATTACCTATAAGAGATGTGTCTCTATGCAGAGCTGCCAGTGCCAGACTATGTAGAGACATGCCCCTTTAACAAGGGAAATGGCAACACCCATTTGTCAATTAATTCATAAATATCCAGGAGGAATAACAGAGGAATGGCACAACATTTTACAGAATTAAAATCCAAAAAAGAGAAAAAAAAATCTTCAAAGCTCCCCCTAGTGGTTGCTATAGGTAGTCAAAGTTTTATCATAATTATTATAAAGGGAGCAGGAGATTTGGAGCTCTGTATCTGTAATATGGCTTGTGGGGTTTAATGGGGGTCTGTTTTGCTAATAGGATATTCAATAACCTATGCCTGAATTGTGGGGCTGGGGGAACATCCTAAATGACTAAGAAAGCTCCAACCACATGAAGCCAACAGGAGACAAAGTGACACAGCAGTTCTCAGTGCAATTGATTGGGATCGTGGTGATCAGACCACCGCTAACTGGTCATTGGAGGACCCGTGATAAATATAGAGGTTTAGCTTAAATCTTCTGGGGTACCAAACACCACATGTCATGTATAGCTCTGCTGTCCTGTGATGTGGTGTAAAGGTTTCTGGTCCTGTGACACCACAGTCTAATGGTAAAGCATCCGGTGCAACTCCACCTTATCATGTCATGTCCATCACTATCCCTGGGAATAAATATTATCCCTTAAGGTAATGTTATGTTCTTATGTCTTTGGATGAAAAGTGGTTAAACTTGCTCATTTCCATGTGTTCACACAGGCCACGGGCGTGAGCAGCAGGCAGATTTTAGTGGCGGTGCTCCCCGGACTACCCACGTCTGCCGAGCTCTTCATTCTCCCCTATCAGGATGGAAGTGATGAGAATAAGAAGAAGACGGAAGATCTGTCCCAGGTAATAAAGACGCCCTGGAAATTCAGTCTGTGAAGCTTTAGATGGCATGTAAAGAGAAATAAGAATCTGACTACGTGCAACATAAGATGGCAGTGTCATGCTACATACTACATCATGCCTAATGTTACAACCTGCAATTATCCCACGACCATGACCTGACAGTCAGCAGAAATCTAATCCCACTAGCTTTCTACATGCCTACATCCACAACTATTAGCTGTAAAAATCACTGTGCAGACCTAGCAGAAAGCAATAGAAGGATGTAGCAGAGCTGAATGTATTGTATAACTGTTCACCTTGTACATTGTGATCATCCAGTTAAGACAATGCTAGAGGTTTACAGGCAGTCCTATAGAGAAACATTAATAAGATATGGTCATATCATGATGAGTTGTGGTAGTGACAATCTCAGCTCTGCTCAACAGCTGTGTTCTGGGACACACAATAGGTCCTCACCACTCAAAGGATAGTCACACCCAGAGTTCTAGGATTTATATGCAGCTGAAATAACTCAGGTCCGTCACATGGAATGATAGGTTTTAGTTGCCGACTACCTGTTGTCATCTAGAACACAGACCTACTGAGCCATGAACACTCACTCTCCACTGTATATTAAACTAGGGCTTGAGAAATAATTGATGAGACTTTTCCCATATGGTAGCCATGATCAAAACATATATGTGTATTTTCATGGTGATTGGAAGCCAACGTGACATGTTCTGTGACACACGTGCCTCAGGAGTAGTGCTCACTGCAACAGATATGAAGGTCTTGGGGCTCTAGGTGCACAATAATGAGCTGCATAATATTCTGAGAAGTCCTGAAATTAAAGCTCATCCATTCATCTCTTGCCATTGACCTGGACTGAATTAATACAGTGATAAATTTTGTCTGAACCTTTACATTTCAGCAAGTATAACATTATGTACCAATATACTATAGTGCATGTAAGAATCCCCTCAGGGAGCCGATACTATATTTTTTGTCTGGCTCCCTAGGTGGGGAGAGAAGGACTTATGCATGCGCTATGGTGTGCTGGTATGTAATTTTATGGTTTTTGTATCTGAATTGCTATGAAAAACTATGGGGGACAAAAAAATAACCTGGTCCCCCCTTAATTTTTGTAACTAGCCAGATACAACAAGCAGCAGAAGAATTACAAGAGTGGGAAGGGCCATAGTTTTTGGCCCTTTCCATCCTGTTAATCCCAGTCTTCACCGACCTCATTGCCATCACTTCAGATGGTTGGGTATGGGCAGATACTCAGCTCATCTTGGCACTCCTGATGGTGGTGGATACAGGAGCATAAATGGTGAAATTGGCGGGCTAACATTGAGCCCTGCCTTAGTAGTGGCCATCATTAAAGTGCTAATAAAGTATTAGAAAAAAACACAGATACTTAAAAAAAAAATATCTTGAAATAAAATCCTCTAGTCTCTTTGTGGCACCAGTGACATCACTGCTGTTATGTTACCAGTACACCGCACTTCTGGCCTAGCCAGTCTGGGCACTGGAAGGAATGGGTGGGGGAGATGGCATGACACCTGAGCAGAAGACTAAGGACAGGTGAGAATTACTTCATTTTCTTTTTTTTTTTTTATTTTACAACCAGCCATTCATGGGCTTGAGGTTGGGAAGAATGGCAGTTAGGCAAATGAATTATATTGGCTTGAACATGTCACATTGAGAAGTAGTCCATGTTATAGAGCAGGAAGAGCAGTTTGATACATAGTTTTATGGGGAAATTTTTGTATTGGAAATATTTGCTCATTGTGTGCTGAGAAGTCCAATGGGTGGTCTGAAGAGTGATGGAGAGTGATGGACAGCCTTCCATGTATGAATGTGTATGCAGGGATAGCTGTCAATCATTGAGTAGGACCACCCACTGGAATCCTAAAACCGCAATGAGTGGAGATTTAGAATAATAAATGACAAGTTCTACTGAATCTTAACCCACAAATCTTTGTCTCAGTCTGCTCACTGTATTGCTTCTGAGCATAACTGGTTCCCTTTAACATGTGGCCAGCATGAGAAATTTGATTCAATAGTCATTACATTTCTACATTAGAATCCAAAACTGAGAATTCTGAAAATTCTGGGAAAATTAAGATTTACATTACACTTCAGAGATCAACCCTGCAGGCGCAGAAGTATAAGTGGGACCCATAGTGCATGTCCTGAAGGGTTAGAGCCTCATATAGTTATACTGTGTACCCACATCTCTATACAACTGTATGGTATAACACAGTGGACCATATTTACTATTGCGGTTACAAGTAGACAGTGGTGTATACGTGGCGCTTCTTTGGTGCATTTTGGCACATCTACAGTGTAGTTTAGGCTAAAAATTTTCAACATGCTAGACATGTGGGTATGTTTTCTCAGAAAAGCGAGTATGGCTTAAATGTGTCACAATGCAACATAACTGTGCCAAAATAGAGTTAAAAAAAAATGGCTGAAAGTAAACCAACTAAAAGGTGCAATAAACATAGACTAGGCAGTGTAAACAGATCATCCAATATCAGTCACTGTGATAAATCTGGTGTAGTATCAGACTTCCAGGCTAACTGTTAGTTAATCTGGTCCGGTGTCTTCATTTTGCCTGGAGTACCCCTTTAAATCCCGCTATAATTCCCATTTAGCAGAGACATAGGAGGTATCCTGTTACTTGGCAGAGCGTCCTGTATATACATACCTCTGTACCTCTTAAATAAATAGGCTGAATTCTCATGGTGATCGGCTCAGACATCTCCACGAACGCTCTCGTCATCTTATACCATGATTATATTCCAGTCCCTTATCAGTTGGGTAAAATGCTATCAAAACTGCAGACATTCATGAGGAGGTAGATCCCTTCTGGCCCCCGCCTGAATATCATATTCCTGAGAAATCTTTTCCTTATATAATCCCAAAGTCTCAGTAGTCATAAAGAGAACAGACATTGAGCGCTCTGCACGAGAGGGGAAAGCAAAGATGGAAATACGTGAATCTGCAGTCTGGCCATCAGCTCTGCCCAGTCATCTCTATATTGTGCCTTAGACATCATGGACATGGCCGTACAGAGAGAATTTTTTTAGCCCCTTTTCCATTGCATGGTATCGGATCTTCTCAGCTCGTCTTGATCCACTTTTTTTGTTTTTCCATTGTAAAAATGTACCACAAAGTGCCCAGTACTGAGTACTTTTTCAGTATCTGCTTTTGGCTAGGTACTAGAATACTGGAACCTTTGGGCTTCCTTAGGCACCAGGGTCAGGTTTTATTGTTGACTCTACAACCTCTGGAGCAATTGTTCCCCTTTTGGGAGAGACTTAAATTTAAGATTCCCCCCCATACACACTATTGTACTTTGTCCCTTTTGAAAAAAAAAACAGCTATGTCAGCCTCTATTCTGATTTTCAGCTGTATACTTCCTCTGTTCTGCTTATTCTTCCTTCACACATGCCTGTTACACATACAAACCCTGCTACCTCCACTCCATGTTCTCCTCCACACACAGCTTTACTACCTCCATATTTTCCTTCCTGCTCACATAGCTCTGCTACCTCTGTGCTTTCCCCTACACCCACAAGCTACTTTCATGTTTCCTTCCTGCTACACCCATGCTCCCTCCACTCAGCCCTGATGTCTTCATGCTCCCCCCACACACAGACCTGTTACATCCACTTTTCCCCAGAAAAACTCAGCACTGCTACATCCACATCCCACGACACACTCAGCTATGCTACATTCAAATCCCTCACACTCAGCCCTGCTACATCCACATCCCTCACATTAAGCTCTGCGATTTCCACGCTTCCCCTACACTTAGCTTTGCTACTTCCATACAGCTCTGTACAGCTTCTTTGTTATACGTGAAGCCATTGTGCAAGCTTCACCCCTGCATGTGACTGATCACATGATATATCATTAATGGTCCTTGATGATATGGTCCATTGTGATATCATCAAAGGTATAGCTGGCAGTTTGCAGTCCTGCAGTGTGGAAATTTTTCAACATGCCTCATGACCCCCCCTGGAGATCTTCACAGGACCCGCAGATTTGGAAACAGTGCTGTAACATTTTTACACTGACCATTAGCTCTACAGAGTAACAAATTCAATTCTGCTACATCTGTAAATGTCCGCACCATAAAAATCCATAAAGGACAAGTGCAAGAAACTCTTTTCCCCGTGAAATAGGTGCTTGTGATGAAGGACAAATCTTGGAATGTTTCTCCGAGCTCTGAAATAATTACTCCTGAAATTGGACACGTTCCATGTCTGCAATAAAACATTATCTAATTTGTTATGCTGCTTTTAATATCTTCGACCTAGATCCTGCTTAATAAGAAAATCCAAATGCACTAGTGAATCAGGTGTGGGACCGTGGATTAGGGTCTCTCTGGGCCCGTTCTGCAAAAATCACTGAAGGTTTAAATGCTGAGCTGGCTCTTGTACGTTGACTCCGCCGTAACCACTGACCTAAATCAAACGTAATGTCTATCACTAATCACAGGAATATTAATCTCTCCCGCTAATTAGATGTTACTATTCATTTCTTGTCCTTGGTGAAAAATGACTCATGAAAAATGAGCCCTATTACAGGATTATTCCTTCTCCTGACAACACATTTAATTCCGAAGATGAAGAAGAGTTAGCGGTGGAACCAAAAATAGTCCTGAGCGCTAATTATTTCTATCCGACTTCAACCGATCGAGGAGATCAAAAGTTCAAGTGCCGAGCGAGCTGCATTTTTGCTGCTTAATTGTTCGAGACCCTTTAAAATGTTTGCAGTGTGAATAAGCAAAACAGATATATTATAGGTTATTAGGTATTGCAGGAAATTAAAAACTTTTAGTCTCTGGGAAAAAAACCTCTGGGTTCACATCTGCATTGGACTCTCTGTTCGGAAACAGTTTCCATCTGAAATCGCCAGCTGAAAAAGTTCTGCAAGCCTGACTTTTTTTATGCAGCAGTTTCATTCAAAAACAGCGGACACCCTACAGACCCATGATATTCAATGGGGTCCCTCGGGCTCTGTTGGTGCCCACTATTTTAGTGGTCCATGCAGATGCTGGTGTAAACGCATTATAAGACATTCACATGACAATGAATTTTGGAACACCCATCACACAGCCGTTTTTAAAACCATGAATCTCAATGCAAATAGCTCTGTTTCCAGACACTAAATAGTGCAGCTCTCTCTGCCTCGTTCACAGCAGGAAATCCAAGCATAGTCTGGAAGAATGATCAGTATACACATAGATTACGGCTGTCTATAGGCACAGCTTAGTATTTAAGCCTGATTGTAAGGCTGTGCTGAAGGAGGAAAATACTTTTATCACTTTCCAGACACTGGACCAGCTGGTAAAGGTAACAATTATATAAAAATATTGGTTTATTTGGCATGGCCCATCCATCAGGCGTCTGGATGGAGCACAGATTCCATATTCACTTCGGATGAACTTGTCTCCTGTGCTCATTGTGATCCTCTGCTGAGTAATGCAGTAGTGGAATAAGGGAAGTGACAACTGCTATAAGCACATTTCTGGCTCATAAGTGGTTGTCAGTTTTCTAGCTCATTGCGTCATTGTCTTGACAAGCTAAACATATTTACTACTTTCATTATGCGTTTTAGACAGTTTTGTAGTCTTTTCCACAAGGGATGTGAATTAGTGTAGATGGGGTCACAATTTGTTGAAGGGGTCGGGCACAAATTTGTGTTGCAAACGAAACCAAGGAATAGTTAATGCAGACAAGTCACTATAAATATGCACCAAATCTGGCATCAGACACGGCGAAAAGGAACATTTTTAGACTGCCTGGTTCAAATATTCAGGATTCATATAGATGTTTTATGTGAATCCATTTAATGTTTATTAACCCTTTTTAATCTAAGACGCACAGTCACTCCCGAGACCGCCAGCGAACTGGTGAATTTACTGGGAGAACATTCAGTTTGCTGTGTGTTTTCCATACTACAGATACTGTACTGTATGGATTACATAGGAGGCTTGTCAGTGGCTCGGGGAATGGGATACAGAGTGGAGACTTCTACAAGTACGACTACAACACTGACTACTACAACTTCCCTACGTCCTGATAGAAATGGCTTCTATTAAAAACGTAAAACCTGCTCATCTGGTTATCCTTACATCACTTCTAGTGATTCTAGGATGACATGACTTGGAAATAGCCTTTGGCTGCTATAATGTAGAGACTATACTGTGACACTGTAGACGGTGACAGGACAGCAAATAAGACTAAGGAAGTTAACTTTTTTTCCTGGAATTTTTAATATAATGTCTATACTTTTTTTTTATTACTTGTATTTTCACTTCTCCATAATTTATGTGCCTGAATTATATAAAAAAAACAAAAAAAAACCAAAATAAATACTTTGATAAGCAAAACTAAAAGCCGCTGTCGCTCTTCCGTCTATTCCCCGTGGATATGTTCCAGCAGATGGATGGATTTGTCTCACACAAGACAAATAAAATCATGCTTGTGAGTTTGCATAATCACATTTAACATTTTATGCCATTTGCTGAACATCATAATCCACAGATGTCATAGAACAACAACTCTACTTTATATCAGGCAGATGCGCACCGAAGCCCTCTCTATCTGCACATACTCCCGGGTCAACATTTCCACTTATATTTCCTTTACACTAATGATTTGGTTACATTCTGCATTTCATTTTGGTTTCTTTCTTCCTATAGTCATATATTTTTTTTTAAATTTGGACATTACAAAACAGTTTTTTACATATCAGCTTTGCTGTTTAGACAGGGTTAGGTGAGCGGGGTCATCTCAAGGAATTAATGTAGTCACATTAGACACTATTCACACAGATACAGCTCTGTATGCAGCTCTTGCCCTTCCCTAGACTCTGATGTTGATACATTTGCTGCAATTTTTGTCATTTTAATTGTCATTTATGAGCCTCCTTGCACCTATCAGGGTGTACGTTCACATCTGCACTGACATTTTTAGGAGCCCCTGTCACCCCATCAAAAATCACAGATGAAAATGTTCTGCATGCAATACTTTATATCATTTAGTCGTCTTATTTTGTGCCAGAATTTTGCACTAAATTTTGATGAAGTTTTGGAGCATATTAAGGCATTGCAAGCCAAACTGCATTTCCTCATCTAAGGATGCTTTGTTCCCTCTTCTCAGGCAATGATGTCACATCCATTGGTCACGTGGCTAGGCTGCAGCTCAGTGCCAGTTAAATGAATGGACCTGAGCTGCAATACCAAGTACAGCCACTATACAATGTACGGCATTGTGCTTGTTAAGAAGCAAAGAGGCAACAGCAATCGATATCAGAGTCCTGGCTGTGCCCCATATTTATTGTGTGTTTTCGACTCTTTCTGTGCCTCGTCCAACAATGAAATGTAGCTCAAGGAGGTTGTCTGGGAGTATGATATTGATTTCTGTGGCTTCTTCACTACTTACCAAGCACAGTGCTGTACACTGTATAGTGGCCATGCTTGGTATTGCAGCCCAATCCCATTCCCATGAACAGGACTGAGGTGCATAATGGCCATGTGACCAATGAATGTGATGTCACTGGCCTGAGGAGAGGAAGCAGAGCTCAATATTAGAGTATGGACAACTCCTTTAAGCCAGAATTCTGCTGCATTTACCTCTTTGTACTGTATATAGCATGCATTCAGCTTCAGTTCCCCCTAGTGGAGGCTTCAGGCAGATATTATTTTTTTCCTTTAAAGGGTTGTCTAGGACTATGATATTGAGCTCCATTTCCTCTTCTCAGTCGATTGATCCCATGGCCAGGCTGCAGCTCAGCAAAATTCAATATGCAATACCCAGCATGGCCACTATCCAATGTATGGTGCTGTGCTTGGTGAAGAGGCCATAACAATCAATATCATAGTCCAAGAGAACCTCTTTAAACAACCTGCGTACTGTATCCTGGGAACAACAGGTAAAGTTGAGCAATGTTTGTAAAGGTCATGAATACCTTAAAATATTAGATGTAATTTCTAGAAAACATAACCTTTTTTATGGTTTTACCCTCTGGTGTGATCGGTCTCATTGGATCTTATTATCCCGTTTCCGCAGATCTGTGATGTTTTCATCAATAAACTCAATCAGGAGATGATTCACTTTGAGCTGAAGCCCGGGGTCCGGATTATGGTTCATGCCGCCCATTTAACAGCAGGTAACTGGAAGGTTTCTAGAACTTTCCCATCTTTGTATCATAAGGAATATTATTATTATTAATGTGCTGTGGAATAAAGTGTAATTTCTACTAATCCTCCTCTTATATAATGTATTAGGATGATGTATTATGAGGATGAGGAGAAGGTCAGGCAGAAATGTCACCGAATTAATGAACTACATGTTGTAAATGAAGAATCTACAAATATAATAACTTAATAATGAATTGCGGCAAGGAAAATATCACACATAGAGTGCAAGTGAGCATGAAATCCGCATATACAAATAGGGTCGGACCCTAATGATTTGTATGGAGTCTGCATTACTGCACAGGGTTTGTAGCTAATCTGTAGGAGATTACAGTCTCGGCAGTCCCATAGCAGTAAATAGGACACAAGCGCACAAGGAGGTGTTTTATGGTAAAATTCAGTCCCCATTCTCCTGATTGCTGGCGGGTACCAGCGGCTGGACCACCATCGTGGTGTCCCTAATGGCACAACCCCTTTAAGGAAAAAAAGAATGTTTCCTTATATTGAAAACCTTGTTTATCTCCCCTTGGAACCCTCCATCTGTACAGAAGCCTCGGTGCTTTGTTCTGAGCTTTCTAGTATTTAATCTCAATAGAAGATTCACAGCAGCGAGTTCAGCAGCCACAGTATGTATTACAATACAGACACGCCGGTGACTGCAGCTATTCAGGAATCTTTATATTCAGCCACAGTCCATATATAGTACAGTATACAGTATATCACAATACTCAGGCCAAAGGTTGAAGAATCCAAGATGATAATGTATACATTGTTCATTATCTGACATGTCATGAAATAGAGGTGACAAATCCAGACCGTTTGTGACCATGGTCAGATAGGATAGTAAAAAATATTACATATAATGTAAAAAGGAGTTAGACAAGTGGGCGGGTCTGCGAAACATATCAAGAAACATACCAAGGCTGATGTAGCATGTTTGGGACCCCCCCTGCTCAAACATTTCTATATACATTTATTCAAACACCTTGTATGGAAAGATAGGGAGGCAGTACTATCTGTCCCTATATCATTTTCAGGGAGAGATAAGTCAGCACTACACGTAATAGTTACAAAATTTATACAGAACACAATCCATAAATCTATACCTTTTATAGAGGGAGTCAATGAAGTAGCTGTATACAGTATATAACTACATCATATGTTGTACATACAGAGACAGGGAGGCAGTACTCTCTGTATATACATGATTTCCATACAGCGACTAGGTGGTAGTACTCTCTGTACTTGCATCATATACAAACAGAGACAGCGCGGTAATACTCTCTGTATATACATCATTTACATACAGAGACAAGGAAGGGGGGGAAGCAGTACTCACTGTATGCACATAATTTACATACAGAGATAGGGAGGCAGTACTCTCTGTATAGACATCATTTCCATACTGAGACAAGGAGGCAGTACTATCTGTACATGCATCATATACCATCAGAGACAGCGCGGTAGTACTCTCTGTACCTACATCATTTCCATACAGAGACAGGGAGGCAGTACTCACTGTACATACATCATTTACATACTTTCTGTACATACATCATCTACAGGGAAGAACAGGGAGAAAATATCTGTATCCATTGTGCATAATTTATAGGAAGAGACAAGGAGGCAGTACTATGGTATATGTGCTTACATAATTTATTTGAAGATTTTAGTAAAACCATAAAATCTATACCTACATCATGTATAGGGAAAGACTTGGAGACAGTATTATATATACATACAACTGTGTCCTCCCTTACGTGGTTTTAGGATAAGTGATCACAATTCTGACTATGCTATTTGTGTCTATGTGTGACCACCCACAGGAGGGAGATTTGTAGTCTATTTTGCTGAATTGGTTTGAAGACAAATTGGAATCCTTAACCATCTCGAAGATCAATTAATTGTAGATACATTTGTATATTATTCACAGGGAGTGATAGGGATCCAGTGTTATCTCTACCTACATCATTTACAGAGAGAGAGATAGGGATCCAGTGTTATCTGTACCTACACCATTTACAGAGAGAGAGAGATAGGGATCCAGTGTTATCTCTACCTACATCATTTACAGAGAGAGAGAGATAGGGATCCAGTGTTATCTGTACCTACTTCATTTACAGAGAGAGATAGGGATCCAGTGTTATCTCTACCTACATCATTTACAGAGAGAGATAGGGATCCAGTGTTATCTCTACCTACATCATTTACAGAGAGAGATAGGGATCCAGTGTTATCTGTACCTACATAATTTACAGAGAGAGAGAGATAGGGATCCAGTGTTATCTGTACCTACTTCATTTACAGAGAGAGATAGGGATCCAGTGTTATCTCTACCTACATCATTTACAGAGAGAGATAGGGATCCAGTGTTATCTGTACCTACTTCATTTACAGAGAGAGATAGGGATCCAGTGCTGTCTCTACCTACATCATTTACAGAGAGAGATAGGGATCCAGTGTTATCTCTACCTACATCATTTACAGAGAGATAGGGATCCAGTGTTATCTCTACCTACATCATTTACAGAGAGAGAGATAGGGATCCAGTGTTATCTGTACCTACATCATTTACAGAGAGATAGGGATCCAGTGTTATCTGTACCTACTTCATTTACAGAGAGAGATAGGGATCCAGTGCTGTCTCTACCTACATCATTTACAGAGAGAGAGATAGGGATCCAGTGTTATCTCTACCTACATCATTTACAGAGAGAGAGATAGGGATCCAGTGCTGTCTCTACCTACATCATTTACAGAGAGAGATAGGGATCCAGTGTTATCTGTACCTACATCATTATAGGGAGAGAGAGATAGGGATCCAGTGTTATCTCTACCTACATCATTTACAGGGACAGAGATAGGGATCCAGTGTTATCTGTACCTACATCATTTACAGAGAGAGAGAGATAGGGATCCAGTGTTATCTGTACCTACTTCATTTACAGAGAGAGATAGGGATCCAGTGTTATCTCTACCTACATCATTTACAGAGAAAGAGATAGGGATCCAGTGTTATCTGTACCTACATCATTTACAGGGACAGAGATAGGGATCCAGTGTTATCTGTACCTACATCATTTACAGAGAGAGAGAGATAGGGATCCAGTGTTATCTGTACCTACTTCATTTACAGAGAGAGAGAGAGATAGGGATCCAGTGCTGTCTCTACCTACATCATTTACAGAGAGAGATAGGGATCCAGTGTTATCTGTACCTACTTCATTTACAGAGAGAGATAGGGATCCAGTGTTATCTCTACCTACATCATTTACAGAGAGAGATAGGGATCCAGTGTTATCTGTACCTACTTCATTTACAGAGAGAGATAGGGATCCAGTGCTGTCTCTACCTACATCATTTACAGAGAGAGATAGGGATCCAGTGTTATCTCTACCTACATCATTTACAGAGAGAGAGAGATAGGGATCCAGTGTTATCTGTACCTACATCATTTACAGAGAGATAGGGATCCAGTGTTATCTGTACCTACTTCATTTACAGAGAGAGATAGGGATCCAGTGCTGTCTCTACCTACATCATTTACAGAGAGAGAGATAGGGATCCAGTGTTATCTCTACCTACATCATTTACAGAGAGAGAGATAGGGATCCAGTTCTGTCTCTACCTACATCATTTACAGAGAGAGATAGGGATCCAGTGTTATCTGTACCTACATCATTATAGGGAGAGAGAGATAGGGATCCAGTGTTATCTCTACCTACATCATTTACAGGGACAGAGATAGGGATCCAGTGTTATCTGTACCTACATCATTTACAGAGAGAGAGAGATAGGGATCCAGTGTTATCTCTACCTACATCATTTACAGAGAGAGATAGGGATCCAGTGTTATCTGTACCTACATCATTTACAGAGAAAGAGATAGGGATCCAGTGTTATCTCTACCTACATCATTTACAGAGAGAGAGATAGGGATCCAGTGTTATCTCTACCTACATCATTTACAGAGAGAGAGAGATAGGGATCCAGTGTTATCTGTACCTACATCATTTACAGAGAGATAGGGATCCAGTGTTATCTGTACCTACTTCATTTACAGAGAGAGATAGGGATCCAGTGCTGTCTCTACCTACATCATTTACAGAGAGAGAGATAGGGATCCAGTGTTATCTGTACCTACATCATTTACAGAGAGAGATAGGGATCCAGTGTTATCTGTACCTACATCATTTACAGAGAGAGAGATAGGGATCCAGTGTATCTCTACCTACATCATTTACAGAGAGAGAGATAGGGATCCAGTTCTGTCTCTACCTACATCATTTACAGAGAGAGATAGGGATCCAGTGTTATCTGTACCTACATCATTATAGGGAGAGAGAGATAGGGATCCAGTGTTATCTCTACCTACATCATTTACAGGGACAGAGATAGGGATCCAGTGTTATCTGTACCTACATCATTTACAGAGAGAGAGAGATAGGGATCCAGTGTTATCTGTACCTACATCATTTACAGAGAGAGATAGGGATCCAGTGTTATCTGTACCTACATCATTTACAGAGAAAGAGATAGGGATCCAGTGTTATCTGTACCTACATCATTTACAGGGACAGAGATAGGGATCCAGTGTTATCTCTACCTACATCATTTACAGAGAGAGAGAGATAGGGATCCAGTGCTGTCTCTACCTACATCATTTACAGAGAGAGATAGGGATCCAGTGTTATCTCTACCTACATCATTTACAGAGAGAGATAGGGATCCAGTGTTATCTGTACCTACATCATTTACAGAGAGAGAGAGAGAGATAGGGATCCAGTGTTATCTGTACCTACATCATTTACAGAGAGAGAGAGAGAGATAGGGATCCAGTGTTATCTGTACCTACATTGTTATAGGGAGAGAGAGATAGGGATCCAGTGTTATATGTACCTACATCATTATAGGGAGAGAGAGATAGGGATCCAGTGTTATCTGTACCTACATCATTTACAGAGAGAGATAGGGATCCAGTGTTATCTCTACCTACATCATTTACAGAGAGAGAGTAGGGATCCAGTGTTATCTGTACCTACATCATTTACAGAGAGAGAGAGAGATAGGGATCCAGTGTTATCTGTACCTACATCATTTACAGAGAGAGAGAGAGAGTAGGGATCCAGTGTTATCTGTACCTACATTGTTATAGGGAGAGAGAGATAGGGATCCAGTGTTATATGTACCTACATCATTATAGGGAGAGAGAGATAGGGATCCAGTGTTATCTGTACCTACATCATTTACAGAGAGAGAGAGATAGGGATCCAGTGTTATCTGTACCTACATTATTATAGGGAGAGATCGAGAGAGATAGAGATCCAGTGTTATCTGTACCTACATCATTTACAGAGAGAGAGAGATAGGGATCCAGTGTTATCTGTACCTACATCATTTACAGAGAGAGATAGGGATCCAGTGTTATCTGTACCTACTTCATTTACAGAGAGAGATAGGGATCCAGTGCTGTCTCTACCTACATCATTTACAGAGAGAGATGGGAGTAGGGATCCAGTGTTATCTCTACCTACATCATTTACAGAGAGAGAGATAGGGATCCAGTGTTATCTGTACCTACATCATTTACAGAGAGAGAGAGATGGATCCAGTGCTGTCTGTACCTACCATCATTTACAGAGAGAGGTAGGGATCCAGTGTTATCTGTCCTACCTACATCATTTACAGAGAGAGAGGGATCGTGTTTTTGGGGTAGGGATCCAGTGTTGTCTCTACCTACATCATTTACAGGAGAGAGATAGGGATCCAGGGTGTTTTTCTCTTTTACGGGGGTTTTTCATTTACGGGGGTGGGTCCAGTGTTATCTGTACCTACATCTTTACGGGAGAGGGATAGTGTTTCTGTACCTACATCTTTCGGGGGGGTTTTTTTTTTTTTGGGGGGGGGGGGGGGGTCGTGTTTTGTTCTCATTTGGGGAGAGATAGGGATCCAGTGTTATCTGTACCTACATCATTTACAGAGAGAGAGAGTGGGATCCAGTGTTATCTGTACCTACATCATTTAGGGAGAGATGGAGAGATAGGGATCCAGTGCTATCTGTACCTACATCATTTACAGAGAGAGAGAGATAGGGATCCAGTGTTATCTGTACCTACATCATTTACAGAGAGAGAGATAGGGATCCAGTGTTATCTCTACCTACATCATTTACAGGGAGAGATGGGATGGCCAGTGTTATCTGTACCTACATCATTATAGGGAGAGAGAGATAGGGATCCAGTGTTATCTCTACCTACATCATTTACAGGGAAGAGATAGGGATCCAGTGTTATCTGTACCTACATCATTTACAGAGAGAGAGAGATGGGAGGAGAGATAGGGATCCAGTGTTATCTGTACCTACATCATTTACAGAGAGAGAGATGGGGATCCAGTGTTATCTGTACCTACATCATTTACAGGGACAGAGATAGGGATCCAGTGTTATCTGTACCTACATCATTTACAGGGAGAGAGAGATCCAGTGTTATCTCTACCTACATCATTTACAGAGAGAGAGATAGGGATCCAGTGCTTGTCTCTACCTACATCATTTACAGAGAGAGATAGGGATCCAGTGGTATCTGTACCTACATCATTTACAGAGAGAGATAGGGATCCAGTGTTATCTGTACCTACATCATGTTACAGAGAGAGAGAGAGAGGTGGATCCAGTGTTATCTGTACCTACATCATTTACAGAGAGAGGGGTAGGGATCCAGTGTTATCTGTACCTACATCTTTCGGGGGTGGGGGGGGATCCAGTGTTATCTGTACCTACATTGTTATAGGGAGAGAGAGATAGGGATCCAGTGTTATATGTACCTACATCATTATAGGGAGAGAGAGATATTTCCTACTTTTGTGGGATCCAGTGTTATCTGTACCTACATCATTTACAGAGAGAGAGAGAGATAGGGATCCAGTGTTATCTGTACCTACATCATTTACAGAGAGAGAGAGATAGGGATCCAGTGTTATCTGTACCTACATCATTTACAGGGAGGGATCCAGTGTTTCTCTACCTACATCATTTACAGAGAGAGAGGGGATCCAGTGTTATCTGTACCTACATCATTTACAGAGAGAGAGAGAGAGAGAGGTAGGGATCCAGTGTTATCTCCCACTTAGGGGAGTAGGGCCAGTGTTGTCTCTACCTACATCATTTACAGGGAGAGAGATAGGGATCCAGTGTTATCTGTACCTACATCATTTACAGAGAGAGAGAGATAGGGATCCAGTGTTATCTCTACCTACATCATTCGGAGGATAGGGCCAGTGTATCTGTACCTACATCATTATAGGAGAGAGATCGAGAGGGATCTGCCTACATCATTTACAGGGGCAGAGAAGGGGCCAGTGTTATCTCTCCCTACACCATTTCAGAGAGAGAGAGATGGGTCCAGTGCTGTCTCTACCTACATCATTTACAGGGAGTAGGGTCCAGTGGTACTGCCCCTTTTGGGGGCCAGTGTTATCTGTACCTACATCATTTACAGAGAGAGAGAGATAGGGATCCAGTGTTATCTGTACCTACATTGTTTAGGGGGGGAAGGTCCGTGTTTGTCCTCTCTTTGGGGGTGGTCCGGTTATCTGTACCTACATCATTTACAGGGAGAGATAGGGATCCAGTGTTATCTCTACCTACATCATTTACAGAGAGAGAGAGATAGGGATCCAGTGTTATCTCTACCTACATCATTTACAGGGAGAGATAGGGATCCAGTTCTGTCTCTACCTACATCATTATAGGGAGAGAGAGATAGGGATCCAGTGTTATCCATACCTACTTAATTTATGAGAATGACAGAGAGCCATCTATGATCAGTCTGCCTGAGATGACAATATTCTGCCTAAGTTTTGCTAAAGATACATTAGAATGAGATCATGAATAATGGTTCCTTACATTGAAAACCTTGTTTATCTCACCTTGGAAACCCTCCGTCTGTACAGAAGCCTCGGTGCTTAGTTTTGTGCTTTCTAGTGTTTAATCTCAATAGAAGACACACAAAGGCGAGTTCAGCAGCCGCAGTATGTGTTATAATACAGACAGGCCGGTGACCGCAGCTATTCAAGAATCTTTACATTCAGCCACAGCCAGCATATGCTGTTTCACAATTCCCAGGCCAAGGGTTGAAGAATCTGAGCTGACAATGAGGGTTTTGTTAGATTCTTTAGTTTTCAAGATGCTTTCTGTACATTATTATCTTAAATGTCATGAAATAGATAATGGACTAGTTTGCAGAGTAAATAGCATTAAATATAATTCTACTTCTTTTGATAAATTCTTATAAATGTATAATAGGTTTCACATGTGTCTGTCCGCACACATTCTTCTATAACGGACCTTCCTTTCGGGTTCAGCATATTTGAACCCTAAACTGTTTCATTTAGTATATGAATGAATCATATATTTTGACAATTCTGGTGGGAAGCGATTCCCTAAAGGCCACATTTCCATTAGATGTAACCTAAATTGTAGGAAGCAGGTAGGAGCTTTAGGTCTAATAAATATGCCAGGGCATTTTCATATGTATACATATGCATGCCTCAGATGCCCTTATACAACCTTAGTGCCATCCCACCAAGTGGCAGATGTCCCCATTCAGTACCTACACTTCAGTTACAGGAGGTACAGAGCAGCAGTCACTACCAGGCCTTGGACACGGAGGGAACCCAAGAGCATCTCCACACCATAAAAAGACACCAGTATTATCAATATAACATATGTGGGGGCCCCATTAAAGATTTTGCACTGGGGCCCAGGAGCTACACTTCTGTTCAGATACCATAGTCCATTTCACAGACACCTCTATACAATGGCCGATCCTCAGATGGCCATTGAGTTGCCTGTCACTGATAACCTTGCATATTACATCAGCCTTCGGTAACCACCATTGTGCCTTTCACCGATACTCCCATACAGAGCTCACAATGCTCACTAGAGTACTGGTCACGTATTCCACCATTCCGGACCACAGCCTTGCCTACCAATATAGGGCCTTTCTTAAAATCTCCGTAGATTTGCTCAGATTCTCCCTCCTATAGATAAGATCAGCCTCAAGGCTTACATACAATCACCAATACCCTTATGTAGTCAATCAGTATAATGTATCATTTATTGATTGGAATCCATGTTTGTTCTGAGCTTAGGAGTTCAGTAGATGACTAACTTGTATATTTGTATGCATGGTCATAAAAGGAAGGCCATCAATCATTTAGTTACTCCACCCACTTGACTCCTAAGCCTAGATGGTCAATGATTTCCTTTAATATCTCCTTCTATACCTTGAGTAACTACATACTGGGAAGTAAGGCCATCTCATGCTTTGGCACCGGTAAACCTTTCATTATTCCTCTTAACTAGCACAACTGGAACCATGTGAATTCTCACTCTTAAGAGGATGTGATCCGTAGATATGTCAGATATGTCAAACCTTGGTGTTATTTACTACCATGGCGATTGCCTCTGATCAGACAAGTCTCCCCGATGATATAACAGATGTGGTGGAGTCTACAAGTAAGAGGATATTATCCAGGGATGGATGTAGATAAGAAGGTCCACAGTGTGTAGCTGCTTATGTTACAAGCTTGCTTCTTAATAAGATCCTAGGGAATATCGCTTCATGTTTTTGCATCCCATTAGCTGCGGAGCAGATGTTCTGCTCGCCCCGGTTCGTACATGTGCTGTACATTCCAATTGAGTTTTTCCCTGCCTTCTGCGGGATCTATTAGTCCGCAGGTAAATGTTTCTGAGGTGTTATTAATGAACTCCTCATCGCACTCATGTATAACTATAGGGAGCAAAATGAACTTTACAAACATTTCTCAACTTAAAAAAAAATAGTTCTTGGACCTTGATATTGATAGCCCGTCAAAGTTTAATTTGAGGCAGTCCATCTGGCCAGTCAGGGAATGGGATGATCTGTGGTAAAGTTTCCCCCATGGATGAGCAGCTGTGACACGTCATTCAGGTAATCATAGAGGGTCCTCAAGGTCTGAAGCCCAAAATTCTTGATGGCTTATCCTAATATTTTATTTAGGATGATATTCTCAGGAGTTAGGATAGGCCATCTGTATATGGTTGGTGGCTTATCCATATGGACAGCTGTGCCTGGTAACGCAGCTTGTCCTTTCAGCCTCATTCAAGTAAATATGATCAACTGCAAGACTGTGCACAGTCTCTTGTATGTTCCCATCTTATAAACTGATGACACAACCCTAGAATGCACCATAACACATGATCAATGAGAGTCTGGCCTCTAGGACCTCTGCCAACCCTGAGAATTATGTTTACCAACTACCCAGCTGCATCCCAGCTGTAGAGGGAACTTCAGCATGGCCCCATTCAATAGAAAGGGAGGCAGCGTGGCCTGGGGGGCATATGTTTAGTACAGGGGGCACAGAAGCACAGGGTGGGGGATATATTTAATACAGGGGCACTACATTATAAAGGATAATTGTGGTAAGTGGCTGATAACCACGAGTAACCCTTCTTATCGAACAAACTTCAGTGTTCCCTCCTACCACGCATTGATGGAGTATTATAACGTTAGGCCATCAATGTTTTCACCCTTAATTTAGGTCTAATTTGATTAAGAAATCCAATTTGTTATTAAACAAGTTTAGTATAATATCAAAACGTACTAGAAAAACTCTTGACAGACTTCACAACACAATCATTAGGTGGCTACACGTGCACTCATGTAGCATATCATCTTAAGATACAATATCACAAAATTGTGTATTTTTTAAAAACTGCTTATCTTCTGATACTTATCTGGAAATGTCCAGCCAGCCAGAAAGGTAAGGAAGGACACATGTACTAATGGCTGTTGTATTATTATTATGGGTGTATGGAGCCTTTGAAAAATTGAATTGCAGATGTAGCAGAGCTGAACTGGTAGCTCAATAGTCAGTTGAAGACAAGTCCTCAAGTCACCCCAACAGGTCATTTCCAGGATTTCCAAAATATTGCACTTACAGTATAATAATCATCCTTACGGGTGTCCTCTTTATAGGATATCCTCAAATCACGACCTGTTGATTGTCAGTCAGAACTAAATATGAGGAACGCTGTTCTATAGAATAGCACTATATGTGATGAGCAAACTGGATTGTAACAAGTCAGGTCTGTTCTGAATTTTTCAAAACTTTTGGGTTCTTCTGGTCCCCCAAAAAAGTTTTGGGCTTTGCCACCCACAAGTCATTATTGTTCTCAGGGATCACTTCAGACCCAAGAATATAATAAGCGGAAACCTAAGGGAGGTGTGGAAAAACATGTCATCGGGTGTGTCGTGGCATCTTCATAGTTACATAGTAGATGAGGTTGGATGAAGACATCAGTCCATCAAGTCCAACCTCCTGGGTGATGTCAGAAGCCCCGGAGGACTACTTATTGGCCTGTCCTTGGACCACAGTGGTCATGCGGGTCATGTCAATGCCAAGATGCTTTGATGCAAGCCCCGATGTCACCCAGGATAGCGGAAGATGCCAAGAAAGAAGATCTTGATTGATTCTCAGAAATGTGAGGAAAGGCGACAACAACTGTTCATTACTTTTCCACAGCTCCCGATTATTATACTCTGGGATCTGAAGATACCCCAGACCATAATAATAGCTAACTTCCAGTTTGGACCGAACAAGTTCCGTCCAAAACAAAACTTCCAGACAAACCTTCTGAATGTTTACAAAGCAAAATTTGTGTGGTTGACTTTGAGGTTATAGAGCAAACTGTGGATACTTTGTACTATTTCAGAATACCGTAGCATGCTCCATTCACTAGATAGATAATTTTAGCTCCTTTGATCTTTGCAGCCCCCTTGGTGGACCTGACTCCGAGTCACAGCGGCTCTGCGATGCTGATGCTCTTATCGGTGGTCTTTGTAGGACTGGCCGTCTTCGTCATCTATAAATTCAAGAGGTAATGACAGTCCTGTTCCTTGTCAGCGGTGTTCCAGCTATGACTGCCCAAAGCAATGACGTCTCTGTTGATGTTTTTAGGAAAATTCCTGGAATTAATGTATATGCACAGATGCAGAATGAGAAAGAGCGAGAGATGGTCAGTCCAGGCAGTCAAAATGAGAGCTTGTCACCTAATGTCCCTCACACTCAGCCGATGGGCCCTGAGCCGCTGTTAGAGGGCAAGTTGGAAACACAGCCCATAGGTAAATAAGTAGCTAGTCCTGACTTGGCTGTACGGGAACCCAAGTGACCAGTCTTGCCTGTCTGAATGGCCAAGCACTCTGTATAACCCTTCTTTTCCGCTCTGAGACGTTGTGTAATCTTTATTACTTATTCCTTCTGTCATATCCCTGTCTTCCTTAACTAACCCTGAGACGTGCAGGTAATTGATCATCCCCGGCTCCTCCACTGCTGGGTACATCTGAACAAGGAAATGAACTCCTAACCGAGGCTGATTGTCATAATTCACACAGTCAGAAGTGATCCTGCATTAATGAATGAATCACATTAAACAAAGTCAGCCGGCTCGGGAGGGGTCGGTGTCGTCTCCGTGAGCAGGGCTTAATAAAGATTCATTCTACATTCCCTTTCATTACTTACAGCTAGAATACCCGGCTTTGGGATCACAGGTACTTGTTGTACTTCCAGAAATAGAGATGAGCTAGAGATCAATCCTGGGTTCGTGAAAGGTAAAAATGCAGATATAGCAATGAATGGCAGCCAAAAATTATCATATAGTCTCAATAGATAGGGATCATATAGATCCAGACTGTATCTACAGAACCATGTTCTGCCCCAGACCCATATCTGTATCACCCCATGTACTATATCATGCGTATGTATCTATGTAAGTCACCCCTGCCAGTGTCCTCCCCATACTCATCCACTGCAGCAGATAGGAAAAAATTAAGAAGAGACAAATGTAAACCAAAAACTGCAATATAATGCAAAGTGACTGCACCAGCAGAATAGTGAGTGCAGCTCTGGAGTATAATACAGGATGTAACTCAGGATCAGTACAGGATAAGTAATGTAATGTATGTACACAGTGACTGCACCAGCAGAATAGTGAGTGCAGCTCTGGAGTATAATACAGGATGTAACTCAGGATCAGTACAGGATAAGTAATGTAATGTATGTACACAGTGACTGCACCAGCAGAATAGTGAGTGCAGCTCTGCAGTATAATACAGGATGTAACTCAGGATCAGTACAGGATAAGTAATGTAATGTATGCACAGTGACTGTACCAGCAGAATAGTGAGCGCAGCTCTGGAGTATAATACAGGATAAGTAATGTAATGTATGTACACAGTGACTGTACCAGCAGAATAGTGAGCGCAGCTCTGGAGTATAATACAGGATAAGTAATGTAATGTATGTACACAGTGACTGTACCAGCAGAATAGTGAGCGCAGCTCTGGAGTATAATACAGGATGTAACTCAGGATCAGTACAGGATAAGTAATGTAATGTATGTACACAGTGACTGCACCAGCAGAATAGTGAGCGCAGCTCTGGAGTATAATACAGGATAACGGATCAGTACAGGATAGTAATGTAATGTATGTACACAGTGACTGCACCAGCAGAATAGTGAGCGCAGCTCTGGAGTATAATACAGGATGTAACTCAGGATCAGTACAGGATAAGTAATGTAATGTATGTACACAGTGACTGTACCAGCAGAATAGTGAGCGCAGCTCTGGAGTATAATACAGGATGTAACTCAGGATCAGTACAGGATAAGTAATGTAATGTATGTACACAGTGACTGCACCAGCAGAATAGTGAGCGCAGCTCTGGAGTATAATACAGGATGTAACTCAGGATCAGTACAGGATAAGTAATGTAATGTATGTACACAGTGACTGTACCAGCAGAATAGTGAGCGCAGCTCTGGAATATAATACAAGATGTAACTCAGGATCAGTACAGGATAAGTAATGTAATGTATGTACACAGTGACTGCACCAGCAGAATAGTGAGCGCAGCTCTGGAGTATAATACAGGATGTAACTCAGGATCAGTACAGGATAAGTAATGTAATGTACACAGTGACTGTACCAGCAGAATGGTGAGTGCAGCTCTGGAGTATAATACAGGATAAGTAATGTAATGTATGTACACAGTGACTGTACCAGCAGAATAGTGAGCGCAGCTCTGGAGTATAATACAGGATGTAACTCAGGATCAGTACAGGATAAGTAATGTAATGTATGTACACAGTGACTGCACCAGCAGAATAGTGAGCGCAGCTCTGGAGTATAATACAGGATGTAACTCAGGATCAGTACAAGATAAGTAATGTAATGTATGCACACAGTGACTGCACCAGCAGAATAGTGAGCGCAGCTCTGGAGTATAATACAGGATGTAACTCAGGATCAGTACAGGATAAGTAATGTAATGTAGGTACACAGTGACTGTACCAGCAGAATAGTGAGCGCAGCTCTGGAGTATAATACAGGATATAACTCAGGATCAGTACAGGATAAGTAATGCAATGTATGCACACAGTGACTGCACCAGCAGAATAGTGAGCGCAGCTCTGGAGTATAATACAGGATGTAACTCAGGATCAGTACAGGATAAGTAATGCAATGTACGCACACAGTGACTGCACCAGCAGAATAGTGAGCGCAGCTCTGGAGCATAATACAGGATGTAACTCAGGATCAGTACAGGATAAGTAATGTAATGTATGTACACAGTGACTGCACCAGCAGAATAGTGAGTGCAGCTCTGGAGTATAATACAGGATGTAACTCAGGATCAGAACAGAATAAGTAATGTTGTACACAGTGACTGCACCAGCAGAATAGTGAGTGCAGCTCTGGAGTATAATACAGGATAAGTAATGTAATGTATGTACACAGTGACTGTACCAGCAGAATAGTGAGCGCAGCTCTGGAGTATAATACAGGATGTAACTCAGGATCAGTACAGGATAAGTAATGTAATGTATGTACACAGTGACTGCACCAGCAGAATAGTGAGCGCAGCTCTGGAGTATAATACAGGATGTAACTCAGGATCAGTACAGGATAAGTAATGTAATGTACACAGTGACTGTACCAGCAGAATGGTGAGTGCAGCTCTGGAGTATAATACAGGATAAGTAATGTAATGTATGTACACAGTGACTGTACCAGCAGAATAGTGAGCGCAGCTCTGGAGTATAATACAGGATGTAACTCAGGATCAGTACAGGATAAGTAATGTAATGTATGTACACAGTGACTGCACCAGCAGAATAGTGAGTGCAGCTCTGGGTATAATACAGGATAAGTAATGTAATGTATGTACACAGTGACTGTACCAGCAGAATAGTGAGTGCAGCTCTGGAGTATAATACAGGATGTAACTCAGGATCAGTACAGGATAAGTAATGTAATGTATGTACACAGTGACTGCACCAGCAGAATACAATGTAGTTATAGAGTCAGGGGAATGTATTAAGACTTGTACATCGTGTGCTGCTCTTTATATTGTGATCAGTGGTGCCAGATATACTAGAATTATTAATAGACTTTAAGTAATTCTGGCACATTCCAGAGAGGTTCCATGTGCCAGAATTGATATCTATGTCAGTCAGAGACTAACCTGGATTTTCAGGTATAACTCATGCCAGCTTTCTGATGCAAGTTATAATCTGTTGGGTTGAGTTGTCCCTTTCTCAGCCCACCTTAATCCCTATCCAGTCCCACCCACATTTTTAAAGTGTTGAAAAAATTTCAAACTGGACAATGTGCCATACTGTAGTTTTTGTTGCTTGCAGCCAGTGGCAGAAAAAATTCTCCACTATTGCTTCAGATTATCATTAGAGATGAGCGAATATTGCAACAATTTGATTTGACCGATTCTCCGGAGTTTCCAAAACTATTCGATTCGATCCAAATCAATTCACAGCGAATCACGTTAACCCCTTCCAAACATCCGCCCTAAAAGTAAGGCGCTGCCGGGAAGGATTTCCCACAAACCACGGCGGAAGTATGGTGCACACTCAGAAACTGTGTGCGCACCCTGCTTTGCAGGTGTCAGCCATATGTAACAGCTGACACTGTCCTCTTACACCCTCGGTTGGACTTGAGCTCTGACTGCGGGTGTTAACCCCTGAGATGCTGTGGTCAAACATGACCGAGGCATGTCAGGTGTCTTATTATATATTGGGGTCCCGATTGGACACTTTCCTCTAACACCCGCAGTCGGAGCTGAGCTCCAATCGCACGTGTTAACCCCTGAGATGCCGCGGTCAAACATGACCACGGCATCTCAGGGGTCTTATTATATATTGGGGTCTCGATCAGCCCTTCCTGTGACTTTTTCGGCTGAGCAATGACCACGGGTCTGCCACATCGCTGTCCATCATGTTTGACTGCGACATCCAAGGGGTTAAAACCCCCCGATTGGAAATGTAAGATTCAATACATCGAAGCATGAGGAAATCCGGAATTGATGCGAATCGAAGATTTCCTGAAATTTCGTCAGCTTCGATTTGCTCATCTCTAATCATCATCACCAAACATGGTGCGGCTGTTGCTGGTTCCCCTTTAAGACATCTACATATTTGACAATGCTAACATTGTGGATTGATAAAAAATGCAATCTTCTCGCAGTTTCAAAGTTAAAATGTTCTCCGCAGCGCACGTTTAAACCCTTTTAAGCCTTTTCAGCAAGAAATTAAAGGATCAGCACCACGGACAGCAGCTGAAACAGCCAAATGCAAATGTGAGACTTATCCCGTCTGAATTTTATGAGGCTGAGATTAAAGGACGTCTTAACAGGACGACAAGTAAAATAGACTACAAAAGGCAGACTTAAAGTGTCCGACTGGTCCATAGGATAGGAGAAAAACTTATTAAACCACCACTTAAACAAGCCTGAATCCATCTATCTATGATGGAGGGGGGTAGACGTGTAGTTAGGACGTGTAGATAAGATGTCCAGAGAGACCCATACTACAAGGTCATTGAGAAGAAGGGTTGGGGGCCGCTAGTGTATGTGCCCTGTGCTTAGCTGCCATAGATGGGGTGGGGGCAATATTCTTTTGGCTAGTGTAGAGCCAGGGCTAGGGAAGCCTGGCTAGAATTTTGGGTTAGAGTAACTTCACACTTACGTCCTTCCAATCCATTCTTCTGTTCTATTGTAGCTTAGGATGGACAATAGTGGATCACAAGGGACCCCCATGACTACAGTATAATGGGGTCTGTTGGGGGTCCATTGTTTTTGCCATCACATTGCCAGGTGAAAAAAAATCATGCTTGCAGGACTTTTTCATTTGCGAGTTAAGACAGACTAGATGAAGACTCAAGATGATGTCTTCAATGCAGATGTGAATTTACCCTTATAGTTTTATATCATGGAACTGGGGACTTTTTTGGAAGCTATAAGGCAGAACTAGAGATATCTGTAGAACTAGTTCTTGAAAGATTGTCTTTGGAAGGCCACCAAGGATTTGGTTACATTGATTACATTATTTAATCTCCTTTACTTTACAAAAGGACAATGCTGGTTACTGTAGTGCCTACTGAACCATTCTGCATGCTGAAGATCAGCAATATTCTGGGGATTGCTAACACAGATGAATTTGCTCTTCTCAGCTCTGCTACATCTGTAAGGCTTTTATAAAGATGTTCTAAAGTATCTGAATCTGCCATATTGATTTCACGAAGGATGAGAAATGGAGACTTTTTTTTAGTGGAGGTCACTTATGTCCCCTGTGAAGGATAAATGTATTGTCCAGGATTAGAAAACAGGACCTGTTTATTTTTTCAGAAATAGCGCCACCATTCTCCATTGACTGTGTCTGATATTGCAACTGTATTCTTTTAAATGTGAATGTAGAGAAATACCTAACAGAGCCCATGGACAAGAGTGGCGCTGTTAATGGAAAAAGGCTCCTTATTTCTAATCTCAAGGAATAAACATTTTTTTTTAAAGGGAGAGTTTCAAAAGAACCAGCATA